>OX336369.1:52775498-53122998 GCA_946902895.1 Fragum fragum | reverse complement strand
GGTGTTTTAATCGATGGGGTTAATAGGCGTTTCAATCTACAACAGGGTTGTAACGTGTTACATATACTGTGTATGCGGGGTGTAAATTTGCCCAGCCCTGCCAGGTCAATACACCAGCAGACACGCTAACTCCACTAACCACTGGCCTAGATTCTATCTTGAAACGCGAGTATTATTTCTCTCATTTTGACAATTCATTATACAATTTACCAAGGATATATTCAGTTTTAAACCATTTTCCTGGATATTCACGACTAAAAGGAGGCTGTTGGCATTCAGCAAGTGAGTTATTTTCTTCAACAGCGATGAAACAAGATGGAGGCGATCACAAAGATTTTCACTTCACGTTTATGAGCATGCGTGGAATTGAGCGGAAATGTGTGAGAACTTGTTTCCGGTTGATCGATATGAAATACCGGTTTTTCCTAAAAAAAACGCTAAAAAGGGGGATCTTCATAATTTTACTTCTTTGCCAATGACTTTATTTTAGCTTAATACCATGCTGATGGATCTCATTAGAAACGTCACAATGAGGCGATTCTAATGAGTTTCGTCAACATAGGATTAAGTTTGAATCCTACAATAATTTATGTATGAAGTCAAACCGATCACTCATATATGTCACAAAGTGTGTATAAAGCAACCCTTTTTTTAACGACCACATTTTCGCCGTCCGTTGAGTGGTCGTTTAATACAACTTTAACTGTCCTTTTGATACCTTCATATGAATAAGTTCATAAGTTCGAACCCATTGCGTTCAGATTATTCACGCAACGTTCAGATTAGAAAATAACTGCGAGAGCTCCATATTTCGACTTTTGAAAGATCTGTTACCCAGGTAAACCGGCTTAAATGACGTTACATGGAGCTGAACATTTTCAAAAGTGCGATAACATCACAGTTGTCTGATTATTGCAACGCCCATTAAGAAATAAAGTTTATGGAAGCATTGTGAAAAAGAGTAAATTGATTGTTACAAGCAATTTCCTCCACTGTCCACAATGTTGTCTTTCCGAAATGACTGATTTGAAAAAAACACACACTAGAATTGTCGTCTGCAACTTCTTTAAGTTCGAACCTGTCTAAAGTGTTTTCCGGCGGGTAAATGATAAATGTTCAAAAAACAGCAGTAACTTTGTTAGATTTTAATAAAATAGAACACTGAAGAGTATTCATTGAGATTTTTCTTCCAAGATTATTCAACTGGATATAAACGGTTTAGGCTTTGAAAGGGAAAAAAAGCTGTAGTCTCCTTTACACCCTCATATCTAGAACCCTGCCTAGGGGCTTGCCCATGCAGCATGTCATTACGATATGTAAAAAAATACAATTTCGGATATATAATACAATACAATTTATTGCATTATTTATCAATACAATATATACAGCAAGCAAAACTGTTATCAAAAATGGAGGACATCAACAACTAGACAAATCAGACAAAAAGACAGAATTGTTAGATTTATCAGAAGAACAAGTTTAAATTATGTGAATAATGTACTATTTTATTTGCATAGACGCATAATATATAAATTCTGAAAGGTTTCTTGTTATATTTTTAGATCTATTTGACAACATTTTTTATCGTCATCCAGGTTAAATAATATGAGCCTATGTGTGACATTTCCAACAATTTCGCATGTACGTGAATCGCACACATTGAGCACCCTGGACAGCCATTCGGGGCAATTAGAATATTCGCTGATTGTTTAAAGAAGCTTTGGGTCAGTATCTATCTACAGAGCGCAGAGTAAAGACTCTGATCACATTGTGCGAATGCACAGGCTGATCTGAGTTTTTACTTGGCGCACATGTGTAATGACTGGAAATGTCAAGCATGGGCTCATATTATTTAATGTATTTTTGGCTTTAATTTGACTGAGCAAATTAGTATAAAATGAAATTCGTATAATATAGGCTACTTAAATTCTTTCGTACAAAAAGCCCCCATAGTTACAAAAGTGCGCACAGAAAAAATTAAATTCCGGTATTAAAAGGTAAAAAAACCCATAATGACTGCATCTGGTCTCGCACCACGGTCATAAACAAATTAGGAAGGCCCACAGCAGTAGGCGATTAATGACTGCTCGATAAACACATAACACATTCGAAGGATCATCACTAAATTTTGATTTAAACTTCAACAAGTTTCGTTGCAGAAAAATCTAACATTGAAAGTTAACGACTTTTTGCAATATAGCTGATGATCAATCCAGCTCAGGCTCAATTCTTACTCCAACAGGTAAAGGTGTTTAGAAGGCGTTTTCCGAAAATAGCTCGTATAATTGCTACTTATGGTGGCTTTTGTCATAAACTTTCACTTTGTTGTAATTGATCGGCCATCTACGGTCACGGTCGCTCATATCCGCCCCTATACAACTCCCGTAAGTTGCAATATCCGGGTCTTTATAAACAACCAAATCACACGGTTGTGCACTTTGTTTAGCACATCGAGTAGTCCTTAACAAACAAACCGGTCGGCTAATAAGGTACTCGAAATATTGGAAATAAATCTACGTTTTACCTATAGCCGCATATATCTAACGTTCAAAATCTGTGTGAAAAAATTAAAATATCTAAAAGAAAGGAACATGTTTCTGATAAGCGATATCTTCTTATTGCGTACAAAAAGAAATACATACATGTATACATTTGATCTGTTTGATTTTTGGGGTTTTGTCGTTGATTTTATTTTTTGCTCGCGTATGTTCGAACAAACAAATGGACTATTTTCATTGTTTTGGAGTTGCTTTTTTTGTGGGGTGGGGGGTCCCCTCTTCGACTTTCGCTTTTTTCACTATACAGCTACTGTAGCATTTCGTTGGCGTCAGTGTTTTTGTTTGGTACTTTTTCCCTGTGGCTTTTTTCCACAATTTTCTTTTCGTGATGGTCTTAACGAGAGATTTTTAAGGTACGCCTTTGCCAAAACACATATCTAAAAAACTGAGTAAACAAGTGAGGCATTCTTTCAATGCCAATGGTGAGAAATAACATGCAGTAGAGAAAGTGGTGAATCTTCCAGCTGTAGTTACCAGATTTTCGTCACCCATCGTTAAAATGTCGATAACCAATAGTACAGTGAGAATAGTGAAAGTACAATAGTACCAGGAACGATGGTCAGATCAAGAGAATACTTCATTATCGTACTCCTAATCGTATTCCTATCCTAGCGATCTCACCATCGTACTCTAGGATAATCGTCCTCTTACCCTCCGGATTTTTATATCATACTCATATAGAAATCCTCTTCTATATTTCGCGAACTCACCCTCTTGCTCCCAAGTTGCCGTCTTCATACTTTCGCAGTATTAGCACCGTACCTTTGCATAATCGCCCTCTTTCTCTTGCGATCTCACCACCAAATTCTGGAGTTTTCGTCTTCTTATGCACACGATCTCATCAAAGTACACTCGAAAAATCGTCTTCTTACTCTCGCGATCTCACCATCTCACTCTCGATGAATCCTCTTCGAGATCAAAACGTTGTACTTTCGAGTAACCGTCTTCTTACCCGTACAGTGTCACCATTTTACTCTCGAGTAATCGTACTCTTACCTCTGACTCTCTTGATCACACCATCATACTCTAGACTAATCGTCCTCTTCCTCTCGTGATCGCACCGTCGCAAACTCGGGTAATCTTCCTCTTGCTTCTCACTCTCGTGATCTCACCAGCGTACACTCGAGTAATCGTCTTCTTACCTCTGACTCGCTTGATCACACCATCGTACACTCGATTAATCGTCCTCTTCCCTCTGCCTCTCGTGATCTCACCATCGTACACTCGAGTAATCGTCTTCTTACTCTCGTGATTTCACCATCTTGTTCTCGAGTAACCACATTCTTCCTCTTGTCATTTCACCATATTTTTCTCGAGTAACCGCATTGTTTGTCAAAAGGAGCAAATCCAACCTTATGTTTGAGGGATCGATTGGCCTGCAAATTGGTTTCGACGGGCAGTTCCACTTAGATATTAAACGACTTGATTTTGCAAAATGTATGGTCAGCAACTTGTAGCAAAATGATAAAATGTTCGGTTGACGGCTTAAGCGTCGTAACTACAGCGTTGATAAGCTGCAGTAAGACTTTTAAGTCGACAAACCCAAAAAAAAAAAAAAAAATGCTTCACATAAAAGTCGGCAATAGTTGGAGTTCAAGGTACACTTTAGGTAATCGGTTAAAAAGTGTGCTTTTGACCAGCTACAAAATAACCACGTGTTTCGAGGAACCAGGGGAAACATGGAAAGGAAAGCAGAATTTGCTTGTCTTAAGAAATATCCCATATTTGTTGTTGTTGTAGTTGTTGTTTGTTTGTGTTTGGTTTTTTTACCTTAATAATCTTTTTTATTTAACACTTGTTGAATGTTGAATGCAACTTTTTTTCAATCTGGACCGGTCTAAATTTTAATGTCTGGAAACGGTTTTAAGTATGGTAATATAAATACTTGACAAAGGCATTTTCCCCTTTTCCCATAATGTCTTCCAAAGTTGCTTTCCTTCATGGTGCTTAGTTCAAAACCATTTGTTTAAGAAAAAAAAATTGTATTGTGTTTTTGTAGATTTATGTAAATGTTTCGATACAATATACCGCAATGCATTATGGATGAAAATGTATAAAAATGGGATAAGAGGAAAGATTTTTGAAATAATAAGGGATATGTATCAGAAAGTCAAATCTTGTGTCAGAGATAAAAAATGTGTGCAGTGATTTTTTTGAATATGCTGTAGGTCTTCGTCAGGGGGAAATTATGTCACCAATGCTTTTTTCTTTATTTATTGAGGATTTGGAACTTACATTACAAGGTGATACATATACGGGCATAGAGATAGAAAATATAATCATAATTCTACTTCTATTTGCAGATGATATGGTAATACTGGCAAAAAATGAAAAAGAATTACAATCACAATTGGATAGACTATATGAATACTGTCAAAATTGGGGGTTAAAGGTTAATACAGAAAAAACAAAGATTATGGTATTCAAAAAAGGGAGTAAAATGAATAAAAATGAGAAATGGTTTTACAATGGTACAGAGATAGAAGTTGTAAAACAGTTTAATTATCTGGGAACTGTATTTAGTCAAAATGGGAGTTTCAAGACAAATGAAGAGTATACAATTAGCAAAGGTTTAAAAGCTATGAATGTTTTATTTAGTTACTGTAATAATTTTAATTTCACACCTAAACTCTATTGTCAATTATTTGATGCATTTGTAGGATCAGTCTTAGGCTATTCGTCAGAAATATGGGGTTTTAGAGACAGTAGAAATATTGAAAATATACATTTGAAATTCTGCAAACGTTTATTAAATGTTAGAGCAAATACTGTCAATGTTGGTGTGTACGGAGAACTGGGAAGATTTCCATTATACATTGGTCATCAAACATGAATTATAAATTATTGGTTCAAAGTGAAAAATTCTGATAATGTATTGCTTTCAAAAATATATAAACAGTCTGTCTACGACTGTGAAAATGGTGCAAAAAATTGGGTATATAGTTTAAAGAAAATATTGTGTGAAAATGGTTTTCGATTTGTCTGGGAAAATCCAAATGTTATAAAAAATATGTTTTTTCCCAAATGTTCAAACAGAGATTAGTGGATAACTTTTTACAAAAATGGGAATCAAATAAAATGTCAAGCAAAGTTCTAGTATTATATGTGTCGCGCTCCAGAAAAACCGGCCACTTTGACAAAATTTTCAAAAAACGTTTTTTTCTGGTTTCATAAATTTCAAGACCTCCGTAGCATGAAACTGAAAACCGTTTATTTCTATCGCAATTATTCGCAGTTCTAGACACATTTAAAGTTATCAGGTGTTCCGTTATAATCGGCATTGCAAGTTGACGTTGCCGCTTGACGTCGTGAAGCCGTAAAGTTAGCTACGCAAGCTTAGTGTAAATGACTACATTACCAAAGCATGATTACATTGTACAATGATCAGAATGAATTAGTACAAACGAAGTGTAGTTTAATAATCTTACTAAAATCATTCATTTTAATATCAAATTTATTATTTTGTAAAGAGTTTAGGACGCTCAAACTGTGAGTATCTAAGTTTTATTATTGTACATTTTACCCCGGCAATATCAAAGAGGCCACTAGAACGGAAATGCAGGTGAAACGAAGTCTGAAGACAGAATTCTACCTTTAAGAGCCCATGATAATACTATCTGAATTACCATTAAGTAATTCAGTCAAATGTTCTAATGAATAGTACCTATGTACATGTACATTCAAAAGGACCAGAGGCGAAGGAACACAGAAAAAAAACACACAATTATAGAGAGGAAAAAAACAACAATTCTACATACAGAAAAGTAAAAAGAATATTCATTTATCTATTTATTTATTTTTTTTTTTTTTTTTTTTTTTTTTTTTTTTTTTGTTATTTTATGTTTTGTTTAAAAGTTGTTGACCTGCTTAAATGTTCAAAGTTTATACGTTCTGAACTTTATTCTCAGGTGTGAAATTTACGTCGGCAACAGTTGCCTTAATGAAATTATATAACCCACTTACCAAGTAAAAATGTAAACAGTGATACACATGTATTTCATTTAATTGTTCTGTGTCTCTCATTTTAAGAACAAAAGGAAGTACATTGGCGTAATTTGATTTTCATTCGGTGACGCATGACTCGAACTGGCGTAGAATTTGTGTTCCGGCCATTGTCTTCAATAGATTTGTGTCAAATTAATGTAGATAAAAGATCAAGTATGTACACGCTTTGTTGAAGGTGGACTTTTGTTTAGGTGCATGACTTAGTGTTCAGATTACGTTAAGTTTTAATTTAAAGGTAACTTTCATATTTATATGTGGTATTGGAGATACTTCCATAGTAGTCCTAGTTATGCTCTAAGAATACATTATATGTACATGGTGTATCAAACTTATTATTCTGTTTTGTTGTCTCTGTTTTTTATTACCACCAATAAACTGTTTTGATATACAGCAATTCCTAAACCAATAGGTTGTGCAGTATAGAATTTTAAACTTTATAGGCGCTATTCCGTCTGTAACACACTGCACCGACAATCTTCTGGTCGCGGACTCTAACTTCGTTTAAAAAATCTTTCAGATACTTTTTGGTAAATGATCTACTAATAATGCACGATATGTTAATGAGCAAATGGTTCCTCGGATTTAATATTATAATTGTACTCTTGAGAACAGTAGTAGGAACCAATGATTAGGCATGTTGGCATCTACATTGACTGAAAGGTTTTTACAACTGCCGTCTAACATCATTTACAAAAGTGTACCCTCAATTTGAAGGCATGTAACTGAAATTGAAATCTGGAAGTACGAGTTCAATCCCAAATGTTTATTATTTTGAACGATTTCAAGCCTTAAATTCATGTTCCAGTCCTTTTATTAAAAAAAGCGCATTATCTCCCGAATTAAGTTTCTCTGTAGTTAACCCATTCCAACACGATCCCTCCTTTTTACGCTCCCCCCCCCCCCCCCCAAAAAAAAAGCTTGGGAAAACATTGTGGAAAATGAAGAAATTGCTTGTATCAAGCAATTTCTTCATTATCCCCAATGTTTTCTTTCCAAAAAGGCAAAACAATTGAAAATTCCATCAACTTGAAATTGTCGTCTGCAACTTCTTTCAATTTGGACAGGTCTAAAATTTCTCTGCGTTGGAATGGGTTAAGGAAAATAAAATTAACTATTTTCTGTTGTAATTGAGAAAGACTAGTTTTGATTTGATTCGATTGAACTTATTTCAATGTACTCTTACGGGATTCGAACCTACGCGGATACGACAACGCCGCCTAGCGCTGCAATGTCCGACGTCCTTAACCTCTGTGCTACCGAGACATCCCCATTTGTAATACTGTAATATAAATAGAAATATTTCAATGTAGTTTTGATATGGAACAACTGGCTCGATTATCTTTATTATTATCTTGGTCCGCAATCTTGCACTGCCTCTGATAAATCAACTAATAACCTTATTAAATTATTGTTACTAATTTTGACTGACGTAAGAAATTTTAATTTGAGATTTCGTATCAAGGTTCTCAAGCTTAAATAAAGGATAAAAACTAAATGCTTGATTTACCTAAATATTCCATGTTCCTTATTAACGAAATGAATGAGTGTCTGCTAGAGTTATTGCTCATATGGGCAGTCGAGAAAAATATGAATACGTGAAATAAAACGGGTTTGGACAGATCAGATTTGAGTTTCACATGTACATGTAAAAGATCACTTCTGTTCTTGTAAATGGTTAAATCTGAACCTAAGTAACAAGGTAATTCTACAGCAGTTTAAACGAGATCAAACAGCTTTTTAGCATTTTTACGGTCGTCTAATCTTGTCCTTCTTTAATAGACTTTTGCCTTTTTTTCCTGATCAGCACAGGCGCTTGTTTCATAGTTACAGCACAGTACAGTATTATATGTATGCGCGTTTTTCTTGCTTAAATTACCAAGATCTAGAGACAAATGCTTGTGAACCAGTTATGGTTCACCTAAATACATTGTTCTGTGGACTTGGGTAGAATTAATATCCGTAAAACCTGCGGTAATCAGCCCTCTTCAAAATACAAACAATAAGTTTTGTGGATTTGTTTGATATTTCTCTGTATTTCTTCGACCGGCAGTAAATTCCACACGATACCGTGTTTATACCAGTTTAAGCTATATGTGGACACAAGAAACTTAAATATTATTTGAAGTTCTATTTTGATTTCATACATTTGCTGGGCTTGCTGATAGTAAAAGATAGAGGAATCCATGGTATGGTCTTCAACCGTCCGCTATATGACCGAAATACTGTTAATTATGGCATTAAACCCTATTCAAACCAAATCATTAGTTCCGTATGCCCTTTTTTAAATTTAGGTTTCTAGAAAATTATTAGATTTCATTTCAAATTGCATCATTCCTGTATCTTCTTGTTCCTTTCTCTTTCTTCCCCATTTGTTTTTTCTTATCATATTTTACCCAACAATATTGGTTGTTTACCAAATTATCGTAGCTACAACTTTATGCGATCGGTGTTAGATAAAATGTGAAAAGTGCAAGAAATGTGAATGTCAAAAAATAAAAATACGATACATTATCTCCGACCAGGAAGTGTTTTCTGTTACAGTAAAAAAAATAAAATAAAAAAAATTAAAAAAAAAAAAACAAAAAAAAAACGCGTCTATTTGGAGAATCGAACCAGTATCCATAAATCAAAACTAAAAAAGCAACGGCTGCCGTATCCACTCGACTAAGTAAGAGTTTTAATATTAGAAGTTTCAAATATTTAAATAGTTTTTACATAGAAACGTGGAGTTATTTATAGACGAGAAAGTTATTTATAGACAGATTTTTCTTACCGTAAAAGACAACATTGAAAGGCAATTTTTAGGATCTTCGTGAGGGAAATAATGAAAAATAACTCATTTATACGTCCGTTGTGACTTCTAAGAGCATATTAAAAAAGCATTCAATTTTAAAGCTTTGTCTACGGGCGGCTACGTCGGGGGGCTTCTTTTATGCAAAAATCCTAATTTTACGACGATAAAGGGAATCTTCAACAAGTTTTCATTTATTCATATCGTCTTCAGTCGATTTTGAAATATGAACATTTATTACAAGCAATATATTCATTCAATCACACCCCAAAAAATTTTCCTCAATTTCATTTTTGAAAAAAGTCCGCCAGAAAAACTCAAAAGTCGATGGGACTGATTAAAGCCAATAAAAGCATGTAATTTTATTAAAATTTGTTTAAAAAATGTTCTTATGAGTTTTGATTTTTCAAAATCTTTTTACGACAATATATTTCGCTGGTATTGTATGCTGATATCATTTTTTTGTGTGTGTATTTTGAACGAGACACGCTTTAAACCTCACATTTTACCTAACGTCAAATTTGAATGGGTTTTTCCAATAATTTCTCGCGATGTCAAAGTTGCCGGTTTTCCTGGAGCGCAACACATATAATAACTGCAAAGATAAGTTAGAATATGAAAAATATTTAAATATATTACCAAAATCATTAAGACATTTTATTACAAAAATTAGAATTTGTGCACATTCTTTGGGAGTTCATACAGGAAGATATTCAAGGAACTTCATACCTCGTGAGGAAAGATACTGTTTGTGTTGCAAAAGTTTAGATATTGAAGATGAATTTCATTTTATTTTAACCTGTCCTTCTTTTGCTGATATCAGAAAAGAATATTTACCAAAATTTTACACTAAAAATCCAAGTGTTATTAAACTGATTGGTTTTTTAAAGACAAGCTCTGTTAAAGAACTTCAAAATTTAGCTTTATTAAAAAAAAAGCTTTTGAATTAAGAACAAGTCTGATGTACAATAACAATGAAAATTGATTGAATTTTCATATACAAGAGTAATATCAAATTTGTAATTAGGGCATCATCTAAATTCGCATAGTCATAATCAAGACATGTTGTTTAACAAATAAAGAAAATATCATATTAGAAGATGGAAAATAATGTTAAAAGTATGTTTAATATTATGGCTTTCAGGACCATTGTTATGAATTGTTCCCACAGAGTTGTAGTTTTCAAAGGGCGGTGATAAATAAGTTATTTTTTTTTTTTTTTTTTTTTTTTTTTTTTCCTAAACATGTGCAATTAGAGCCTATGAGTAAGTAAAATGTTATGACTGTTTCTTAAAAAACAATTGCAAGTAAAATGCTTATTGGATAACTTGACCCTTATCTTTTTGTTTCGCATAAGGTTCAAAAAGGTCCATAAGAGTTACACCAAAAGTGCCTAAGGTGTGATAGCCAGTAACGATTTTTTCTTATAAAATGCACTATTAGTAATAGTAATTATATTACTTACCTTTGTGTAGTCTTCCAAGATCTGCCGTTTCTTCTACACAATATGATCTAGTCTGAAAATAGAAAGGAAGAAACCACAAAGAAAAGTCCGAAAGGTGAATAAAATGTAAATGAGTAGATGAAATGTGAAGAAGCAATGTAGAATACGAACAGTCTGTCAATTTAGAAACTTCAAAGAAAGCTCTTTATGAGAGAGAGAGAGAGAGAGAGAGAGAGAGAGAAAACGGTCCAAAAATAATTGAAAGTGGAAAAAAATTGATACGGTAAAATTGAAACTCTATGTGAAGAGGGGAAATTGCTTTTATAAACGATTTCGCCTTTTCCCATAAATGTTTATGTTTCCCAATGCTAAAAATGGTCACTTTGTTAACTTGAATAATATCATTTCATTTCTAATTGTAGAATTGAATATTTAAGTTGTGTGATTTAAAAAAAAGTATACTGTTATATAGTTACAGAAATTATTATCAATCATGTTTAAAATTGTATCCAATCGTGAAATCATGTAAATTGCACTTATCTGAATCGCATCTCGCCTATTTGAGAATCCTGGTAAATGTCGTTACAAATATCCAACTTGAAAGAACATTATAAAACACTATGAACAGTTAAATCCATACAACATGCCGTATTTCTTTCACATTGAATGAAAAATAAATACAATTCCAATAATTTTAAAATATTTTGCTGATATAAATCCGTTCAGGCACGCACCAGTTATCTACATGTTTGCGCGTGCATGAACGAGCACGAGATACACGGGTCGTGCAAGTATTGGTAGTTTATAATACGGCATCAAATGCCCGTTATAAAACTTTCAAATATGTAAATCAAAATAAATAATGTAGTACCCTATGTAAAAAATGAATGGTTATGTAAATATCATAAGAGATGTTATACTTTCTATTAATCATATATACATGTTATGTACTTATGTTTTGATATGATGATGTACTTTGTACAAATCTGTAAATAAAGTTACCTGTCTGTCTGTCTGTCTGCCAAAAGCCGAGATTGTAAATTAATAGATTAGAAACTATGTGTCTTTTACCTTTGACCGCCGAATCCCACATTTTGATGCACTGAAGGAAAGAAGCTAAGGAAAATATTGTTAAGAAAAGTGCTTGTCAAAAGCATCCTTTTTCCCATTTTTTTTTCATGCTAACTTGTACCTAATATGACATAATCGTTTTAATTTTGACCCTTCTTGAATTATTTCATGTATTTGAACCGGTCTAAAATTGTGTTTTCAAATAACTAGTTAAAGTAGAAATGAAAATGGTCGCTTAATAGGGCTGAGATTCGCAACGCTTTGTTTATTCAGTGTCATTAACCATACTTTTTTAACCTATTACAAGACGGCAAAATTTTAGACCGGTCCAAATTGAAAAGAGTTAGATTTTTGTAAACGTTCTGTGTATAAAACATTATGGAAAATGAAGATATTGCTTTTTGCAAGCAATTCTTCATTTTCCACGATGTTTTCCACAATGTTTTTCTTTAGGAGAGTCAAAAAACGTCACTGTGTGGGAATGCGTTAAACTGAAACGGTTTAATCCCCTCGCGATAGTATGTTTATTAAAAGCCTTGTTGGAATGAAAAAAGGTTCTCCTTTGTCTCATTATGTTAGAAACCAAAACAAAGATTGTCTATTTGCAAAAAATAACAAAACATAGTTTGAACGAATCCGCCTTAATGAAGGTAAAAAACCCCGGTTCTCCATGGACTAGTACTTCAGAAGAAAAATCCATTTTGGCCCTGCCCATCTCACATAGTCCAATGGACGCTTGCAGAAATAAACTATAGGGAAATAGGATCTTCACTTGCAACAATGTTTTCGGAAGACTTTTGGAACCGAAGGGTAATCTATTTGCATTTTGTCGTACCAAGGCCGGTGGATGTTCTGCTTGTCTAAATGAGAAGAAGATTATCTCGATGTCCCTTCACTCGTGAGGATGATCTATCTCGGGCTCGGCGCGAAAACAATAATAAGCGAGATAACTGTTGTAAGATTTAAGACTCATTTACCGAGTTGTTTCCCTTACATTAACAATATTCTAATACAAAAGGGTGACATTTTGATCGATAAAGAATTCTTGTAAATCTAAAAGAAATGAAAAAATAAATTAACGATAAAAGTTATTTTTCCTGTGAAATACATTATTCTGCCAGACTACGAATATGTGACATAAGGCATCATAAAACAAAAGTCATCCAAATCTCACACAAAAAGTAGGCTACTACGAGAAAACCCGTTTCTGACACAGTCGAACCCGTTTGACAATATTATGAAAGCACATTTTCTGTGCCGCAGCGTAAAACGATAAAACCACAACTTTATATGAAAGGTCACAGTAGATTTACATTTGGAGAAAATTCCAACCAAATCGGTCCATAAATGAAGGAGTTCTGTAAACAAAGAATATGTATACTTAAATACGATAATGATGGAAAATAGAAATCAAACTTCAAGTTTATTCGTATTTAATTTCAATTTCCTTCTAATTCGGGATTTAAAAAAACTTCTTCAAAGGAGACCATTTTAAACAATAACAAACTAAAATCACACCAATGTCACATGACGTCAACGTCACACAACATCAACTTAAGCACGCACATCTTAGGATTTCTTAATAAATTGGAAAAAAAACCAACACATAAAGACAAAATGACGGATCGCCGCTGTCACCAAAAATCGATTGACCAATCAAACCATTCATTTCGACCGTGCCTGAGCCTGGAGTCCAACATTTCCGTTAAATATATTTTTGTTGGTTCGGCGACTTTAAACCAATCAAACCATTCATGTAGACCGACCTGAGCCTGAAGTCCAACATTTCCGTTAAATAAATTTGTTGGTATGGCGACTTTAACCCATTCAAACTATTCATTTAGACCGTACCTTAGACTGAAGTCCAACATTTCTGTTAAATATATTTGTTGGTTTGGCGACTTTAACCCAATCAAACCATTCATTTAGACCGTACCAGAGCCTGAAGTCCAACATTTCCGTTAAATATATTTGTTGGTTCGGCGACTTTAACCCAATCAAATTATTCATTTAGACCGTTCCAAAGCCTGAAGTCGAACATTTCTGTTAAATATATTTGTTGGTATGGCGACTTAAACCCAATCAAATTATTCATTTAGACCGTACCTGAGCCTGAAGTCGAACATTTCCGTTAAATATATTTGTTGGTTCGGCGACTTTAACCCAATCAAACCATTCATGTAGACCGTACCTGAGCCTGAAGTCGAACATTTCCGTTAAATAAATTTGTTGGTTCGGCGACTTTAACCCAATCAAACCATTCATTTAGACCGTACCTGAGCCTGAAGTCGAACATTTCTGTTAAATATATTTGTTGGTATGGCGACTTTAACCCAATAAAATTATTTATTTAGACCGTACCTGAGCCTGAAGTCCAACATTTCCGTTAAATATATTTGTTGGTTCGGCGACTTTAACCCAATCAAACCATTCATTTAGACCGTACCTGAGCCTGAAGTCCAACATTTCCGTTAAATAAATTTGTTGGTTCGGCGACTTTAACCCAATCAAATCATTCATTTAGACCGTACCTGAGCCTGAAGTCCAACATTACAGTTAAATATATTTGTTGGTTCGGCGACTTTAACCCAATCAAACCATTCATTTAGACCGTACCTGAGCCTGAAGTCGAACATTTCTGTTAAATATATTTGTTGGTTCGGCGACTTTAACCCAATCAAACCATTCATGTAGACCGTACCTGAGCCTGAAGTCGAACATTTCCGTTAAATATATATTTGTTGGTTTGGCGACTTTAACCCAATCAAACCATTCATTTAGACCGTACCTGAGCCTGAAGTCGAACATTTCTGTTAAATATATTTGTTGGTTTGGCGACTTTAACCCAATCAAACCATTCATGTAGACCGTACCTAAGCCTGAAGTCGAACATTTCTGTTAAATATATTTGTTGGTTTGGCGACTTTAACCCAATCAAATTATTCATTTAGACCGTACCTGAGCCTGAAGTCGAACATTTCCGTTAAATAAATTTGTTGGTTTGGCGACTTTAACCCAATCAAACCATTCATTTAGACCGTACCTGAGCCTGAAGTCCAACATTTCTGTTAAATATATTTGTTGGTTTGGCGTCTTTAACCCAATCAAACCATTCATTTAGACCGTACCTGAGCCTGAAGTCCAACATTTCTGTTAAATATATTTGTTGGTTTGGCGACTTTAACCCAATCAAATTATTCATTTAGACCGTTCCTGAGCCTGAAGTCCAACATTTCCGTTAAATAAATTTGTTGGTATGGCGACTTTAACCCAATCAAACAATTCATTTAGACCGTACCTGAGCCTGAAGTCCAACATTTCCGTTAAATATATTTGTTGGTTCGGCGACTTTAACCCAATCAAATTATTCATTTAGACCGTACCTGAGCCCGAAGTCGAACATTTCCGTTAAATATATTTGTTGGTATGGCGACTTTAACCCAATCAAATTATTCATTTAGACCGTACCTGTGCGTGAAGTCCAACATTTCCGTTAAATATATTTGTTGGTATGGCGACTTTAACCCAATCAAATTATTCATTTAGAACGTACCTGTGCCTGAAGTCCAACATTTCCGTTAAATATATTTGTTGGTTCGGCGACTTTAACCCAATCAAATTATTCATTTAGACCGTACCTGAGCCCGAAGTCGAAAATTTCCGTTAAATATATTTGTTGGTATGGCGACTTTAACCCAATCAAACCATTCATGTAGACCGTACCTGAGCCTGAAGTCGAACATTTCCGTTAAATAAATTTGTTGTTATGGCGACTTTAACCCATTCAAACCATACATTTAGACCATACCTGAGCCTGAAGTCCAACATTTCCGTTAAATATATTTGTTGGTTTGGCGACTTTAACCCAATCAAACCATTCATTTAGACCGTACCTGAGCCTGAAGTCCAACATTTCCGTTAAATAAATTTGTTGATTTGGCGACTTTAACCCAATCAAATCATTCATTTAGACCGTACCTGAGCCTGAAGTCCAACATTTCCGTTAAATATATTTGTTGGTTTGTGGAAAATGAAGAAATTGCTTATCACAAGGAATTTCTTTATAATCCACAAGGTTTTCTACCCCAAAGGTAGGAAAAATCCAAAATTTCATCAGCTTTATATTTTCGTTTGCAACTTTTTCAATTTGGACCAGTCTAAAATGTTGCCATGTGGTAAAGGCTTAAACTTCGTAACTACAGCTTTTTTCGTTGTGTTATATTGTCGTGGCAGTATATTTTACAGCATTGATATCTCATTCGAACTGACGTTTCGGAGGTCAGCGACCCCTAAATTAGTTTAAATATTCATTGTGTCATGCTTTATCATTTTTTGAAATGGTAAACGTAACACATAAAAACAAATTGTAATAAAATAAATCAGTATATGTGTGTAATACATAAGTAACAAATGAAATTGTTCATCACGAACAACAAAAATCTGCGCGAAATAAATACAAAATGGTATTCGATTGGGATGAGGGGATTACAGAAATTCGTATGACAATGATTGATGTCAAATGCAAATTGCTTTAGAAATATCATACTAGAAAAACCTGTATGTTGTTGTTTTGACTACCAATATAAAGTTTGTACTCTTCTTCATCATACACAATACTATGTGGGTTTTGAATTCCATTTTGATGATCCAGAATGATTTCACCTTTTGATAGATCAGACGATAGTTCATAAATCTTGTTAGTACTGTAACTACATACATATATTCTACCACCCTCTCCGACAGTTATACCCTTTGGACTTTTTAAAGTTCGATGACTGAAACTAGACACAATCTTCCAATCATGTTTCATACTAAATATTTTGTCATGTGTCCTATCAGCCAGATAAAGAATATCTGTATCTGGGTTCTTAGCTATGTACTCTACATCACCAAACCTAACAATTCCATCATTGTCTTTATTTTCTATAGTTTGTTTGACGGTTCCATTTAAATCCAGTATTTGTATCTGATCTGGATTGTGATAGGACACAGCCAGTGAACCTTTATCATATACTATACCCTGACAGTATTGGTAATGACTTTTGTCTATAGATTTGTTAACTGATAGTCTATCTGAAACTGAAATAAGAAAAACTTTCTTTCCGACATATGTTGTCACGGCAATATTTTTGTCATCGATCTTTGTCAGGTCCAATGGTGTCCCGTCTAACGTCATCTCCGCAGTGACATTTTCACTGTTCACATCTACAAGTTTTAGTTTACGATTGTTTTTATCAGCTACAACCATTCTGTTACCATCCAGTTTAATTATACCACTAATCAAGCAGTTATGCACATGAGAAGATGTCTTCACATTGATGTCGTTAAGTTTGACTGGTGTTCTTCTATACCTTGTCTCACAGAGTGTTCCAATCATTCCAGTCTTGATAGATAGTGCAGTTGGCACAAACCGGTATTTTGTTATTTCATTGTCGTGTTTGATAGATTTCAAAATCTCTCCATATAAACTCAACTGCGACTCGGCTATCCTTTTAGTAAGAAATATCTGTTCCTTCATACTTTTGTTTTCGTATATTTCTAACTTAGCACAAAAACCCGTAATTGTCTTCAGAGATGCATCGCACGTTGCCTCTACACATTTCAAATGTTCTATATCTTTATCTTTGATATCAGCAAGTTTTCTTGTTATTTCGTCAAGAACCTTTTTGGAGATGCTTTCTGCTTCTATTACATTTTCTCTTACACAATCTAAGTGTTTAGTGAATTCTTCTTTAAGGTTTGTTAGTTCGCCTTTAACTTTCATAAAGTCAGCAGAATCAAAGATGGTTGCACTTTCATCCGTGATTGTTTTCACATTTTCACACTTTCTGTGCTGAACAGCTTGACACACATCACAAAAGACAACATCGTGTGAACTGCAATACCATTTTATATTCTCGTTTTCGTGTATCGAGCATTTTTCTGTTATAACGAGTTGGCTTGGTTTGCTCGAAGGCATGGATGCTCTGTCTTGAAGGAGGTGGTTTCTTGACGCTTTATTCTTTTTATGTCCCCTATAACAGTCTGAACAAAGAAAGTCGTTACAGTCAACACAGAAACCTTCAGCTTGAATTTGTATATCGTCATCTAGACAAAGATCACAGTGAATCACATGGATAGAAAGACCTCTAGTATACTCTTCAGACATAACTTCTTCAATATTGCCTCCTGTAGCCATTCTGAAATACGACGTCTGTGTTTTAAATGCTTATTTGATTACTTTGTTTTAACCCTTATCATAATTTATCAGATCCTTATCCAATAATGCATTTAAACAAAAGGACTGAAAGCACTTGAAAACTGTAACGAAGATGGTATTTATTTTGAAATTTGAATGTTTAATCATCTCTTGCATAAAAGGACCAGCAAGCAGGTGTAGACTAAGATCAGACTGCAGTTATGTGCAGACAGATATTCATCTATACTTCCTGCAAATACCGAAAAAATCTGGTCTCAGCATGGCAAGAGGTACTTTCAGCAATTTGATTCGTATGCCACAAACACAACGATCGGACTACGATTTGTACGCTCGTATGATATCGACTACTACCGATTGCTTAGAGAGATAAAAACATAACAGACCAATTGATTTATCATAATTCAATTGTCTATAAAAACGAGCATTCTGATTGGCAGAAAAAATTAATACCTCTTTGAACATAATTTTGAGCATACAACTATTTTGTATGCTTGCGCACATAAAGGTTCCATAAAAAATGTATTAGAATTTGTAAAATATTTACTTTTTTCGCTAGATGTCATTCGCATATTCATACAGTGTGATTATTTTTTTCGTTTCATACTTCTGTGAAAAAACAAATATATTCTCTTCAACTCTTAAGAACCTTTCATAATCAATGAAGAACGGAAGATCCCATTAACCCATTACCACACAATCCCTCCTTTTTACGCCCTTCAAGAAAAAAAGCTTATGGAAACATTGTGGAAAATGGAGAAATTGCTTGAATAATGCAATTTCTTCATTTCCACAATGTTTTCTATCTAAAAAGACAAAAGAAATTAAAATTCCATTAACTTGAAATTGTCGTCTGCAGCTTCTTTCAATTTGGACCAGTCTAAAATTTTCTTGTGTTGGAATCAACTTTTAAACACCTTGAAACGTGGGAATGGTTCGTCTGAATTTCTCGAACTAATGTTTTACGGATTAGCATAAAGAATTTAACACACTCACATATGAACACACATCTACAAGAAAGCAAAAGAATTTATATTGCTTGTTTGATACAGACAAAGGGATTAGCTGTAGACACAAAGATAAATTAAAAAATCTAAAGAACAGTATTACCCCACCCATTTGAATTAATACTAAAACGAAAGTGCAACGTTTTCAAAACAAAATCCTTGAGAAAACAAATCCTAAAATGTATTATTAATGTTCAATTTCTTACCTCTATTGAATTCTTTTCATCTAATTGTAATATCTAATAACGATTTAGGCCATTTCAACGACGAGTTCGGGTCGAAGTTGGTTAAACTAAATTAGCTAGAGATTGGTCTCCCCTGCAATATAATTGATTTTTGTCGCACCGTGCTAAAACGACCTAGATATGAATAAATACTTTTACAGTGTAAAACTTATATAAGGTATAGAAGGAATATCTGAAAATCTTCACTAAGATCCTTCCCAAACTTTACTTTTATTTCACATAGTCTAATGACGAGGTAAATTAGATGCAGGCAGTGGCGGATTCAGAGAGGGTTCGATGGGTTCGTTTGAACCCCCTCAGTAGCCTAATTATTCTCATATTCGTGGGGAAATTCGATGTAGATTATTAATACAGTCGATTTGGTTCGGGCGACTACTTCTATAAAGCGATCATGTCCATTTAGGCACCAAAGTCGAAATCCCCTTTCCTAAAGGCGACAGTACTTAAGTTATTGTCAGGGATAAGGTTTAGCCTGTTCCCACATGAGAAAATTTTAGACTGGTCCAAATTGAGAGAAGGTGCAGACGACAAATTTACGTTGATGAAGTTCTTTGTCTTTGGGTAGAAAACATTGTGGACATAGAAGAAATTGCTTTCTTTTTTTTCTTTTTATTTTTGAAGGGCGTAAAAAGGAGGGACTGTGTTGGAGTATTAAATCAGCTATCCTGGACCTTATTTTCAAGATATCGTCGGTAAAATTAAAATCTGGTAACTAAAACGCGGGGGTTCTCCTCTTTAGGAAAAGTGAATATCTGGCCATTCCTTTGTCGCTATCCTCACGAGTGAAGGGATATCGAGATCATCGTTTTCCCTCGATATGTAGATCGGTCGCCGCCCTTAGTAGGACTAGATGCCTTGTCACCCACATTTTGACGCATTGGAGAAAAAATGAGAAACACTTTGTGATAAAAGGAAAAATTGTTTGTAACAAATTATCTTTTTTCCACAATGTTTATTCATTGTTTTGTGAGTAGTTTACAATCTAAACACACTTTGGATTGTCGCCTGCAACATCTATCGATTCGTCACACCATTTCGACCATAATCTTTAACTTTATCAAATGGTAACAGCGCCAATCACACGCGTGACACTTTCTACGGACGGCCCATCTCACATAGTTCAAATGAAGCTTGTAGAAATAAGCTTGGGAAATAGGATCTTCACTTTCCAAGATGTTTTCGAAAGATTTTGGGATGTCGAAAAAAGACCGGAACGTAATCTATCTGGGGCTCGGCTTGAAAACAATACGATAAGAGAGATAACTGATGAACGTTTAAGACTCAAGTACCGAGTTGATTCCCTTGCGTTTACGTTTTCTTGAGAATGTTTATCGATAGAAACTTCTTTTAAATTTTGAAAAAATATAAGAGAAATCGAATTAAAAATAGGAGCTTTCATAAAGCTATTTTTTCCTGTGCAATTCATTATACTGTCAGACTACGAATATGTAACATACTAATAAAGAGTCATAGGGATTATTACAACACTGTCTTTCTATTTATTGTTATCGTTTTCGAGAATAGTGTGTAGGTATTTTTATTGGATGAGACCGAAGGTCGAAACCAATCAAAATACCTAAAAACCTTTCGAGAACACAATAACAACACATAGAAAAAACACACTGTTGTAATATTCCTTTTATTATATACCTTTTAGGACATAACATTAAATAAATTCTCTTAAATGAAAATAACGTCAATACGCAAAAAAGTGGTCCATGTTTAACGGTACACGAAAAATATTTTTTTTTTTTTGTACACGCCGAATACGGATTTTTTTCTGTCGAGTTGTATTAGATAACCAGATTTTAATCCACATCTTTTATAGGTATATAATACATTAAAAATATTATCCAAATGGCATAATTACTCTAACGAGAAATTTTTTAAAAAAAAAGGTTTCTTCCATGACACAGCAGAATATGACAAACCCCGTTTTCAAAAGCAAACAGTCACATTGTGAGATGCATTCTGTGAAAAATGTATTCATATCTTGCAAGAAATATAGGGCGTTTTGCGTTGACAGTATGGACCCTTTTCTCTGCCACATCGTAAAACGAAAAACTGCGATAAATTTCGTAAGGTCGCAGTGGATTTACATTTGGTGAAAATTTTAACCAGATCTGTCCATAAATGAAGGTGGAGTTGTGTTCATAAGAAATGGATGTACTTAACCCATTGCATTAGAAAAGTGCACGCATAGACACAGATTGGCGGATTTCCGCTGTCAATAAAAAATAGATTGGCTAATCAAACCATTCCTTTGACCGGACCTGAGCCTGAAGTCCAACTTTTATTTTTGTTAGTTTGGCGACTTAATCGTCGTAACTACAGCTCATCTGAGCTGTAGTTGCTACGTAAAGGTCGCTTGCCAACTATCTTCGTTTTGTTATATGTTCGTGGCAGTATTGATATTTCATTCGAACTGACATTTCAGAGGTCAGCGATCCCTAAGTTAGTTTACATATTCATTGTGTCATGATTTATAATTTTTTAAAATGGTAAAATTTACCCATAAAGACAAATTGTAATAAAATAAATCAGTTAATGTGCGTAATACATAACTAACAGATGAAATTGTTCATCTCATAAAACAAACATCTGCGAGAAAATGAATACAAAATAGTATTTGATTGGGGGAAAAATACAGAAATTTGCATGACAACGATTGAAGTCAAATGCAATCTGCTTTTGTCTTAGAAACGTCAGACTAGAAACACCTGTATGTTGTTGTTGTTTTTACTACCAATATAAAGTTTATACTTTTCATCATCAAACACAATACTAGTTGGGTTTTGAATACCATTTTGTTGATCCAGAATGATTTCACCTTTTGATAAATCAGATGACAGTTTATAAATCTTGTTAGTACTGTAACTACATACATATATTCTACCATCCTTTCCGACAGTTATACCCTTTGGGAGTTTTAAATCTTCATGACTAAAACTTGACATGATCTTACCATCATGTGTCATACTAAGTACTTTGTCATGTGTCCTATCAGACAGATATAGAGTATCTGTATCAGGGTTCTTAGCTATGTATTCTACATCACCAAACTTAACAATTCCATCATTGTCTTTATTTTCTATAGTTTGTTTAACGGTTCCATTTAAATCCAGTATTTGTATCTGATCTGGATTGTGATAGGACACAGCCAGTGAATCTTTATCATATACTATACCCTGACAGAATATGTAATGACCTTTGTCTATAGATTTTTTAACTGATAGTCTATCTGAAACTGAAACAAGTAAGACTTTCTTTCCGCCATATGCTGTCACGGCAATATTTTTGTTATCGATCTTTGTCAGTTCCCACGGTGTCTCGTCTAACTTTATCTCCGCAGTGACATTTTCACTGTTCACATCTACTAGTTTTAGTTTACTATTGTTTGTATCAGCTACAACCAGTCTGTTACCATCCAGCCTATTGATACCAGTAATACAGCAGTCATCTGTATCAGAGGATGTCTTCATATTGATGTTGCCAAGTTTGACGGGTGTTCTTCTATGCCTTGTCTTACAAAGTGTTCCTATCATATCAGTCTGGATATATGGTGGGGTTGGTACAAACCGGTATTTCGTTATTTTATTGTCGTCTTTGACTGAATTCAAAGTTTGTCCATATAAACTCAACTGCGATCCGGCCTTTCTTTTAGTAAGAAAGGCCTGTGCCTTCATACCGTTGTTCTCTAGTGTTTCTAGTTTAGCGCAAAAAAACATTATTGTCTTCAGAGATGCATCACATGTTGACTCTATAAGTTTCAAATGTTCTATATCTTTATTTTTGACAGTAGTAAGTATTCTTATTATTTCGTCAAGAACCTTAGTGTAAATACTTTGTACTTCTCTTACATTTTCTCTTACGCAGGTCAAGTGTTTAATGAATTCTTCTTTAAGGATTGTTAGTTGGCCTTTAACTTTCATAAAGTCAGCGGAATCAAAGATGGATGCACTTTCATCCGTGATTGTTTTCACGTTTTCACATTTTCTGTGCTGAACAGCCTGACACATATTACAAAAGACAACATCGTGTGATTTGCAATACCATTTTATGTGCTCATTTTCATGTATTGGACATTTTTCTGTTATGACGAGTTGGGTTGGTTTGCGCACAGGCATGGTTTCTCGGTCTTGAAGGAGATGGTTACTTGACGCTTTATTCCTCTTATGTGCTTTGTAACAGTAAGAACAGAGATAGTCGTTACAGTCAACACAAAATCCTTCAGCTTGAATTTGTATATCGTCATATTGACATAGGTTACAGTAATTAACATAGATAGAAAGACTTCTAGTATGCTCTTCAGACATAGCTTCTTCAATATTGCCTCCAGTATCCATTCTGAAATGGAATGGTTATGACGTCTGTGTTTTAACGCTCACTTGATCACTTTGTTTTAACCCTTATTGGGCGGTATTAGATCCTTATTCATAACTACATTTAAACTTAAAAACAGAAATCACTCGAAAGTTTGGTCGAAGGTTGGCATTTCTTTTTAATTTTAATTTTTTAACAATATCTTGCATAAAAGGGCCAGCAAAGTGGTGTAGACTAAGATAAGGTTGCAGTTATGTGCAGACAGATCTTCATCTATACTTCCTGCAATGACAAGGGGTAATTTAAGCCATTTGATTCGTACGCCGCAAAGACAACGATCGGTCTGCACCGATATGCATTCGATAGCTCCTTATCAATAGTTTAGGACGCTATACAAATTCTACAGTGTTCCTCATGTCTTGTCTTATGTTGTGTTATTGAATAGGGGTAGCAGACGACACATTACAGTGAATTATTTGGTTATTGACAAGAAATTATCAGTTCAGTAATATACCTAAATTATTTTTGTTACTCTATAGATACACACACAAAACAGCTATGACCAATCACTACACAAGCCTCCTTTTTCGACAAGGAGAATTTCGTTCAAGAAGATTCTTTGAGAAAATAAAAAAAGTGCTCATTACAAGCAATTTCTTCTTCCCTCATAATGTTTTCAATAAAACATTTAGTTTGCGATTAACATGCAATTGGAAATGTGTTCTGCAACCTTTTTGAATTTGGTTCAGTGTAAAATGCTATCTATCGTCTTTAACACCTCTAAACGTGTGAATGATTTAGTTAAATTTCTCGAACGGATGATTAAGGAATTACCAAACACTAACACTTGTGAACACACATCCACACGAAAGTCAAAGAAACTTAAATTCGAGCCTATGCGTGACATTTCCAACCATTTTGCATGTGATGTGCGTGACTCGCACACATTGAGCACACTTGACAGCCATTCGGGGCAATTAGAATATTCGCTTATTGTTTAAAGAAGCTTTGGATCAGTATCTATCTACAGAGCGCAGAGTGAAGACTCTGATCAGACTGAGTCTTAACTTAGCGCACATGTGTAATGGTAGGAAATGTCACGCATGCGCTCATTTCTTGTTTTATACAGACAGAGGGATTAGCTGTAGACACGGGAATAACTTAAAATTTTTATGTACCGCATACTCAACAGGTTTGAATTTATACTTAAACAAAAGTGCAACATTTTTTTTACAAAATCCATTAAGAAATCATTCCGATAATGTTTAACCCATTCCCACACAAGCCCTCCTTTTTACGCCCCTCAAGAAAAAAGCTTTGGAAAACATTGAGGATGTTGAAGAAATTGCCTGATTCAAGCAATTTCTTCAATGTCCAATGTTTTCTACCCCAAAAGACAAAGAATTTTAGAACTTCATCCAACTAAAATTGTCGTCTGTATCCTCTTTCAATTTGGAACAGTCTAAAATTTTCTCGTTTGGGAATGGGTTAATGTATAATGAATGCTAAATTTCTTACTTTTATTGAGTTCTTTATATCTACTTTTCTAATAGCTATGCAAGTCATTTTCACAAACCAGAGGACCATGATGGTCCTTAACCGCTCCCCTGAGTGAGAATGATGGTTCATGGCTATATGATATATACAAAATAGCACAGTCCTCTGTCTAATTATTTTGGAGATGTTTAAGGATTTTCTCTTTCAATCCTAGGTATATTGATGATCCCACCATATAGCACTAGTTTCCTTAATACGGTATTTTGAGGTATTTTGTTAGAGGGTCAATAGACAACAATACATACCCAATATCAAAGCTCTAGGCCTAATGGTTTAGAAGGCGAAAATTTTCAAAGATATCATTCTTTATTTCTGTCTAAAATCAGGAATTGCACAGAAAAGGACTAATTCTCAGAGTATGATAATTCTATGAAGTATTAACATTAAGGGCCAAAAGATGTTGATTTATTCAAAACATCAAAGCTCTAGGCCATATGGTTTGGGAGAAGAATGCTTTCAAAGATTTCCTTCTTTATTCCTATGTAAAATCAGAGATCACCCAGAAAAAGGCTCATTTTCAAAATACAGTAATTCTTTGAATATTTTAGTAGAAGGTCAATAGATGATGATACATAACAATAGATGATGATACATACCAAATATAAAAGCTCAAGGCCTTATGGTTTGGGAGATGAAGAGCTAAATTTCGGAATCATATTTCTTTGTTTTTTGGTAGAGGGTCAATAGGTGATGATACATTCCAAATATCAAAGCTTTAGGCTCAATGGTGTTGGAGGAGAAGATTTTCAAAGATTTCCTTTGTAACATCAGGCATCACACAGAAAATGGCTACTTATCAGAGTACAGTAATTCTTTAAAGTATTTTGGTAGAGGGTCAATAGGTGATGATACATAAAAGCTCTACATCACGCCACTTTTAACAGTATTTAGGTCATATCGCGGCTGGAGCACCTAACAATGGATTCCTGGTATTTCTCAGACCAGTACTACCACTACATCCTTTCCTAGCCTCCATCTGCTATCCCACTTAGGTTTACGATTATCCATCCATTGGTGAGAGACAAATGTCGGAAAGAATATCTGCCGCCGCCGGGGAGCGAACCCATGACATCCATTTATTGAAGATTAGGAGTCTGACGCGCTACCGGCTGCACTATGACGACGGTATGGAAAAGAAATCATTCTTATTTCAGAAATAGCTTATCTTTTCATCCAGGATCTGCACTTTTCGTTTTGCCAAAACGGTCTGTTGTCGCGTGACGGGACAAAAAATAACATATACATGCATATAGTCAGTACGCGGCCAAAACTTCGAACCCACAGCTTAACCCATTCCTACACAACACTATTTTAGACTGATCCAAATTGAAAGAAGCTGCAGAAAGAAATTTCGATTTGATAGAATTATATTGTTTTTCTCTTTCTTGGATAGAAAACATTATGGATAATGAAGAAATTGCTTGATACAAGCAATTTATGCATTTTCAACAATGTTTTCAAAAGCTTTTTTCTTGTAGGAGTAAAAAGGGGTGGGTGGGAATGGGTTAAATAACCAGGAGGGTTATTTGAAAAATGCCATTGACAAAGACGTTGTCATTCGTTTTTCACCTATAGAACGTTAAGTGATTTGCCAATTAAGTGGTTTACAGCTATTTTACAGCTATTGGTTCCAATTTTGTTTTTAAACATGTTCATGCCCTAGTGTTACAAGTGACAGAAAGCCACTGTTAGGTTCACCTATCAACCGCGGTATTACTGAAATACTACTAAAATGGCTTAAAGCAATCAAAAAAGCTTTTAAGATCAACATCTTTTAACTTTTCCAAGATCATCCTATTTCCATGACAGTCCACAGATAATTAAAAACTTGGACAATATTGGATTAGCAATTCTTTCAGAATTATTATCTAAAAGGAACTAATTAGAAATTCTGTATATCTTTAAACTTTCTATTTTAAAAGGCTTATTCAAAATAATAAACGCATCCACGGAATCTCTTTGAATATACGTACAATGTACTGAAATGAGTCCGCTTGTCTACACGTTTCTATGTAATGTAGTATAACTATATCACCTCCACGGTATACAGCTGGTATGCTGAATTCTAGAATTGTTTTTGAATCAAACAATCGTTGAGTGAAACGAATTACAACTAAAACTATGAAGCGAAGTGGGCTGTATCGTTCTGCAAATTAGTCAATTTTGATTGTGTACAATGCCGAAGCTTGATATAGCATGATTTGGAGAGATATGCTAGTATACAATGTTCAGCGATAAATGAACTATATTGTTTTCTCAGAACAAGCCCTTTTAAAACATGCATCTGGTTTGCGGAAATGAAGGTTTGAAGACTGACAAATTGAGCTCATCTGGGTACTACTTTTCCTACACCGTAGTAAAATCCTACTGGATTTTTGAAGCATGGTATTACTAGTGGACGATGAGACGTCCTCCAAAAATTACATCTAGTGAGGTTTTCTGGTGATTTATCAACCATTCGCGGGCTGTTCGAGCATACTCAATACAAACTCGCATCTTGACCGAAATCCCATTGATTGTTTTGCACAGAGGTCTATTATTACAAATGCCTAGACGGTGTGTGTGATCACTTCTGAGATATTAAAAATTCAAAAGGGAACTGAAAGCCGCCGTCAAAGCGCATTCGATAGCGCATCATACTCCTAATCTTCAACAATGGGATGTCATGGGTTCGATCCCCGGCGACGGCACATATCCTTTCCAACATTTGTCTCTCACCAATGGATGGATAATCGTAAACCTAAGAGTGATAGCAGCTGGAGGCTAGGAAAGGGTGTGGTGGTAGTACTGGTGTGAGTAAAAACCAGGTGCTCCAGCCTCCGCGATATGACTGAAATACTGTTAAAAGTTGCGTTTAACCCATTTAATCAATCAATCTTTTGGAACTGAGTGGTTTGCTCATATATTTAAAATGAATATTAGTAATTAAACGTAGATGGTGCGTTCAGAAAGCATGAAAAGAAAATTAAATTTGTCTTAACATGTCTCGTTTATACTACTGAGAACATTTTGTTATTTTCAAATTTTGAAATAACAAGCCGTGAATACTAGGAAACTAAATCAATAGCTTACCTTATTGATGCTGGAGCAGGTGTTTCCTTTGACATCAAGACGTAAAGGGTTTTATGCAATCTGTGTAATTATGCTTTACGACAGGTAGTAACAATGAAAACGCACTTAAATCGCAAATGATTTGATATCTCGTTTTATCTACGACCTGCTTAACCGATTATCACATAATACATTTGAGACAAGTCCTAATTGAAAGATGTTGCAAACAACAACTTCAAGTTGTTGACATGTTATTTAAATGTTTGCCTTTAAGGGTATGAAATATTGTGAATAGTGAAATGCAAGCAATTTCTTCATTGCCCTCAATATTTTCAAAGCTTTTTTTCATGAGAGGGATTGTCGGAGAATACATAAACACAGAACAGAACAGAACAATGAACAACAATGTTACAACAATAGACGCTAACTCCGCCCACTGAGTCCGCTGGCCACACCCATTGACTCCAACAGGAAGGTCAACTTCGAATTTAAAAAGCACTACTTTGCGAAAACTATGGCCAATAACATGCAATTTAAAATGGTTGGTTGGCGAACTAAACGCCATTCAAGCTGAAGGTATTGAGTTCAATATGTCAAACCAACTAAAAGGCTTCGCAAAAATGTTGGACAATGACGGGGTTTATATGTCACTTCCGGTCGTAATGAGTGATTTGATTTGTCGATTGATTCTTTCAATGACAGTCGCGATCGGGTAATTATCAACGATGTGGAAAACAAGAAATTTGCAGCAGTTGCGCGTAGATTGAAAGGGAATGTCAGTAGAATTGGTTATATTTTTCAATACAGTGGTGGATCATTCAAGCAGGAAAACATTGCATGCATTTTGTACTTTTCTCATGATATTTTCTACCTTATTTGTCAAGTATTGTCAAATTTCAACGCACTTTGAAATATCGTCTGCAAGCTGTCTCGCATTTCAAGTTCGAATTTTGTCGTCTTGTAAAACATACGAGGGACGATCAGAAAATATCCGGAGTTTTCATGCTCCTCTCTTTCCACATGCAGCTATACATATACATTATATATTAGTGAAAACTACATTCATTCGCTAATAACGCGGTCAGTTTATTTTCAATGATAGCTGTGTTTACGCAGTATTTTGTACTCTGATATATGATAGGTGTTTCGTCTATCATGGACTTTTTGTTAGAGGAACATCGCTCTGTAATTAAGTTTCTTGTTGCAGAAGGTGAAAGACCCTGTCACGTCTTTCAGAGGCTATTAAAACGATTTTCCGATAAATGGGTATCACGTTCAACCTTCTACAATTGGGTTTCTCAGTTTCGTGAAAGTAGAACAAGTGTTTTGACAGGCCTAGGGCTGGGCGGCTAGCTGAGACGGTGACCCCAACAATGGTAGCAAATGTTAACGCTTTTGTCAACAAAATTGTAAAGTAACTTTCGAGGAGGTAACCAACAAGTTTAGCATCGGTAAGGCATCGGCACATAAGATTTTACTCGAATACCTAGGCGTGAACAATGAAAGGGTTAGGTGGGTGCCTAGACAGCTGTCCGCAAATCAAAAGGCAACCAGAGTAACCGATGCATAAGATAACGCCCCTCCCATACCGCCGCAGCTACAGTGGAGGTTAACAACTCGTACACTCGTCCCCCTTATAGCCCTCGCCCCTGTGACTTTTATTTGTTTCTAGAACTGAAAAAAATTCTTGCTGGAAAGAAATAAAAGACCAGAGCGGCTTTGATATCTGCTGTTACACAGTACCTAAAACATAGGTCTACGTCATGGTTCATAGAGGGATACAATAGCTTCCACGAAGATGGCAAAAGTGCCTAGACGTAGGTGGAGAATATTTTGAAAAAGAGTAGAAAGTACTTACTAGGATCTTTTAATAAACCTTCTATAAAATAGTCTTCTAGTAGTCGTTGATTCGTTTATTTTCCATTTTACTTCACCTACGACTCGTTTAAGAATATATAAAAGATTCACTCTTATAATTTTGCCATTTTCTAGATTTATATTCTTAATACTGCAGCCATTTTCATGTGTAGTCTCGAAGAAAAGGGTTTTAAATTTAATGAACATATGTAGATAAATATATTTCGGATAGTATGAAAAGAAACCTAAACGCTTGTTTGTGGAAAAGGTTTATCTCTTTTCACTACATACAAATTACCCTCGTTTTTGATGTAGAAAACTCGTAACAACAAATTGAACTAGCTCTAGTTTCGATTGTTTTGTATCCCGTTGATAACATACAATCTAATTGATAACTTTCGCCAAGCTACCAAAATCACAATGTTTGATATTTATCTTGACCTACATGTAGAAGCTATAGAAGATATCATTGTTTCGATGAAAGATTTTTTATCATCGAGTGAACAGCAAATGTCCTAGTGAAAAATATATCTTCTTTCTCGATCTTCACAACTAAAACGAACAAATATTCCATCTCTTTGATACGATTATCATTGTCGTCATTATTACATTCGACACTATATCGTTTTTATCATACAAAATACGTTCAAAAGTTTGTTGTTGTTGTTTTAAATTAAACTGAAAGTATGTGTACATGTTAACATAATATGAAGCAAATTAAACATGTAAAACACAAAGATCCAGAAGCAAAGTTGCCTAGCTTAGAAACTGTTTAAATAATAGTATTCATTGGAAATGATATTAGGCGTAAAAAGGAACTTAGAATGATTCAGTTAACCCAATTACACACAATGACGCTTACTAGCGCCCCTCAAGATAAGCAACTGTGGAAACATTATGGAAACTTCATGGTCGTCTGCAACTCATTTCAGTTTGGATCAGTCTTAAATTATCATGTAGGAATTGGTTATTATTGGGTCATTTTTCGTAAATCTCTAAAATAGATAAGTCTTCAAAGCGTTTGTAAAGGTGTAATTGTCGATGAACACCTAGAAGAATTGCAGATAAATTCCACAGTGAAGAGCCTGTGACCATAATAAATTGATTGATTGATTGATTGAATTGGGTTTAACGGCGCTTTTAACAGTATTTCAGTCATATCGCGGCGGCTGGAGCACCTAAGAATGGATTCCTGGTATTTCTCACACCAGTACTACCACTACATCCTTTCCTAGCCTCCAGCTGCTATCCCACTTAGGTTTACGATTATCCACCTATTGGTGAGAGACAAATGTCGGAAAGAATATGTGCCGCCGCCGGGAACGAACCCATAACACCCCATGATTGAAGATTAGGAGGTGACCATGATGCATGTATGTCCTATTACCATAAGAACCTCGATCTAAGTTCACGTATTGACATGTATTTGTTTTGAAGATACGTACATATTTTGGAGATTGTCCATCTAGAGCTGTGTTGCACAGTTATCAAATGTAACTCTTTCAGACGTCATGCGAAATTACTTTGATTCGAGATGAGGCATCCTGAACTATCGGCGTATAAAATGCTTGGTTGGTAGTCAAAATCAAAGGACTGAAAGTCCTGAGAGTGGTTTTGTTGGCTTATCAGAAGCTATGTTCGATAATGCTACCCATGCATCACCATGATAAGAGCCAGCAAAGGCACACACATACACAAAGTGCATTTATCACCAAAGTTTTTTTTTAAACTGAATTTCCTTCATAACGAATCACCAATGTACCACAGTTTATAGTGCATGCTTCTCCTTTTATAAGGAACATATATGTTTACTCAAATACAAAAATAAACTTAAGTAATACTTGATGTAGACGATTTTGTACCCCGGAGTCAACGACGACAAAAAAAGGTGTTAAGGTATTATGTTAAGCAAAGACATTATGAGAAACAGATCAAATTAACTGAATTTAAAACATCGAAAAGTCGTCCCTTTATGACCCTGTAAAAGAATATTAAAAACATTGAGATGATTCATGAAAATGACGCTTTTTGACGCATCTCAAGAAAAATGTTGGGAAAACCGTGTGTAAAATGAAGAAAGTGTTTGCAACATGCAATTTCTTCCTTTTCCACAATCTTTTCTACCCAGAAAGTTGAAAAAAATCATCGACTAAATATTGTTGTCTGTAACTCTTTTCAATTTGAGCCAATCTAAAACTTTGCCGTCTGGTATTGGGTTAATATTGTATGTCAAATTTAATGTTTAACCCGAATCCGCTATTTTGCTTTTATCACAATATTTTCTTCTACTTTATTTCATCAATAAATGAAACATGGGATGTCATAGGTTCGATCCCCGACGGCGGCACATATCGTTTCCCACATTTGCCTCTCACCAATGGATGGTTAATCGTGAACCTAAGCGGGATAGCAGATGAAGATTAGGAAAGAATGTAGTAGTAGTACTGGTGTGAAAAAATCCAGCCGCCGCGATATGACTGAAATACTGTTTAAGGTGGCGTTAAACCCCATTTATTCAATCAATCAATCATCAATAAGTGAATATTTTTCGATTATGTGATAATTGGTTAAATATTAAAAGGACAAGGAAATCGAAACTAATATATTAAGATTCTTTTCGCAATGAGCGTTTCATTATTATTAAAAATGATTTGCTACATGCACGTTTCAAAGATACGATTCGAATTCGAGAGGTGAAAAGGGTGTTTGATTCGCTAGTACATGTATATGCAGAGCTATTAGCATACTCTGTATATGTGCTTTAGAACACGGAAAGTTTACATGTAATCGCTTGACTCCACTGACCACTGACTTAGATTCTACCTTGAAACGCTAGTAAATTATTTCTCTCATTTAGACAATTTATTTCTGGAAATGTTTTCATTTGGTTTAAAGGAGAATCATCTGCATAGAAATGGTGGTCAAGATTGTGGCTTCTACAGACCATACTGACTGGGTTTGTGTACCATATGTTTTTGAGACCCAAGCACAGAACCCTGAGATACGCAGTACTTCATAAACACATGTTTCAACGAAAGACCGTTTATGTATAATAATGGTCGGTTAGGTATGACCTCATCTAGCAAGCAGCCTTTTTTGAAATGCTGTTCTAAGAGACGAAGGAGAATGTCGTGGTCAATTGTATCAAACCTAGCCGACAGATCGAGCAGCAATGGGATGGTGATATATAGCTAATGGTTTTGAAATATCACCGTGTTTTTTAAGTAATACTTTTTGTGCCAAGTTGAATTTCCTATTAACAGACAGATGCTATTCATGCACATTATTTTGAGACAGGTGTTGTTCTGTCTTAATATCCATGACCTTTACAAGCACTTTTGAGACAAACTGTAAACTCGACTCGGGTCTAAAAAATCTTTTGTTCATTTTTGCCAAGACTAGTTTTCGTTTACAAAGGTGTTACACCTGAATTTTAAACGCACTATAGGTACTGGTACATAGGATAACTCTAATGAAGAGTTAATCAGTGTTGTAATAAGTTCAATAAGTTCACCATTACACAATTTAACCCATTCCCACTTGACAAAATTTTAGACTGGTCCAAATTGAAAGAAGATGCAGACGACAATTTCAAGTTGATGGAATTTTAATTTTTTTCACCTTTTGGGATAGAAAACATTGTGGATAATGAAGAAATTGCTTGATACAAGCAATTTCTTCATTTTCCACAACGTTTTCAAAAGCTTTTTTCTTAAAGGGCGTAAAAGGGAGGGATTGAGTTGGAATGGGTTAAGAACCAATGCAGGAATGGGACCAAACTCACAGTTTTTGCTTGGATATTGAAGAATCATTTAGGTTTTACTTCATCGACTGTAACTTGTTGAAACTCGTTAAAGATATTCAATAATGACGAATACTCCTTTTCGGTAGATTCAGACGGTGATATTAATGAGAATGAAATAGAATTTATTCCGTTTCGAATAGTCTCAACTTTGTTAAAAAAATAATCACTAAACTCTTACGCGAGAGCTTGTGTGTATGATGAAGATGGTCGACTTAAATCATTGTGACCCGAAGTAGATGGTTAGTTACCTTGAAGACAATTCTAAACGGTTCTTGGACGGATTTTTATGAACATTTGATAAAGAAAAAAGTATCTGCATTTCCAATAGCTATGATCTTGAACTAGTAAAAGAGTTGGGGAAGGACAAACATATCTTGTTGTACTAAGGTTGGTCAACATTCTACGTATTTAAAGCGAAAAGGGGTGATTTCGATATTCTTCGGCTACCATCCTTCCTACTCTCCAAAAATGATATTAAATAACCTTAAGTCAGACGACAAAATTAAAGACAATTTAAGCAGTTCTTGAACAGATTTCCATGACAATTTGATAAAGTAAAGTATCTGCTTTTCCAGTGGTTATAAATGTCATATTCATCAAAAAACTTCATTTTCATGTTAAATCTACTAAATTTGTTATAAATTTAATCTAATGCAATTTTCCCTATGCCCATGTTGGAAATATCGGAATCTATCATGAGAGGTTTTTAGTCTTCGGGTAATATCGATAACTATTAACCTGCTAGCGGAAGTGAATTACTTGATTGATAAGTCATAGAAACAAAAAATTAGGCAATGTTTGAAATATTCGGAAGATACCGAACTTTCCGATAAATTGTACTTCGTCGTATAATTTGGCGTCTCGTAACGCGAAGTATTTGGCTTTTTTTTTTTCTCTCTGCTTTTAAAGTAATGAATAGTAACTTCCACTACAAAATAAGTATAATTCCCTTCTTTCAAATTTCTGAAAGCATTAAAATTATATATTTTGAAATTGAGAGCATGGTTGGTTTTTGTTGTTGTTGTTTGTGTGGGGGTGTTGTTGTTGTTGTTTTGTTTTGGTTTTTGTTTTTTTGTTTGTTCTTTTTTTATTATTGTTTTTTTTTTCTTCCATAATCAATTCAAGGGCCGCTTTAAAAAGAAACAGATTGTAGACGACATTTCAAAATAAGTGTAAAGTGAAAGTAGGAGCCATATAGTATTAAAAAAAGAAAAGAAATTGTGAAAAAGCCGAAATCGTTTGCAAAAAGCATAAATTTCTTTTCTTACAAAAAATTCAACAATGTTGAATAGTCGTCTACAGTTTCTTTCAATTTGGACAAGTGAAAAACTTTGTTGTTTGGGAATGGGTTAACCAGTAGAGCGTCCATATACGCACTTTGACCCATTACCGCACAAGTCCTCCTTTTAACGCCTTTCAAGAAAGAAACTTTAAAAAACATTGTGGAAAATGAAGAAATTGCTTTTATCAAGCAGTTTCTTCATCATAAAGAATGTTTTCTTCCCAAGAAAACAAAAATATTTTAAATTACATCAACTTGAAATTGTCGTCTGAAGGTACTTTCAATTCGGACGAGTGTCTAAAATTAGGTTGCGTGGGAAAGGGTTAAAATCAAATCTTTAATGGAAAATGAACCTTCTTGAAATGTGAATGGTATCGAACCTGGTCAGACTGTATAGCCTGCGACGGGTAAACCGGGTCGAACAATTTCGGTCTTTATAGAATTTCGGAATCAAGAATTGTTATTGTACCCTATGTATTTCTTCCTAGAGTACATTTTGATTGACTTCTGCTGGTTCCCACCTCTTTTTAAATATTTGTTTCAATGAACTCCTAAGAGTTTCCCTTCGCTTGATGGATCACACACACACACAATGATCGAATTCAGCACAGGTTTTAGCAGACCTTAAATTGACGGACTTAATGCAATCAAAGCTACGAATGCAATAATGGTGGACGTCCTTGTTGGCATTGTATAATGATATGCATGGAAAATGGCTAAGCCAGCTAGCTTAATAGATAATGCGCGTCGGACTGTCAATCTAGAGGTTCCAGGTTCGATCCCCGAAGGCGGTAGTCATCCTTTCCGACTATTTGTCTCCCACCAATGGGTCGATAATCGTAGACCTATGTGGGATAGCAGCTGGAGGCTAGAAAGGGATATGAAGGCGGTACTTGTGTGAGAAATACCAGGAATCCATTGTTAGGTGCTTCGGCCGACGCGATATAACTGAAATATTGTTGAAAGCGGCGTAAAACCCCATTCAAACAAAAAAACTTGATAGATAATACCGGATACTTTCTAATATGGTGTAATGAGCACGATCCCAGGTTCAGCAAAGAAAAATGTCAATGTTTCCTAGTGATGGAGAAAAGATGGTAAGTGAATTGCCTATTAACCAATTCCCATACAATAACGCTTTGGAGCGCCCCTAACGAAATTCAATTGTGAAAACATTGTGGAAAATGAAGAAATTGCTTCTATCAAGCAATTTCTTCATCATAAAGAATATTTTCTGCCCAAGAAAACTAAAATATTTTAAATTACATCAACTTGAAATTGTCGTCTGAAGGTACTTTCAATTCGGACGAGTGTCTAAAATTGGGTTGCGTGGGAAAGGGTTTAAATCAAATCTTTTATTGAAAATGAACCTTCTTGAAATGTGAATAGTATCGAACCTGGTCAGACTGTATAGCCTAGCTGCGACGGGTAAACCGGGTCGAAATATTTCGATCTTTATAGAATTTCGGAATCAAGAATTGTTATTGTACCCTGTTGTGTGTTTATTCCTAGAGTACATTTTGATTGACTTCTTCTGGTTCCGATCCCTTTTTAAATATGCAACCAAAGCTACGAATGCGCTTATGGTGGACGTCCCTGTTGGTATTGTATAATGATATGCATGGAAAATGGCTAAGCCAGCTAGCTTAATAGATAATGCGCGTCGGACTGTCAATCTAGAGGCCTCAGGTTCGATCCCCGACGGCGGCAGTCATCCTTTCCGACTATTTGTCTCCCACCAATGGGTCGATAATCGTAGACCTATGTGGGATAGCAGCTGGAGGCTAGGAAGGGATATGATGGCGGTACTGGTTGAGAAATACCAGGAATCCATTGTCAGGTGCTTCAGCCGCCGCGATATAACTGAAAGATTGTTGAAAGCGGCGTAAAACCCCATTCAAACAAACAAACTTAATAGATTACACTGGATACTTTCTAATATGGTGTCATGAGTACGATCCCAAGTTCAGCATAAAAAAATGTCAATGTTTCTCAGTGAAATTTTTGGATAAAAAAATTGTGTAAAATGAAGAAATTGCTTGTAGCAAGCAATTTCTTCATTTTACACACTGTTTCCTACCTAGAAAAATAGAAGAAATTTAAATTTTGCTAAATTTTAATATGTAGTCTATAACTCCCTTCAATTTTTACCAGTATAAAAATTGTTGTCTGGTAATGGGTTAAAGTCTCCATAGCTCTTGTAGGAACGAAATTTCTGATAAAAATAAATCCCGAAATCTTCCGTAAAATTGTTTAAATACCCCTCTATCAACAGATTCAGAATAGATCTCAAGCCTGCTATATGAAAAGCTTTTCCAAACAGAAAACGAAAATAAATTTCGAAATTATTTTGTGTTGCAACAGTTGATTATGACATTTTTCTCCTTGCACTCTGTATTCATGGTTATATTGTTGTTATATTTAACGAGATGAATTTCTGTTTACTATTGAAAACGACAGAGAACTTTCCATTCTGAATTCAAATCAATTAAACTTAAATTTGACGCTTCGTTCAACAGCCTGACAAATCGATTTGTTATATTATAAAATTGACGATGTATCGATTGAAAATATTCATAATTAGATCTAACTTTTCCTTAATATTATTTAGTTTTACAGGGCGGATAATGTTTTATTCAAGGTATGACATTCTACAAATACATATTTTTAAAACATATCCCCTTTTTGTAAAAATGTGGAAAGTTTGGAAACTAATCGATCTTTGTCAAACTTTTCAGGCCACGCGCTGATCTCATTTGATCGATTATCTGATTGTTGAATGGCCACTTTTCTTTACTACATTATTGAAGTTCGAACTGCAAATTTATACAATCGTTGACTTAATCCGTTACAAGACGACAAAAAATCGGCGGTCAAAATTCAAGGAAGTTGAAGAAGATAATTCTCAGTTGATGAAATTATGAAAACCATTTTCTCTTGGGGCAGAAACCAATTTGAGTAATGGATTCACAATGATTCCTATACATTTTCTTGGGGTGTAAAGGGGTAGGATTGTTTTGGATTGGGTTAAGTGATCTTACCCCGTTTATGAATCAAACTCCCAAGCAAGTCAAATTTCTATTTTGACTAATTTTTCAACGATTTAATTTGGGAGTTAAGAGCTAATTCCTTTAATTTTTTTTAATCGACAGCATTACGATTCGGGCATATAAACTGAATCTAGAATGGTCATTCTACCTTTTCATTTGATTATTCTGGAACGATGCTTTATACGCTTATAGAATAATCAAACTAATTAATGAAATATATCAGGAACTTGTCTGATCGATATCAGTTTTACCTTTTTCAGATGACAAAGGTTCAGATTGCCCGTCTAAAATGAAAGGAGCTGCATGCGAATAAATAAATGGAAATCATTGAAAATCATCGTCTTTCAAGAAAAGAAAATTGTGTGAAAATAAAAAAAGGAAGAAATGTTTTCATCTACCAATATTGAAGGGTCCCTGGTCCCGTCCCGACATAAACATCGTAGCTGCAGTTTGTATAAGTTACGACGTTTAAATCACCAAACCAATAAAAATGCTTCCCAAAAATGTCGGGCGATGTTGGAGTTCAGTTCAAATCATTGATTGACTCTTTAATTGACAGCCGCGATTGGTCAATTTCCTACTCCAAGCAAAACGTTTTTTTTTTTTTTTTTTTTTTTGCTTTTTTTTTTTTTTTTTTTATTATTATTATTTCTATTATTATTTTGCTCTTTCGATTTGTAAACTGAATAGTGGGTATCGCACGAGAATGCACTAGGCATGACTCAGCAAGAGTGTTATATAATATTTTCTATTTTATTCCTAGCATTGAAATCTTTGGATTTCCCAGTGTAATAAATTTTGATATCATCACAGGTTACGATATCAACTTGCGCTCCGAAAATCGGGAACTACTTTTTTCCCATAGGACCGGGTCACTCCTGGTTAATATTCATAAGATTACCAAATTCACGTCCAAAATAAAGAAAGCTTTTGACTAAATCCTCCACATAAAAAGTCAACTTTAATAAGTTTTCGGAACATGAGCTACATATTTCATATTTTTCTTTTGAAATAATGGAGCACGAGGTATGGTGGAGACTGAGAAATTCACGGTGACCATAATAATCAACTTCTTAATGCTACAAATAAATCAAAAACAGTAAAGTTAAAAGAAAATAACGTTCATTACTATAAGAACAACATAACCCTTTCGTTAACAACTGGTTTTAAACAATAACGAGCCTGAATGACTGTGTTATCTCTGATTAACTCAAACAAATGCATAACTTTCCGTAACGTCCAAAATTATACCAGATCTCGAATACTGATGATTTTGCAGTTAAAGTGACAGACACTCAAACCTAACCCGCATGAGCTTGTTTTGTATGCTCAAGTCAGGAGACTGAGAAATTCACGGTGACCATAATAATCAACTTCTTAATGCTACAAATAAATCAAAAACAGTAAAGTTAAAAGAAAATAACGTTCATTACTATAAGAACAACATAACCCTTTCGTTAACAACTGGTTTTAAACAATAACGAGCCTGAATGACTGTGTTATCTCTGATTGACTCAAACAAATGCATAACTTTCCGTAACGTCCAAAATTATACCAGATCTCGAATACTGATGATTTTGCAGTTAAAGTTACAGACACTCAAACCTAACCCGCATGAGCTTGTTTTGTACGCTCAAGTCAGGAGACTGAGTGATCACAGACTGCCTGTCCTATGATTATGTCCAAAACCAAGTGTTGAATAGTCGATCGATTATAAATCGATTAATTCTATTTATTTTGTTGTTGTTGTTGTTGTTGTTGTTGTTATTTATTGTAGGAAATGGATTTCATCTTATAAATAGGATATCATATTCGTTTCATAGAATCCCGAATTTATCAAACTCTTCATCCAAAATCGACAAAAACTCGTCAGAGCTAAGTTCATAGATGACTCATTTATTCCATGAGCACTCATTAAATATCCTCTCTGTATATAATACCTGTGCATTCCCTAGTTTTCGCGTCCTTGTGATATTATAATTGAGAAAACATTGTAGAAAAATAAGAAATTGCTTGTAACAAACAATTTCTTATTTTTCCGCAATATTTTCTGCCCTAATAATTGGTTATTTTTCACATTAAATATACTTTAGATTTTCGTCTGCAAAACCTTTAAATTTGGACAGATCTAAAACTTCTCAAATCAGGTAGGGTTTAGAAAGATTGAACTCATCAATCGATAACTTCTGATCGACAGAAACTTTATCCTTTTTTCTGGGTAACACTTTTTGTACTGAAGTTGCAGACAAAAAGTTAAAATTACGCTCATTTGAAAAAAACATGTATGTATCTTTTCAAACAGAAAACATTTTTGAGAAAAGAAATTGCTTCAAACCAGCGGTTTCTTTTAGCTGCGTTGCAATGATGTGAACAGTAGCGATTTTTAGGGAAAGGATCGGGACTGAAAAATCAAGTTCAATATTCAAGGAGAACCTTCGTTACTTTCGTTTTATCAATTGAACTGGGAAGCCGGATTCAAAAGACGGATTAATTGGATTTGTATTTCTGTATAAAACTAGGATGATACTATCGCATAATGTGAGTTACTCTGCTTTAGTTCGAACAATATCTGGTATTCCTTTCAATTATTTGTTACAACTACTACTAAAAGATAAAAGCGAAAGAGAGAGAGAGCAGCAAAGAGAGAGAGACGTGTAAATAGACAGAAAAGGAGAGAAAAGTTGCAAAGAGAGAGAGATAGAGAGAGATGGACGAGAGAGAAGAGGAGAGGGAGAGAGAGAGAGAGAGAGAAATATCTAACCCATTCCCACTCAATCCCTCTTTTTTACGCCCCTCAACAAAAAAGCTTTGGAAAACCTTGTGGAAAATGAAGAAATTGCTTGTATCAAGCAATTTCTTCATTATCCAAAATGTTTTCTATCCACAAAGACGAAAAAATTAAAAATTCCATCAACTTGAAATTGTCGTCTGCACCTCCTTTCAATTTGGACAGGTCTAAAATTCTACTGTGTTGGAATGAGTTAAGTCGAATTTTTGTCGGAACTCAATGGGCGTGGCGAACGATCGGTCGATTCATGAACGTGAGCCTTTGCAGGACATGAAAGCCAATTGGACGCTAATAGCAACTTGTTCCTCCGCATAGCTTGGTTATGGTCAAATCTGTGCGTCTGAACAGAGGCATTAACCAATTACCAGACGGCAACATTTTAGACTAGTACAAATTGAAAGGAATTGCAAACGAAAATTCTTTATGACTTATGTCCTTTTCAACTTTCTTGCTAGAAATATTGTAGAAGTTGTAAAAACAATTTCCCAACTGTCTTTTCTCGGGGAGTGTCAAAAAGCGTCACCGTGAGGGAATGAATTAATCCATTACCAGCCGACAAAAATCTTGACAAGTGCAAGTTGAAAGAAGTTGCAGAAGACAATTACAAGTTTGAGCAAACTTTAAAATACATATGTTTGTCTTTCTCGGGAGAAAATACTTTATGAAATGAAATGAAAAAAAATGCTACAAACAATTTCTTATTTTTTCCACCCCAAAAAAAGAGACTTTTCATCATCTAAAAATGTCGTCCGCTACTTCTTTGGATTTGGATCATTCTAAAATTGTGTCGTTTGGTAATGGGTTGATGTACGAAAACAGTTGTAACTTTGGAAATCTGTAAGATATCGACATTTTAAGTGAATTCAAATAGAGTGTACTTTTGAAATTCGAAGGAAATAAGAGAGGAAGAGAGAGAAAGAGGGGGAAGATAGATAGAGAGACTTCAGCTATTATCCTTCATGTTTTCCAAACAAAATTATATTTCCATTTACAAAGTCGGGACTCCCAAACTACAATCATGGGGTGTCATGGGTTTGATCCCCGGCGGCGGCACATATCCTTTCCGACATTTGTCTCTCACTAATATTGGTGGATAATCGTAAATCTAAGTGGAATAGCAGATTGAGGCTAGGGAAGGATGCGAGATATGCCAGGAATCAATTGTTAGGTGCTCAGGCTGTCGTGATTATGACTGAAAAATTATTAGACGCGGCGTTAAACCCCCTTTCAAAGAAACAAACAAACGAAATCGGGTCTGTCTGAAATATTTCTTTTTTCTTTTTTACTTTTTTTTTGTTTCATATAAGTGAAACTTTTAAAAACAATAATGAAGCAAGGGTATTCCAGGGAATCAAAAGACCCTTCAGTTTTATATGCTAAACGGTTGGGGTTGTAACTGAGGAAATTTGAGCACATTACATAGTGAACTACGCCGTTGAATATCTTACCCATTTCTATAGGTGACACATTTTTAGACTGGTCCAAATTCAAAGATGTTGCAGACGACAATGTTCAGTTGACGAAATCTTAAAAAAAAATCCCCCTATGGATAATGAAGAAATTGCTTGTAACATGCAATTTCTTTATTTTCCAAATTGTTTGTAAATCTTTTGGGGGGACGTTAAAATTCGTCATTGTGTGGTAACGAGTTAATCAAACCTTTCATTGTGCATAAACAAAACGCCGTGAATCGTAGCCCAAAAATGGACAATCCATAATCCAGAAAATTAGACAGATTGATCAAATAAATTAATCATCGTCGATGGTAACCATCATCAAAATATGAATAATTTGACTACAGAATTCACGCCAAGTTGACCGTGATTTTTTTGCTTCATTGGCTCACCATTCAATTTTGAGGGCCTCATTAAAGAAATGGCCGCCATGCTTTACTCATTCTGAATAGACGTTGTCAACGAATAACCAAGTCTAGATTCCGATGACGGATCGCGATGTCAATCAAATAATCAATCGACTAATCAAACCATTCATTTTACAATACAATGGAAGAGCTTTGAACTCCGACATCGCCTGACATAAGAAGGATTTTTGTTGGTTGGGCGGCTTACACGCGGTACCTACAGCTCAATCAAGCTGTAGCTACGACGTTAAGGTCGCCAGCCAACAATCTTATATGTGACTTGCAATAGGTTAAGTTTTAGATGAATTTTTTGACGGAGTGGAAAGGGCCAACGGTCCGCCATTACGAGTACGTTCTGTTTCGATCTTTGCTCCCTATATTTCTACCAATGCCAGTTCAATAGCCCTTGTCATGCTGTATAAATTACCTTCCTGAATTGCTGTCAAATCAAAGGGCTGAAAGCACTGCTAGAACTTGTTGTTAAAAATATAAATATTTCTTTAAAAATCAATTTCATAAAAAACTCTTACAGGAAAAGTACACGCAGGAGGTGCAGACCAAGATCAGACTGCACTTATGTGCAGACTGATCTTAGTCTACACCTCCTGCCATAACCGGAATATTCTGGGTTTAGCATGACAAGGGTTAATTAAATGCTCACTGACTACAAATACAGTCGATCTTGCTCAAGCCACCCTCTCTATAAAGCGATCACACCCATCAGGCGACCACAATCGAATTACTTTTTTCAATTACTTCAAAACTAAAAGTGCTCCTAAAGAAGTAGTCGTATTTACTAAAAGCATGTCATAACTATATCCAATCTTGTTGGAACTAATTAGAATCTAATGCGTCGCAAAAACTTGGGCTCTATCAAAATTCGGTAATGCTTTATGTGTGTTATAATTTAATTTTGTTTTGTTTTGTCTATCAAAAACGAGCGTTCTGATTGGCCGAAAGAATTATTCATAACTCCATGAACAAAATTTTGAGCACGCAGCGATTTTGTATGCTTCCGCACAAATAGGCCCATACAAAAGGGTATCAAAATTTGGTATTTGTTTTTATTTTTTCGCTCGATGTTACTAAATTATAAGAAATGGAGAGAATATTTTTTTGTTTTCATGGAGGTATGAACCGGAAAAACTAATCACACTGTATGAATACGCGAAGCGGATTCATACATTGTGTGATTAGGTTTTTTCGGTTCATACCTCCATAAAAACAAAAAAATATTCTCTTCATCTCTTAAATAGAAACGATCTTTCATATATTTCACAAAATGTGTTTTAAGCGACCATTTTCGTGAGCGAGCACTATTTTGTCGTCTCATGAATGCTGGCTTAAAACAAGATATACTGTATCGTACACTTTGACGCTTGTGTATGTTTTGGTGTTGACATCTCGTAATAAAGATTTATTTTATCTAAATTCAAAATTTGCCGTTTGCAGAATATTTTTTTAATGCTGAAGGTAGCGCTAAACTAGTTACGGTTTTCACCTAAAAGAAAAGTAATCAATATACCGTAATCATCTACATCGCGAAAGATAATTAAATTTCGTGCTGCGTCAGAGGACACCTCGATAGTTCCCATGGCAACTGATGAGGTAAATAAAACAAATTGAAAGGTAACATGTTGTTGCTTATGTTACTGAGACATGCTAAAAGGCAAAGGAAAAGTAATTAATTGCATGGAATTCGCGTGCCATATGGATGTTCAAAGATGTCAATAAAATGATACAGTAAATGGACACATCCGGGGTTACCACAAACATGGTGCACAGTCACGTGATTCGTTTTACGACTTCTTTTTTCCCTTTTTACGACATGTAGTCTTAGTAAGTTGGCCAAAAATAAATAAAACGTAGGCCACAAAATAAAAGTTTGATACCACGTCTGAAAATTCTCACAACCTATCCCAAACTCCGCAAGTAACGTCTTCTAGACATTGACCATCAAACTCAAGTGCTTTGCTGTTTTAGGCTTCATCCTCTTTTCTGGTTCCTTTTGGTAAATAGTATTATGGCGTTAAATGTCGTAGATTAAGTTTCTTTGTTGATATACATAGTTTGTTCCGCGTGCATGTATTTTAGTACAAGTAAATGTAATATTTTCATAAAGTTTGTCGGTCCAGACCATTTGATGAAGGGCCAAATTGCGAGGAAATGAGAGTGAGTTGTTTGTTATTGTTGTTGTTGTCTGTTTGTTTGTTTGTTTTGTGTTGATTTGTTTTGTGTTTATTTGTTTATGCATTTTCGTAGTGCGCATTATAGAGAAATTCGGACAGCCTTATTTGAAAATTATTTTGATTTTGGCTCGACAAGGGTTTATACATTCACAGTTATCATATACGATTGAAAGTCATATTTGAACTGAATGATATTTCTTTTATTAGGGTATCGTAAAATCCTAGTGACCATTTAGACGCGGCATCGTTGCTCTAGGAAAACAGTATTTGAGAATTTTCTTAAACAAGGTAAAAACAAAATACATTTGAAAAAAAACTGCATATAGTGAAATATTTATGAGTTCATAGGTCAAGATATCTCGAAAATGTATATGTCGGGTTTCCAATTATTCTCTTACTAAAATTAAGTGTCTGCTGGGTATAAAAAGTCTGAGTAACGAATCTGTGGTTCTCATCAGCCCAATTAGGTCAGTTGGTAGAGCAACCTACCTCAAAATCTCGGGTTCGAGCTTCGGGCTAGCCAGACTTACCACGTCTTTCGGGTGAGACGTTAACTCGAGGTCCCGAACTACGGTGTTTTACACCGAGCACTTTTTCTCTTCTTCTTATTTTACGGAAAAAACTATTTCGTATGCTTGCGCACGAATAGATATACAGCATTTTACTCAAATAGTAAAAGATTAGCTTTGTTTAACTTCATTGAATTGAATTGTAAGAAATGAAGAGATTTTTTTTTTCATTAAGGCATGACCCGAAACACTTAATCGCACAAATGTATGAATCCGCTTCGACCACCTCAGTCAAAACAAACCATATTCTCTTCATTTCAAAATTGAACATTTCAATAAATTGTTAAAAATATAAACTGCGATTTATTTTTAAGGGTGTAAGAATTTATACGGAATATACGAAAGGATTAACGAAATCAGCTGAATATTACTCTCGATATGCCGCGGCCTGTAAGTAATAAATGCGACAGATTTGTGAATGACAAACTATTCATCCATCAGGGATGGTTATAAAACATATGGATAATTAAGGTGGGTTACAGAATAGAGACAGGAAAATATTTTTTTTTCAGCTTTTTGATATATTATTCAAAATCACTCGTATATCGGTATGTTTGTTGTAAGTTGTTTTATAACTCCTACTGTCACGCGAAATGAACTTACTGAGATTTCGCTTAAAACTTATATATGATCCAGGATGCAGGAAAACTGCCTAAATGGCTTCTCTTTTTTTTTCTTCTGCCTTCAACGATGTTTGTTTCCTATATTTATCATTTTCTTCTTACAATTCTTTTCTTTCTTCTTCGTCTCTCTAAATGGCTTCTCTTTTTTTTCTTCTGCCTTCAACGATGTTTGTTTCCTATATTTATCATTTTCTTCTTACAATTCTTTTCTTTCTTCTTCGTCTCTCTCTCTCTCTCTCTCTCTCTCTCTCTCTCTCTCTCTCTCTCTCTCTCTCTCTCTCTCTCTCATCTCTCTCTCTCTCTCTCTCTCTCTCTCTCTCTCTCTCTCTCTCTCTCTCTCTCTCTCTCTCTCTCTCTCTCTCTTTCTCTCTCTCTCTCTCTCTCTCTCACTATCTATCTATCTCTCTATCTCTATCTCTCTCTCTCTCTCTCTCTCCAAATGGTTCAAATTCGAGTTCATGTTTTTTTTTAAACCAGAGTTAAGGGTAGAAAACATTCTGGAAAATGAAATAATTGATCATTTCCCAGAGTATTTCTACCGAGAATGACACATATTTTTAACATTTTTACCTACTTGTAATCGTTGTCTATAACTTCTTTCAGCTTGAACTTGTCTACATTTTTGTCGTCTTGTGAAGCATTAATTCTTATTTACATAGCGCACAGTGTTGATCCTTATCAAGCTATGCAGATGCACAAGTTTATCTAGGTTTGTATTTGGCGCTTACGTAGAATTTTCATCTTTACAGAATGATACAACTTTTTTGAAGATGATGAGAATATGCTGACCAGACCTATATTGGTTCCCTTTCCAATGAAGATTATGCATTAAGAAGACGCCTGAAAACACGGACTCTCCGAAACTACCACTGTTACCAAATATGGAAAAACAAATAAATCTTGCCTTTTTAGTGGAGTTCTTTGAATAAGGTGATTTGAACAGTTTAAAATGCAGTCTAAGTTAACACATTTGCCAGATTATGCGAAGTGATAAAATTTTTTTAATATTCTGTTTTATATATAAAAAAAGTGCAAACGACAAATAATAAATACTTCTGAAATATGTTATTTTGAACTGCCATTTCAAATATTTATACGCGAAACTTGGATATATCAGAGACAAGTACAGGAGCTTTAAATTCAAATTTGGTGTCTACAGGAATAAAACCAAATGAAATATAAGAAAACCTTAAACTAAAAAAACGTTTTGAGCCGATTCTTATTTGCTTTCAGTATCTCAGTGTCTACAAACACGTGATATAAGAAAAAGAATATAACAAATACAGTTTGAGGAAAACAATTCAATTTTTCGCGGTAAAACTATTTTTGTATGAAAAAGTGTTTTCTTAAACGTTTGCGCCAATGGTCAGCATGCAGACGCCTGTCTTTTTGACCGAGCCTCCACAGGCTCCGAGTCCAACTCCGAGATCAGAGGTTAAACAAAAACGACGGAGAAAGACGAGAAGGACCGATAATAACCGAAACTCAGCACAGACTCTCGCAATCAGCGAGATCTCAAAGAATACGAGAACATCGGATCGAATCAAGAGGGATACGCCACGAAATGTAAGTCCACTTTTCACTCTCTCTGAAGTGCGAAAATGGAAGCAACATTTTCTAAACCCATTAACAGACGGCAAAATGTTTTATTGTTCGAATTATAAAAAAAATGCTGGCGATATTTATATAAGATTTATTTAACATCATTATTATTATAATTATTAATATCTCAGGGTCGAGAACACTGTTAGAAAAGAAAAAAATGCTTGTTTCATTTCCCGCATGTTTCCACAAGCTTTTTCGGGGGGGGGGGAGGGGGCTTATTAATGCATATTTTTTTAGACATCAGTCAACCTAACAATCGCACAAAATCCCTCCTTTTTACGTCCCTCAAGACAAAAGCTTTTGAAAAGATTGTAAGCAAATTCTTGTTTCTACGATGTTGTCTTTCCAAAAGGACGAAAAAATAAAAATAAAAAATTCCATCAACTTGAAATTGTTATTTGCAGCTTTTTTCAATTGGGCCAGTCTAAAATTTTGTTGTGTGGGAATGGGTTAAACACCATTCAATCCACTGATAATGAAGGTTGCGAGTCTACAGCTCTAAAACTTGTGAAAATGGCATATGTTCTGGCAGCTGGTCCCAAATCGATATTGTTTTGGTCTATTATTTATTGATACGCGTGGGAAACGTCTTATTTATTTTCGATGTTGCTTTGTTCTTTGTTGTTGATAACGGTGGTTAGGTGGATTTAATGATAGGATGCCGGTAAGATTTTTATCTTTTTTTTTTTACATACATTGTATTTCTAAGCCTATTTTCTTTTTACTTTTACTGTCTTGTTATTCAAGAAAAGGTTTCAGATATGTGCACAAACGCTAACCCTTTTTAATAAACTAACTTGTTTCTCTGTAGATTGAACTAATTTTGTTAAATCTATTAGCGTGAAAATAATTGATATGGTGTAAATAAAAGGCAAATAGTGTCAGATGATACTGTAGTGATAATCATAGTATAAAAATAGACCAGCCGCGGCTATCATTTAAATAAACAGTCGATTAATGAAAATCATTTAGAATGGAAGTTAAATTTGAACTCCGAAATTTGCCGCCATTTAAGTGAAGCATTTTGTTGGCTTGACGATTTATTCAAGCTGTTGTTACGACGTTTAGGTCCCCAACCAACCTGCATTCCACTTTTTGTTACATGCTACTGGTTGTAAATTTTGCAAAATAGCACCGTTTAAAATCAAAGCGGAACTTCTTGTTGTGGCTGATGGGCGGGGCCAACAAAGTAAATAGGCTGGGACAGCGACTTGTCAATTTTTGGATTGCCGCTGTAAATAAAAAAAACGATTGACCAATCAAATAATTCGGTGCGACTGGAAATCAGACAATTCAGAAAAAAATCCGTATCTGACATTGTTAAATACGGTCCATGTAAGGTAGAAGTTTTCACGTTCGGTGTAGTGAAATATCAAAAGTTTTCTCCACAACCCAAAGTTCATTAATATTCCCTACGTATCTTTATATACATCTTTCCTAGGGACATATTTCATATTGGCAAATTTTCGGTGGTGACTATAAATAAACGAACTTAAGAACCATTCAAATCATTGAGCGCGAATCACACAAACGCGACTATCTCGGAAGCGCGAAAATTGTTATCCGTCGATCAACCGTCCTTGACAGTGCTAGCTGACCAGAGTCGATGATCTCGTAATACAATTAGTTTGTTAGTCGATATGGTCAGTCCAGGGCACGGGTTCGATCCCTGCGCTGTCCAAATCAACTAACAAAATAATTGCCTTCGGATGAGACATTTAACTGAGGCCCCTTGTGACAATGCTATCCACCGAGCACGTTAAAGAACCAAGCGGAGCTCAAAGCAGTTTCGTCCTGTATCCTTGCAGTATCCCCCGTAATAATTAACCACCCTATGGGGGCGTCGCTCATAAAGGCATTTGCTACGGTACCGACGATAATTAAACGGAAATACCCATATGATCTCAATTTTCGGTAAAGGTTAACGTCGAATGACCGTAGGTTCATGTTTGGAAGTACGCAAAGTATCAACATGACCAGATTGCGCAAATTGCGCAAGTTGTTCGAAGTTGAAACTATCTTATGTTGATTTTCTTGTTCTAGGAGAGTCATTCTACCTTATTATTTGTTTAATTTCGTATTCTCAGATTGACCTCTGCTAAATTCGGTCTATTTTTTAAACCTATATTACGCGGTTGCCGAATTGACTTCTCTTCGCATCGCTGACAACATCTTTAAAAATGCCGACTCCGGGAATGTGCTAGTTACGATCTCATTCTCATTCTTTGATCGGCTATTTACGGAGAGATCTATCTATTTTTGTCTTTTGTCATCATTTCACGAAAAATATCGTGTCAAAGGAGAAATTTTCTTTTACTACAGCGTTTTCCTACTTCGTTCATAATAGCCTTGATTTCGTCCATATTCTGCATTTTCCTTTTACATTAGATCATTGAAATTGTGTGACAAGCCTTATCAATCCATTACCACACAATGACGCTTTCTGACGCTCTGAAGAAACATAATCATGAAAAACTTCGTTGGGAAAGGAGAAGTTGCTTGTAAAAAGCGATTTCTCCTTTACGCACAATGATTTCAACCGAATTTCACAGTTATTTTCCGATTTTAGCACAATTTGAAAAAAATCGTCAGGAATTTCTTGAAAAATTGGACCAACCTATTTTTTGTCGTCTGGAATCGCAGCCGTCAATCGAATAACCTGTCAACAAATGAAATCATTCATTTAGACCAGACATGAGGTTTGAACTCCATATTGGCACCCATTTTGTTAACCTTAACCTTTGTGTTGATTTGGCGACTTAAACGTTTAAACAACAGCTTATTCAAGCTGTAGTTACGACGTGTAAGTCCCCAACTAACTATTCTCCGTTATTGTTGCATGCTACTGGCCATGAATTTTGCAAAATAACGCCGTTAAAAATTGAAGCGGGACAGAGTCGGTGGGCGTGGTCAAGGGGGTAAGTGGGCGGGGCCTGCGATTGGTCAATGGGTGAAAACTTTAGGCTAGACATTACAAAACAACATTTAGACGGAAATAATCCAGTTATAGTGTACATTTTTTTTAAAAATAAGATTCCACAAAAGCCAATGCAACATAATCATCATTTACCCTTTCCAGTGTTTCGAAATTTTAGACTTGTTGAATTCTAAAGACGTCGCAGATGACGATGAAAAGAGAGTGCAGTTCAAAACGAAACCAAACTATGCGGTTGTAAATAGTGTGAGAAAAGAAGATATTGCTTGTTACAAGCAATTTCTTATTTACACAATATTTGGTAAGCATAAAACCTCATGGTTGTAAACACCAGGAACTGGAAAGGGTTAATAAGTTCACATCGACATACGCCGTACTTTGATACTTTTTATACAACAAGGCTCCCTTTTGTACAACACGGCTCACTTTTTGTACAGCGTGGCTCATTTATGGTCGCCATTTGTTTCAATTATTCATAGCATCGTACACCATGCAGTGTTACACTATGATAAAGGCAGGTTCAGACAGAATGGTAAATTTTATTGGTGATTTAGGGTCAGTGAAATTAAGGCTTACTTTTTCCTATCCCTTTTCTTATTTTCGTCCTTTTATCGCGTTCTTTTTCTACTTTCCATTCCCCCCTTTTTTCGTTAGGGATATTACAAATTAACCCATTCCCACACAATCCCCCCTTTTTACTCCCATTAGTGAAAAGGTTGGGAAAACATTTTGGACTGTGAAGAAATGGTGTGTATGACCAATTTCTTCATTTCCCTCAATGCTTTCATCCCAGTGTGACAGAGATTTTCAAAATTTCATCGATTCTAGATTATCGCCTACAATTATCCTTTTTTTTTTAATTTAACAAGTCTAGAATTTTGCCATGTTGGAATAAGTTAATGCAGAAAATAGTCCGGGTCCTTGGCTCATTGATTGTTTATTTTACTCGAACTTTTTTTCTTGTGTACGTTTTATTTACCTGATTGATGAGGTAGTTGCAAGGTGCATTATTGTAGATGCAATACTTAGTGAATTAAAAAAAATGTTACAAAGGGACCGCGGCCATAGTGTAGTGTCGTCGGAATCTCGATATAGAGGTCCAGGGTTCGATCCCCGTCGCTGTAAATATCGATGGTTCAGCGCGAAACAGTTGTAACTGCCTATAAATATATAGGCAGTAACAACTGTTTCGCGTTGAACCATCGATATGTTTTTCAATATTTGCCTCCCAACAATGGGTGGATAATCGTTACCAAAGTTGGATGAGCAGCTGGATGCTCGGAAAGGATGAAGTGGTTGTTATGGTGTGAGAAATACCAGGAATCCATGGTTATGTGGTCACCCGCCTTGATATGACCGAATACTGTTATAAGTAGCGTTAAACCCCATTCAAACAAACAAACAATTTGTTAGACAGCAGTGTCAGGTTCTGTCGTAATATTTCAACGCCTTATAAGAAAAAATGTTCTTCTTCACCATCTTTTCCAATTCTTTCGTTTCTTTTTCTGTCCTTTCTTGCCCTTTCTCCCTGTCCTTATACTCCACTACCACTCCTCTCTTCCCAGTCACCTTCGTCTCCTTTTAGCTCGCTCGGGACGAATACCCTAGAAAAGCTATTGTCCTACCGTCGGCTTCGGCGTTAGCATCCAACTTAGTTTTTTTTTTTTTTTTATATATATATCTAGGGGGCATACACTCAACAGATGATAGCCCTTCATCTAGGCGCACGACCTTTGATTTTCACTCTTTGTGACATTGACATTGACCCCTTATCAAATAACTTTAACCAAAACTTTAACCAAAAAGTTTTACCACGCTTATATTTTCTGAATGCCGGGACCATCGTACATCACATGTACACTCGTTATGAGAAGTGCATTTACCTTACACAATAACTGACCAAAATGTCTGAATTCTGACCTTGACACTGATCTTTGAACCCCTTGAAAAAAAACTTTAATCAAAAACTCAAACATACCTAAAATGTTTATGCCTAGGACCATCGCACTTCACATAGTACACTCATTAGTTGTAAGGCTTTCACCTTTGGCCAAGATACTTAACAAAATTACCTTGATATTGAACTTTGACCAACTCTTAAAACATTTAACAAAAAAAACACACACACACACAAGAAATTGCTTTTTTTTACTGAAAGCATACATATAGGATTTTCGTACTTCATATTTCAAGTTAGCTGGTGATACTTTTTCACCTGTGACCAAGATGCTCAACTTGTGACCTTGGCTTTGACATTTGACCTTTTTAAAAAATAGAACACAAAACTTTATTAGCTTATATTTTCTGAATGTTAATACCTAAAACCACCATACTCATGTAATCGCTCGTCAGTTGATATACTTTCGTCTGCGGCCAAGTTTCTTGGTCCTGTGACCTTGACCTTGACCTTTGACCTACTTTTGACAATGTTTGATGTGTAGAAATCCATGCCATCTAAGACTTTTGCTGAATGACCTAGGACCTCCCTTTCACCTTTTCTCTTTAACATAATCGTTCTACGTACAATATTTTTTCTCTTTGTTCGTTTTTAAAATCTGATTTAATGCATCGTCATTATGTCCAATCACATTTTTCAGGTATGTATACAAAAATAGTCACAATGCCAAAATATAATGAGGGTATTAAGTTGCATATGAATATTGGCTTAAGTATCGTTTGGAATGACTATTGATTGAACTATGCCTACATGTATGGGTATAAAGAGATGAAATGTCTATTTTAAGTATTTTCTTATATTCACATGATAAACAGTATTATTTCAAAGAGTCTGCATAAGATGATAACAAAGATATAAAGACTTTATTGAAATACTTCTTATTTTCCCCAAAAATTGTGTAATATCATTCAAACAAGGGGAATTGGACGTATAAATAATAGCGCCTTAACCCATTCCCACACAATCCCTCCTTTTTACGCCCCTCAACAAAAAAGCTTTGGATAACATTGTGGACAATGAAGAAATTGCTTGTCACAAGCAATTTCTTCATAATCCACAATGTTTTCTATCCCAAAAGACGAAAAAAATTAAAATTTCATCAACTTGAAATTGTCGTCTGCAGCTTCTTTCAATTTGGACCAGTCTAAAATTTTGCTGTGTTGGAATGGGTTAAGTTTCATTTGAGAAGTGTGTACCAATAGATCAAGTCGCAATGGGGTATATTTATCCTATCATCAGACGACAAAATATAAGACTTGGCCAAATTAAAAGCAGCTCCAGATGACAAATTTAAGCTCAACGAAACTTTAACAATCTTTATCAATCTGGGACGAAAACACTGTGCCAAATGAATATATTGCTTATCGTGAGCAATTCCTTTTTATTCACACTGTTTTCCGTAACCTTTTCGGGGGGTATGGATGTCTGTTAATGGGTTAAATACACAAAAACATTCCAAACGACGGTCAATTTCAATCAAATTTTAATTGACGAAATCCAAATTTCAGTTAGGGAAGTATCAAAGAGTTAAGGGCACGTAAATAGAAGATCTATAAATTTCATAGTACAAGTCAATAAAACAGGGTGGAGAGGGGAGAGTGTCAATATATCAAAATAATCAATATTCACAAACGGTGGTCCTTACCCTTGCCCTGATGTTCGAAATTACTGTCAGGTAGCATTGACGAAAACCAGACGAAAATCAGGCTCCGGGTGAATGTAGGATTATTTTCATTTATGTAGCCCGAGACGTTTCAGAGTCAACGGAGGAAAAGTTTTGATTTCGATTCGTAAAGTCATCTCTTCGAACACCAAAATTTTCGTTTTAGTGGTGGTGTTATTTTATTTATTTATTTATTTTCCGCTTGAGGTATGAGGATGGATGGGAGTAAGGGTATCGTACTTCATTTCATAATTTTCTAATGGTATTTTGCACTTCCACGCATCGGCTTGCGTATATACGCAGGATCGCGATAACAAAGGAACGTCGCGTCAACAATCTCAGTAACGTAAAAATAAGAGATTTATTATTTTTTTTCTCTCTCTCTCTCTCTCTCTCTCTTTGGTACTTACCATGACCTACCTGTACTCGGAAATGCAACGTCGTTGAATATTCACAAATAGGAATACGTCATGCACATGTAGAAGCCGATATATCATGTTTACGTCACATATACGTCGTACAAGCGATCACGTCGCTACGCAGTAATACTAAGACTATTTACTTACAGACTCTGGCGGAATCGTTCTCCAATATGTTTGGGGGAAAAGTGACTGCCGTGGATGGGAAAACTTACTACATGAATAAAGTTATTTACTTATCAGCTTGCGTTTGCATGACGTATCACACTAAGCTACTTCTTTGCGTTTGATTCGAAAAAAGAGTATAACTAGCGGCTTCAAAATACAAGATTTTTGAAGTTATTAATAGTTACACTTTTACAAATCACTTGTCTCGGGAGTTATAGAACAAACCCCTGATTTTAATCTATTTCCACACAATCCCACTTTTTACGACCCAAAATAGCTTTGGCAAACATTTTGGATAATAAAAGAATTGCTTGTTACAAGCAATTCTTTCATTCTCCACAGTGTTTTCTACCAAATAATACACACAAAATTCAAGTTCCATCAAATGAAGTTGTCATCTGCAACTTCTTTAAAAAAAATTCTCGATTGGTCTGTCAAGAGAAAGGGCACCATCTCGGAAGCGCGAAAAGAATAGACGCGCTGATAGCGCAGGCTTACCGGGGTCGACCATTTGTGATGATAGTCTATTTTTCCTGAATGTAATTGAACTTCTACTTGTAAGTGTGCATCACGCATTAACTACAATAAGATTGCTAATTGACCTAACCTGGATCTGATCTCTTTTAACCATTCCCTGTTGAACAAAATTTTTCACCTGTCCAAATTCAAAGGTTTTGCAAACGAAAACGCCCCTTTTAACAATATTTCAGCAATATCGTGGGGGATTGCGCAGATAACCATTGATTCCTAGTATTTCTCTTTCCAATACTTACGCTTCATCCTTCACGGGCAGCCAGCTGCTTATCCCGCCGGAAAGGACATTTGTTGCTACCGGGGATCGAACCCTGGACCTCATGATTGAGAGTCCGACGCGCTGCCAATTGTGCATTGACCGCGACCTCATGCAGATGTAAGCAATTTCTATGGCCTGGATTTGCTCGAAAGCTTAAACCCATCACCACACAATGGCACTTTCTGTCGCCTCGAACATATATTGTTACAGAAAAAAGCAATGTCGCCTCGAACATATAATGTCACAAAAAATCACAATGTTTTTCTACACCTCTTGGCACTTATTTTCCAAATTTAGCTTGATTTGAAAATGTCGTCTGCAACCTCTTTCAATTTTGACAAGTCTAAAATTTTGTCGTGTGGGAATGAGATAACTTGTTTTAGATATCAACCCTTTCCTGTAATACTCAGGGATTTTACGTCGCTGTGATTTCATGCTTGAGAAAATATTGGGAAAAAGAAGAAATTACTTATAACAAGCAATCCCCCCCGACCCTTCCACAGTATTTTCTACCACATGTGATAGTTTCATTTCAAATTGCATCAAGTTTTGATTGTTGTCTACAACCTCTTTCAATTTGGACCCGTCTAAAATTTAAATAAAAACAGGAAAGGGTTTAAGGTCGCCCAACGACGACATATTAGATTCAAACCATTTTTTATAATTACTAACATCTTTATTTATTCGGTTGGTGAACTTTTGACATTGGTTGAATCTAAATTTTATTGAAAAGCAATAGATAGGACTTCAAAGGAATCAAGGAAACTTATCTTGTTCACACAAAGTTACCAATAAGTATTCAATGACCGTGCCGTGGTTACCATAAAAGGAGTCTTTCTTTATAGTTGAATTATTTAATTTTTAGTTTCGTCTATCAAAAACGAGGGTTCTGATTGGTCGGAAATTTATTCATAACTCCATGAACAAAAATTTTGAGCGCGCAGCGGTTTTTGTATGCTTCCGCACAAAAAAGTCCCATACAAAAAGGTATCAAAATTTGTAAAGCTTTTGTTTCTTTCGCTCGATGCTATTAAATTATAAGAAATGAAGAGAATTTTTTTTTGCTTTTATGGAGGTATGAACCGAAAAAACCTAATCACACAATGTATGAATCCACTTCGCGTATTCATACAGTGGGATTAGGTTTTGGGGTTCATGCCTCCATGAAAACAAGAAATATTCTCTTCATCTGTTAAATGCAATACGTTTGTGACCGTCTAAATAACGGGTCGATCGCGAGCTTGTCCACTTACTCCATTGGCCCCGCCCATTGACTCCAACAGGAAGTTCAACTTCGATTTTAAATAGTGTTATTTTCCAAAATATATGGATAGTAGCATGAGACAATGGTTCTTTTGTGACTTGAACATCGTAACTACAGCATGAATATGCTGTAGTTACGGCGTTTAAGTCGCCAAATCAACAAAAAGAGCGGCCAATGTTTGTGTTCAAAACTCATTTCTTGTCTAAATGAATTCATTGGTCGACCGATTATTTGATTGATAGCCGTGCTTGGTCAATTACTGTCAAGAAATACCAATTCATTTAGACCGGAGGTGAACTGTGAATTCGACATTGGTCGACATTTATGTGAAACGCTTTTGGTTGGTTTTGGTATCTTAAACATCGTAACTGCAGCTTATTCAAGGTCTAATGAAGACGTTTAGGTCGCCAATCAACCACTTTACCTTTTGATACATGTTACTGGACATAAGATTGGCAAAATGATGCTGTTTCATATCCAAGTGGAATTTCCTGTCGGAGGAAGTGGGCGTGGCCAGCGATCCGTCAATTATTGTTATCGTTCAAAAAGAGTAATAATAATTATAACAATAACAAAATCTTTTTTTAGAGAAGGTAGCTCATTAAGCTTGAACATACAAGAAAGCACTGTTATGAAGAGCTTATTTACAAGGAGGCCTTCTGAAACGATCAGGGCCGTCCTGCGCAGTCGGTAGCGCGTCAGACTCCTATTCTTCAATCTTGGGATGTCATGGGTTCGATCCCCGGCGGCGGCACATATTCTTTCCAACATTTGTCTCTCACCAATGGGTGGATAATCGTAAACCTAAGTGGGATAGCAGCTGGAGGCTAGGAAAGGATGAAGTGGCAGTATTGGTGTGAGAAATTCCAGGAATCTACTGTTAGGTGCTCCAGCCGCCGCGATATGACTGAAATACTGTTAAAAGCGGCTTTAAACCCCATTCAATCAATCAATCTGAAACGATCAATGACATTTCAAGAGGTAATGAATGATATCTATCATAACTTTAATGCTTATAATGATGATTGTACTGATAAATGATGATGATAATGATTAGGGTATGTGATGAGCCAACTGATAATGATAGCATGAGAAACAGATAGAATACAAATTACCGTTTAGGTATGAACAGTCAAATCTGTATAAAACAGCCGCCCAGTGACTTACAAAAGTGGCTATTCTATACACGTGGCTGTTATATAAGGTTTTACGTATTAGACGGATCATTTTGTCTTTGAGGGCAAATTAGTCTATCTAATACATATAATTTGATTATGCAATAACGTCATGCTAAAATGAAGTGATGACACATGTCTGTGTCAGTTATTTTCCAAATTTATGTTTTATCAATTATATATTGTTGCTTTCTTGCGAATACACGTGTTTTCCAAATCAAAAGTAGTGGCTGTTGGTCGGGTTGAACGTGGAGCTCTTATACAGTTTCATTTTAGAGTTATATGCCACGGGATGCTTCGATGTAATCCTCGAAAGTGTGTGAATATTCGAAATGTATTATCGAATGTCTACTGTTTGCGTTAGATATCTAGAATATCAGCGAAAGACTTGTGTTGGAATTCGGAATCTGTGTCCAGGGAATGATTACTCGAATTTCTAATGTCTAATTCGTGTATTCGACATTCTGAAGCTTTGTCTAGCGAAAATGTCTAATCGGATGCCTTATGCCTAGTCCGTGTGATATACATTCGTAATGTGTGTAGCGAATGTCTAATCGCATGTCTAATTCGATTGTTAGATGGTCGGTATCTCCGTCTATCAAATGTCTAACCGAGGGTCTACTGCCAAATTCAAGTACCAGACATCGGAACATGTGCATTTATAGTGTCAACTTTTTTATAATTTCTATTTCGGATAAGACATTCAGAATATGTGATTGGCGAATGTCTAGTCAGATTGTCTAGTTTGGGTATTCGAGAATCTGTGTCAAACACAGGGACTTTGTGTAACAAGTTGTTCTTTTTCAGAAAACGGACTAAAAGGTCATTCTACCTTACGATATGATCTTTTTAGATACCAATTCTTATTTACTTATTGTGAATCCGATATCGTTTTCATACGCGCCCGGTAAAGAGAAAATAGACCTCGTTGGAATTAATTAGAAGGGAAATTGCAACAAGCAGAGGTCAACGAGAGATAGCATCTCAAAAATCAATATAAAATACTGCAGAATAGACCAATCGCCGCTTTGGATCAAATGACCTGTCGACCAACAAAATCATTCATTTAGACAGGAAGTTAACTTTGAACTCCAACACTGGCCGTCACTTATGTGAATCATTTTTTTTTCTGTTTTGTTTTGTGTTGTGTTGTGTTGGGCAGCGATTGGTCAATTGTTATTCAAAAGGTTATTCATAATGCGCCGGCTGCGGACTGACAAGGCATGAAACGTTTCAAGCCTTGTCATCCCGCAGCCGGTGCATTATGCTCAGCCTGGTCAGGATCGATACTTTTCGAGTTTCCTTCTCCGTGTAGATTTCCTGAATCAAGAACAGAATTCTACCTAATCAAGTGCCTATGTTTATTTTCAAAATTATCGAATCTCAGATTGAACTCTGCTATATCCGGCATGATACGCTTGACTGGTCACACGATGTTTTTGACAGGCAAAGGGGGTAATTTTGTGGGATATTCATGGTTACGGTCAAGTTCTGGTTCTGTTTCATCCCATTTTTACTCCCCAAAAGATTTGCATTGAGGGGAAAATATCGTAAAAAGCAAATACCAATTTTCTACCGAATATGAGATTTTTTCAATTTTGATTGTACTACAAGATATCGGGTGAAACATCTTTCAGTCAACAAGTCTAAAGTAATGTGTTAATAACTCTCTTTCCCTCACACTTATTCAACTTCGGGAAGATTTAAACCTATACAGAAGATCGATAAGTGGTCTAATTGATTCTCGATCGATCACTTGAAGAATACACGGTTTTGACTCCAAAATCAATATGGCTATATAATGATACCAATACGATAGATTTTGGTTGATTAAGTTCCTTATCTGTTGATCGACGTGCCCTTACAAGGGTAGATTTAGGCCATTACGAGCCGCTAAGTTACAGACGACATTTCAAATTTGTGTAAACTGAAACAAAAACCGGTACTTTTCTGTTTTCAAATATTGAAGATATTATTGCCAACTAGTTCTCCTTTTTCCAACAACTTTCTCCTTCTTTATTCTATAGGGAGTATCAAAACAAGGACTGAATGGTAATATTTTGTTTTAAGATTCTTAATAAGAAACTGCCTTCCCCTGGATAACGTAGTAATATTCACCAGCCTCAGCGGCTTTATGAATTGGCTTTAAACCTTTACTTTATTGCCAAATTTTAGACCGGTCGAAATTAAAAGGTTTTGCATACGACAATTAAAATATTTTTTTCAGTAGAAAAAAAAATGGAAAAAAAGGAAATGCTTGTTACAAGCAATTTCTTCATTTTCCATAATGTTTTCTCAAGTATACAATAGACAGATGTAAAACGCAGGGAATGAACAGGAAAGAGTTAATCAAATATAGCAAGAACGCAGATTTCTGTCCAACGCATTGTACTCTATTATTGAGGTATCTGTTCTACCGCCTTCATCTAGAATCAAATTATGTAGTCTGTACGAAGGTTGTCCGCGGAAATGTTTTTGAATGAAACCTAACAAGGAGGTCCTATAAAGTAAATGCTTAAATAGTGATCTCTTACTAATATCTACCTTATATCTCATAAACTGGAGGATCGCTGGCCCCGCCCACTGACCCCGCTGCTCACGCCCACAGACTCAAACAGATAGTTCCGTTTCAATATTAAACGACAGCCGTTTGCAAAGTTATGGCTAGCGACGTTTTAGAGAGAAAAAAGTTAAAAGTTTGATAGGTGACGTAAACGTCGTTACTACAGCTTGCATAAGCTGTAGTTACGACGTTTAAGTCGCCAAACCAACAAAAGATGCTACACGTAAACGTCGGCCGATGTCAGAGTTCAAAGTTCATGCCCGGTCAAAATGAAAGGTTTTATTGGTCGATTGATTCTTTGATTGACAACCGCGAGCTGTCATATGGCCTGAAAAAAATAAATCATGTTGATTATACTTCCCATATATCTACAATTTATTCAGATCAATGGCATAAAAGTCTACGAAATCTGGCTCGCCCGAGAAAACGGTGTCTTTCTAGAGGGTTTATTATCTCTATTGTCTTTTACATGTACCGTATGACGGGTTTGATTCTGGTGTGTGTTGATTCTTTTTGCAATTAAGAGCTGAAGAGGAAAGATATTTTTGTTTTCATGGAAGCTGAAACGGAAACTTTATCATACCGTTAAAATGCCGTGAATGTGATCATGGGCGACCATGCAAAATAGTTTAATATTCATGGAGGTATGCAGCGAAGTTTCATCAAAGTATGTAGGAAATTGATACACGAAAATAATATGCAAAACCTCTATTCTACAATCAAAATTGCCTTCTTTATATTTCCGGAGAACGATTTGACGTAGCGGTTCTCATAAGAACCTTTTATATAGCTGGCTTATACCGTTTTGTACGACAATTATCGCAGAGATTATCGTCGTAAAAGAGAAAGTGCTTCTGAGATTCTATATTATGTTTCCTTCGGAAGGATCACTTACCTTTTTTTCTAATTTTTGAGAACAGGAGAAGCTAAAAGGGGTACAATAAACTTCAGTGATAAAAACAAAAACTCATTTGACGGGAAAAAGATGATAATAGTTTATTTCAGGATATTAATCTTTCATTTTGTGAACAATAAAAGCTATATTTTCACGAGGGAAAATACAGTTTTTTTTCATTATTCACGAAATGAAAGATTTATTACTATCACACGAAATCAAACGATTATCACATGTCTTTAATATATAAGAAGGAGCTTTATTGTGATATTTGTTCTAAAATTTCTATAAGAACATCCTTACACATGTTAATCAACCCTTTCCTGTTCAATCCTTGGTTTTTACGACCCTGTGTTTTATGCTTGAGAAAACATTGTAGAAGAAAAGAAGAAATTGCATGTAACAATCATCATCTTCTTTTTCAACAATTTTTTCTACCCTACAGAATGATTTTTTTTTCAAATAAATTCGTCTTTGAATTATCGTCTGCAAAACCTTTGAATTTGGACAGGTCTGAAATTTAGAAAAACAGGAAAGGGTTAGAGGACAACGTGGTGTCATCAGATGATGGTTAGTAGCTCGATGGCGAAAGCTGGGCTAAGGTTTTCAGAACACTGAGCAGTATTGAGAAATCTTGATCATCCACGCATTAAAGAAAATTTATCGTTTGAATCGAATATCCGGCGTAATAGTTTAATGTCGAATATTGATCATGAAAACAACTTTCCTTATAAGCGCTATTGGCGGGTTTCGCTGCATTTGTGCATTACATGTATATGATATGCGATCCGACATTTCCAAAAAAATAAAAAATAACAGGCATATATTGTTGTATTTTTTCAAGATATGTGGTATAAAGAAAAGAAAAGATCGAAAACTTCTCTAGGCCAAAATATTTACATACACTTGTCTTTTTATTTGTTCTTATACTTGAGATTCGTGTAGTAATTAGGTGACGTCATCAAAATATTTGATCACGTGACAGAAATATCGAGGGCTTAGAGCAAAAACATAGTATGGCTCTATACAATGTATAGAGCCATACTATGTTTTTACTCTAAGCCCTCGATATGTTTGGTTTCGCATCATACAGTAAATACAGCAGTTATCTTAAAGGTCTTTGGATTAACTTTTACTTCTGTCGCGAGGTCTTTCGATTATCAAATTTGAAAGTGAATCTAAATACAACGCCTTTTAAGTTTCAAAGAGCTGTGAGAATTGAAGAATCGCCGGTTCCGCCCAGTGATCTCCAAACATGCCATTTCAACTGCGGTAATAAGACGTCGTTTTGTTGCCAAGTTTAGCCAGGAACATTCAATAAAATGCAAATCGTTGTTTGACGATCTAAACGCCTTACATCTTCATTCATTCATTTATTTATTAGGCAAGTCGTCACAATATTTGCCATTGGCCATTTACAAACATATAACATGAGAATATGGCTCAATGGTATTGTACAAATAAACAGATAACAATAATATTCAGTTAGAAATTATGCATCAAATAAAGTGACATATAATTTTCGCCGATTTCGGACAACAGTTCCATATATCCACAGATTTTAATTTATAATTTATTATTTTTGTATATATATTAGAATATCAACCAGCTACCCTCAAGTTTTAGTTTGCGTTGTTCAAATGCTTTTACGATATATTTTGAAACATTTCGTTGTAATTTTTTGCTTTTAATACTAAGAATGTTAATAAATTTTGAAATCGAGGGCCATGAACACGAGAACAATTCCTTGCGAATATCTCTATAATACGGACAGACAAGTAAAAATGATATTCTGTTTCGATGGCGTTCTGCGATCAACAAAGACAAATTCTGTGTTCTCTATCAACAGCTTGCACAAGTAGCAAATACGACGTTTAAGTCTCCTAACTTACAAAATTTCTTAGCGTATGTATAGGAGTTCAAAGATCAGTTAGTTCAATCGGGTTTTATTGTTGGTGGTGGGGTTATTTTGTTGTTGTTTTTATTCCCCTGCATCGAAAGATCAGGGGTAAATTGTTTTACCGTTGTCCGTCTGTCTGTTCTTCATTCAGTCTTTCCGTCTGTCGGTCTGTCTGTCAGCAAAATTTACTAGTAACCAAAAAAATTAACATTGCCAATTACTACCCAGCCTATTCAAAATACAATTCTCATATTTTGCACGGTGATACATAATATGCATAATACGCATCTCCTCATGTAAAGGTCAAGGTCATGTGATAAGGTTAAAGGGTCACATACCAAGGTCAAAACGTTTAGTCATGTAGTGGGGGCATTGTGTTTTACAAACACGTCTTGGTTTTTTTTTTTGCTTTTTTTCTACTTACATTGGCTGTCTGACAATTGTATTAGACAGCTTAGTGCATTCTCTTGATTTGAACCAAGACTTTTAAGATAAATATATGTTGTGACTATTAAACTTGTTCAATTTCTGTTTTCTCTTTTCGTCCTAGGGCGAGCAAAATCTCGCAAATTCAGCCTTATTCGAGATGTATGTACGACATTGTGCTCGTCCAGCCACGATTTGTTTCACATATTCTTGAATCACGTTGTTTACGGAACTCTCTCTCTCTCTCTCTCTCTCTCCTCGTCTCTCTCTCTCTCTCTCTCTCTCTCTCTCTCTCTCTCTCTCTCCTCTCTCTCTCTCTCTCTCTCTCTCTCTCTCTCTCTCTCTCTCTCTCTCTCTCTCTCTCTCTCCTCTCTCTCTCTCTCTCTCTCTCTCTCTCTCTCTCTCTCTCTCTCTCTGCGACTCTCTGTCTGTCTCTCTGTCTCTCTTCCTCTCTCTGCAACTCTCTGTCTCTCTCTCTGTCTTTCTGTCTCTCTGCCTGTCTGTCTCTCTCTGTCTCATTTTCTATTTCTCTCTTTGTGTGTTCTTCTCTCACTAGTATAGCTGATACACTATCTTATACTTTAATTAAAACTTGTAGATAGTATGAACTTCGATATATCTACTTGGACAAGCCATATATTTGAATATTATCAGTAGGTCATGACTTGGAAAGCACTTGAAAGTAAAATGACAGTTTAATTATATAATAAATGGTTACAGATAGATAACCGGTGGAGTTTTCGTTTTAAATACAGTGAATCTTGCGTAAGCGGCCACCTCCATTTAGCGACCAGCATCAACATTCCCTTTCTAGAAACAAGGAATTTTCATAATTCGATGCTCATAAAATTTTCATATTTCATATTTTAATCCTATTTTGGTTGATCTCATTAGAACCGTCTCATTGAGACGATTCTAATGAGTTCAACCAAAATAGGATTAAGTGAGAATCCTGCAATGACATATGTATGTAGTCGACCGATCATTCATATGTGTCACAAAAAAGTGCATTAAACGACCATTCTCCTAAACGACCTCATTTTGACTGTCCCTTGAGTGGTCGCTTAGTACAAGTTTAAATGTAAAATACTCAATTCAGCTAGGTAATATTTTAATTTTGTTTCTAAATTAATGAGACGCTGAAATTGAATTTAAGCTCATTTAGATGAAAAAATACATATATAAGCTTGATTAAGTAACGGTTAAAGTGTTCCACCAGAATATTTTAACCCATTACCAAACGACCAAATATAAGACAGATCCAAACTCCAAGATGGTGAAGACCACAATCTTTAGCGGATAAAACTTTTGGAATCCTTTGATGTAGAAAACTTTGTGCAAAATGAAGAAATTGCTTGTAACAATCGATTTTTTCATTGTTGACAATGATTCCAACCCTCCCCTTTATTTTGAGAGGCGTTTAAAAGAGAAATTTTGTGTGAATTGGTTATTAGAGTCAATGTTAATCATCTCCATTTCTAATTACTACGGAATCAATCTATATAAGAACTTACCTGCCTAACTCAACCAACCGACACACTACTTTAGGACCCAAATTCCTTTGAATAAGAGCATCTCCAGGATGGAATTTTATTAGATCGATATACTGATGTCGATTCTTAAGACAATTAATTGAAATTAATTTTTGTATGAGTCGGAGATGAAGAGAATATTATTGTTTTTGTTGAGATATAAAATTAAAAACATATTCAGACTTCCTAAAAAACACGTTTCGTAATTTTGACGCAGGGTAATTATGTTTTTAGTTTCATACCTCAATAAAAACAAAAACTTCTTCACGCTATTTCATGTTGCCGTCATAGCACAGTCGGTAGCGCATAATCTTCAATCATTGGATGTCAGGGAATCCCATTCCCGGCGGCGGCACATATCCTTTCCGACACTTGTCTCCCACCGATGGGTGGATAATCATAAACCTTAGTGGGATAGCAGCTAGAGGCTAGGAAACGTTGTAGTGGTAGTACTGGTTTGAGAAATACCAGGAACCTATTGTTAGGTGATCCATCCGCCGCGGTTTGACTGAAATAATGTTAAAAGAAGTGTTAAACCCCATTCAATCAATTAATTAATCGCTATTTCATATGGTCAAATATTGAAAATGTAAAAAATCCAATATGAGAAAGCTTATTTAATTGATTGAATGGGGTTTAGCACCACTTTCAACATCATTTCGGTCATTTCTTTGCGTCTGGAACACCTAATCACACCAGAATGCAAGAATTTTATAGACACAATTTACCATACAATCACTCCTTTTCACACCAAAGAAAGAAACAGGCTTTTGAAATCGTTTTGGAAAATGAAAATTTTGCTTGTAACAAGCAATTTCTTCATTTTACACAATATTTTCCCAATTGCCTTTTTGCATGGCGTTAAAAAGCTCCATTATGTGGAAATGGATTCAGTTGCAATTTTTCAAGCTAATTTGCTTTTCTAACTATATATTGGTTTCTGCTGTCGGAGGTCCAAAATTAACAAAATCTTTTAATTTCATCCGGGAATTTCCCCGTTATCAGTTAAATCGGACTGATCCTTGCCAACCGTTTCATTGATTGGTAAAACGAAAAACTTTGCGTCCATATCTACATCATGGACAAAAGATTCGTAATGGGTTTTTTGCACCTACTCGAAAATTCGACCAAGTTTGCGAAGACGTTCTTTGAAAAATAAACGACACACAAACGAAGCGCTTGTTTAACGAGAGTACTTGAAAATTTAATACCCTCTTGAAAATATAACAAATGACTCCTTCAACCTGTACAGTGTTTACCTTGTTTAATATGCTCTGCTTATCCGTTTTCAAAGTTCGAAAATGTGAAGAGACTTAATGGATATGGAATTAGGGTGTTTTTTTTGGGGGGGGGGGGTTATTTTTTTTTTTTTTTTTTTTTTTTTATTTTTTATTTTTTTTTGTTTTGTTTTGTTTTGTTGTTTTGTTTTTTTGTTGTTGTTGTTTTGTTTTTTTTTTTTGAAATAGGCATTATAGACAAACAAAATTGGTAAAAATCTTTTTCTATATTTGAAACTTACGGTTTAAGATGTGATTTACACCCAACGCTTTATACCCATCCTATATATGTCTCACTTCCTCTCATTCATAGAAGAGGGGGAATCAACCTGGCGAACAACATGGCATCGCACAACGAATTGACAGATCGCTGACCACGCCCACTGACCTACGATAAGGCAGTTCGACTGAGATATCATACGACGTTAGTTTGCAAATGAAATAAACAAAGGGCTACGCATTGTTTTGTGACCTAAATGCCGTAACTACAGCTTGAATAAGCTGTAGTTACGGCATTAAAGTCACAATACCAACAGAATGTTTCATATAGATTTCAATACTCGGATTTCACTACCGGCCTAAATGAGCAATTTGATTGGTCAAGCAATATTTTGGGGAGACACTGGCAATCCGTCAGTTGAAGCAGATGTATATGATAAATAATTTCCCATTGAATATTTCCTTTACCCTGAAAATGGCTTGTTTCGAGCAAGTTTGCATTACTTCGAGCATCCCCCCCCCTTTTCCAAACAATGTTTCTTTGAAATCATTTTATAAACTCGTATTTGAAAAATATTGGTTTATTGAATGGGGTTTAACTCCACTTTTAACAGTATTTCATTCATATTCGGGTAAACTTTAATTTATTCCCTGACGACAAAAGTTTAGGCTGCAGGCGACAACGAATTGGCAGTTGGCGAATTTTTTCTTTAAATTATCATTATTATGGTATTAATTCGTTTTCTTTTTTAGATAGAAAACATTGTTGCTAATGAAGAAATTGCTTGATACCAGCAATTTCTTCATTTTCAAAAGTCCTTATGGCGTTAAAAGGAGGGATTGTATGGGAATTGGTTAAATCGAAGAACATATATTGTTATAAGTTAAATATACTGAATAATTAAGAGATGAAGAGAATATGTTTCGTTTTCGTTGAGGTATGTATCGAAAAAACTAATTCTACCATTGAAATGTATGAATACGCGAAGCGGATTCTTAATTTAGTGTGTTTAGGTTTTTCGGTATATACCTCCATGAAAACAAAAAATATTCTCTTCGTCTCTTATAATTTAATAGCATCGAGTGAAAAAAAGCAAAAAAAAAAAATAACAAATTTTCATACCTTTTTGTATGGGACTATTTAGTGCGACAATATACGGAACCGCTGCTTGATCAAAATGTTGTTCATTGAGTTATGATTTTTTTTCGAACAATCAGAACAGACGTAACTAAAAATTGAATTTTCAAATTGTGACATTTTTTTTTTTTTTTTTTTTTTTACAAATTCTTAGGAACTCAGGATAACGATGCAAAATAGTATATATGTACTTGAACGTTCGTTCTTAAATCTTGAGTGTTTCTTGAACTATTGCACTTGTGTCATCTAGAATAAATGTTTATTCAGAAAACTTTGTACACTGGTTTTCTTGTCAATGAACCCATATTCCATCGGTCATCGACAAATAAGGAAATAACGTTGGTGGTTTAGTAGGTCAAAAGTTATTTACTATCCTTTGGTATACAAATAGCAAAGTCACTATTTCGTCTTAGCAAAGTTTCCATATCATCAGAGAGTTAAGGCCGGTAACAACAACCATGAAACGAATTTAACTTTCATCTACTTTCAAAAAGAAATTCGTTCACGAATATTTCGAGTAATCTTAATATATATATTCCAAACATGAAGAAATGATCATTCTACTCAGTATGCTGATCAACAAGTAATGAGGAGGTCCCGAAGGGTATTGATACAACAAACATTCAACATGAATTTCACCCAAGAACGATTCATTTACTTACACTGAATCCATAGACCTTGTCAGATGACATTGACCTTAGTATAAGCAGATGCATATCAAAAAGAACTATGATTGTGCCGAATATGAGCGGTGTATCTTGATTATACTCGAAGCAATTAACATTGTTAAGTATTTTTGTTAAGTTTTGCAGAAATTTGATCTTGAAAGATGACATTGATCTTCGTAACAGCAGCTACGTATCGATAAACTTTCCAAATATGAACGTTGTATCTTTAGCTGCTATAGAGTACATTCGAAATAAATAATAATATTTTGTTAAAAAGAAAAGCTGGAGGCAGAGATTAGACTGGCTCCCAGTCCCATTGGTGTTTACTTGTAAGATAATCCTCAAGTATGTTTTCTCTAGCTTTTATGTCTCTGTTTTGCAGAAAATTTTGTGAGACGTAAGGGGTCAATTTCAGGGAATGAAATGCACAGCATGAGTTATGTACCTTAGTTATTTCTAAACCTACACTTACTGACAGCCCGGGTAAGACAGACATATACGATACGGGGGCATTATGAAAAATATACTGAAACTGTTTCGTTAAATCAACGTAAAACCTGAATACCTTTTTGATGAAGTAAACATAATAGAATGTTAAAAATACATATCAAACTTTCTGTATTTATACTAACATGGATCCATTCCATATCGATTGGTTAGAGCAAAAACATAGTATGGGTCTATACATTGTATAGACCCATACTTTGTTTTTGCTCTAACCCCTCGATATTGTAATGATAACAAGAGCGCAGCATATTGGTGTATAGTGCTCGGCTGTCGCGTGCAGAATTGTGAATAGAAAAATAAAGTCGTATGGAAACAATTCGTACAGAAACAGGATTAGAGTTATTTCCTTGATATATGAATTTGCCAATTTGAAAATTAATATATACTCCAAGTTTCAACTAAATATCTTGAGAAATGATAGAGATATCAGAAAATACCAAGGACTCGGGACCACGCCACGGACGTCAAGGCTAAAGCAATACCTTGGATTCCGAGCTAAAAATGAGAGGACTATTTAAAAGGAATTAATAACCCTTGTAATTTTTTTAAATTGTTGAGAAGATGGCCTGTATTTATGGCAGGACCGTGGCAAATTATTTGGTTTAAGTTTCAGAGAAGTATCTGATATAAGAATATGCTCAATGTAGTGAAAATAGCCCCCATTAGCAAGAGCCATGTTAATTTATACATCAAACAGAACCTTCGCAATCTACTTTTGGAAAGAGTCACCTTAAGAGCAATTCTGATCTGACCAGCGGTTTCGGAGAAGATTTTTAAAAATATCTTCATTTCTGTATAGTGCAAGTAGTGCACCATTTTTCTTGTGCAATCCTTATCGACAGAGAAACGCCCCCCCCCAAAAAAAAGTAGTTCTATGAGTTTGCATATTTAAGTGTTGTGTTCTTCGGATATCCGGAATTAATTATTCTTCCCATTTTCTGGTTTTGTTAATTTTAAGTTGGAAATTCTTCGAATTTAAGAACAATAAGGAAAATGTTAGATATTTTTGTAAAAAAATGTATCCATAAATCGAAAAGCCGAAAATTTGGATGACGTGATATACAAAAAAACCACCAACAGAAACTGGTGCCCGTAACAGTCAAATTTCTCGAAATCCCTTCGAGGATCCTTTTTAAAAAAAAGTTTTCTTTGGCATCATATATGATGCCTTAAGTCGCGTTCTTACTTCTTTTTCCTTTAAAATGTCTGTCCTGTGTGCAAGATGACAAAGAACTTGAACTTGAAAACGAAGAACTTGCTTGTATCAAGCAATTTCTTCATTATCGAAAACGTTTTCTATCCAAAAAGACGAAAAAATAAAAATACCATAAACTTAAAATTGTCGTCCGTAGCTTTTTTTCGGTTTAGACGAGTCTAAAATTGTGTTGCGTGGGATTTGGTTAAGTTTTAACAGTTAAGTTCACCTATTCATGTTCTACTGGGTACCACCAGTAAAAGACTGCCTTTGAATTTGACTCATCTCCAGTAACTATTACACATCTCTAACAATTTCCTGTACAAACACGGGATTTTACTTTACAGTGATTTTATACCTGAGAAAACATTGTGGAAAAAGAAAAAGTTGCAATTTCCTTTTTTTTATAACCATATAGGATGGTTTCATTTCAAATAGCACCCAAATTTCATTGTCGTCTGCAACCTCCTTCAATTTGGAACAGTCTTAGATTTCAAAAAACGGGAAAGAAATAACCAACCAGTAAAGCAAAACCCTTGCATGGTATTCAGATTAATTATTATTTTTGTCATCATCATCATAATTATTATTATCTAAGATTTAGTGACAAAGTACAATATTTGTTTACCGAAATATGTTTCCCTACTATCAAATTAGATGTAAAATGTGCAATTCGATGTGTAGGATTATCGGTTCTGCAATCCTATTTTTAAAAACAAGGCTCAATTCACCTGACCATCTATGTTTTGTCTTTTGAATTTGCGTGGAGATTAAAAGATGCTTAAAAATCGCATAATGTTCTATCAGAAACAATTTAAAAACTATCTCAAGAACATTAAAAACTATCTGAAGAACATTGTATTTTCTTTACCAGACTGCGGGCTAGAACTAAAGATCTTCGCGTTAAGTAATTAAGTGTATCAAACCGTTTGACATTTAGAACAAAAATAGATCAAAATGATTCTGTCGTTAATCGATAAAGTTAATATCCAACAATATTCAATACAGGTCGCCATCTTTGTTTCTACTCAGGTCATGTGATACCTGATCCGCTGTTAAGTATGCCACGTGATTGATCCTGTTGTTGATGCGCTGTATAGAAGATCAATAAAGCGTCTTTGTGACTCTTTTGTTTTTAGAGATTTTTTGATTGTCGCAGTTAAGGTCATATACTTGGACTGTATAATTTATAATATTTACACAAAGAACGATTGTCCGATATCAACCATTGTTTCAGTATATCAAATATGTACATTTAGGCCGAATTGTTTAATTTGGCATACATTTTAGAACAAGAAATGTTATAAAATCTTCAGTTAACCTATAAATCTGTGAAGGGAATCTTATTAGTGATTTAAAGTGAATTTTGTATGTATAATAGTGTACCAGAATATTACATTGTACCATGGATTAAAAAGATCAAGTAATTATTTAAAGAAAGCCCTTGTATAAACTTTGAAGCATATCTATGTAGTCCTTGAAATCAAGGACAAAGATCAAACTAAGCAAAGTTTTATAGTGATATATATGTATATATATAAAGAGTTAAAGAAATTAGTAGTTCCACCCGGAAGCATTTACTTCAGTTTATGGCAAAATATACCTTATGAAAGGATTTCCGAAAAGAGTGCGATTGATTAATTCTTTGCATCTCAATGGATCGTAAACAATTAGCTTAGATCACATGGAAGAGAATATCACTGTAGTGTTTTGTTGTTTTAAATATTGCTATTTTCTCACTTTTTCCGAATTTGATACTCAAAACAAAGTTCAATTAGCAAATTTACGAAAATAGTAAATGGAAACCCATTTACAAGCTATACAAATGTGCAGAATTGCAATATATATGTTATAAAGGCATAGAATTATTGTGTACTAAGAATCCAATTGAATTTATCGTTACAACAATAGTGAAATGTTGATATAAATGTATTTGAAAAAAAAAAGATGAAACGTCATGGAATTAGACATTTGTGCTAAAAAGGTATTCGTATTGAATTGGCAAAAACAATGGAAAAGTTTTACAAATTACAAGGTAAATCACAAATAAATGGTACCAAAATATACTACGAAAAGACCAATAAAGATGGGAAATCTGTGAAAAGGAAGAAAAGACGAAACAAAGACGGTTCAAACTCGAACAAAATGCAAAAAGATAACGGCGAACAAACCGTAACGGAAAACGTCGGAATCGATGCATGTCAAGATGATATAGATGAAATCAAAAAAGAAATAGATGGTGATACAAACGAAAACCAAAATGACACTTTCGGTGTAGAAAATGGGGAAGAAACTAATAAAGTTAACATTGACGAATCTGTAGGCACAGACGAATTCGATAAGACGGAGGGCAGTGTACAAACCGAAAACGATAGCGTGGTTCAGAGAAAACATGACGTAAGTCTGGTGGTTTACCTTTTTTGTCTCGCTTTTGACGATAAACTGGGGACTTCAGACTAGCAAAGCCCTCAAGGATCCCAATGAGTTTAAATAAAGGTTGGCTCAAGTTCCATAAAATTTTAGTTAGAATAAGAAGGATCATAACGTAAATTTCATTTCTTGAATTTAACCCTTTCCCGTTTTTTGAAATGTTAGACTGGTCCAAATTGAAAGAGCTTGCAGACGACAATAAAAGTTGGATGTAATTTGCAAAGTAACCACTCTACAGCTTAGAAATAATGTGGGAAAAGAAGAAATTGCTTCTAACTAGCAATTTCTTCTTTTTCCACAATGTTTTCTCAAATTAGAAATCATGGGGACGTATAATTCCGGGTTTGTACAGAAAGGGATAAAATGCTTCTTTCTGACGAGAAGCTTATTTGTAATAAGACCTCGATCGTCGGTGTATGTTTTTAGATGGGTCACCCCGGGAATCGAACCTGCGATTCCGAGGTTTTCGGCTCTATCAAGTGGTGTACCTACATATGGTTTTAAATTGTGACCTACCTCCCAGGAGTGAAATAAGCCGTTGATTTTTTTTTATCTAAACGTCTCCTATTGCGCTACTGTAATAACTTATTTCGAAGCCTACGGTAACGCCTTTTCGATACCGCCAAATTGACGTCATAACACATGTAATGACGTCATTTCTCAAACGGCGTCATTTGCTTCGTGGAATATAATACATCTATTAATTCTATTAAATTTCAGTGGTTTATTGCAAAAAAAATGAGGACAAATTATAATCGAATTTTCAATTCTTGTTCATGAAATCCCGAATTTGTCAATCTCGACATCTTACCAGATAAAAACTCATCAGAGCCTCGTTTTTATCTGTTTATAATGACTCGTTTAATAAATTCGGTATTCCATGATAACTCGTACAGTATCCTCTGTTTCTGTTGTTTCTCAAAATGATACAACCACAACATCATCTTTCGGATGAGACGGTCAACGGAAGACCTGTTTGACCGTGCAATACACCGTATTGCACAGTAAAGAACCATCTGGGGCTATCAGCAGTTTCGTCTGGTATCCTTTCACTATCCCCCATAATAACTAACCGTCATCTGGGGCGGCACTCAAAATAGCAAGTTGCTACGTTTATGACGACATATTATCTATAAAACTAAACTGCACTAAAACTAAACTAAACATAAACAATTCTATACATTCTTTTCTTCAAAGGTTTGTAGTATTTTTAGACATATTTTACCCTAATGAAATTTCAAAAACATTTGTAACTATGATAACGACGGTGAAGAATTGAAAACGTCAATAGCTTAACCAATTCCCACACAACAAAATTTAAGACTTGTCAAAATTGACAGAAATTGCAAACGGCAATTTGACGATAAGTTGAAGGGATTCTACTTTTTCGTCTTTTTGGACAAAAAATATTGTTGATAATGAAGAATTGCTTGATACAAGCAAATTCTTCACTTTTAACAACGTTATCCAAACCTTTTTAGGGGGGGGGGCGTAAAAGGGGGGACTGTGTGGGAATGGGTTAAACCATACAACACTCCAGAATTCTCACTAGAAGTCAAACTTTTCTATCACAAAGGGTGTTAATTACATAAATCTTACAGAAGATAATTACAACGATCAAGTTTTAGTTATAAAAGAAAATTATAGATTATCTATATAGGCTAAAACAGCATTCATTGTGAAATATACAACTATGTTTTCACGACTGTTATAAAAAAACGATCCTGATGGTAGAATAGCGATTACATACCATCGTTTGGGCGAGCAGAATGTCGTATTCAAGCTGTAGTTGCCATATTTTGCTCGCCTATGGGAGGTACGCTTAATAGCTACACCGAACTTCTTTTACTAAGATAAAGCCGTTTAACCAATTCCCACAGAAGCCCTCCTTTTTTTCGCCCCAAGAGAAAAACTGTGAAAAAACATTGTGGATAATGAAGAAATTGCTTGTATCAAGCAATTTCTTCATTATCCACAATGTTTTCTATCCAAGAAGACGAAAAAAAAAAAATTAAAATCCCATCAACTTGAAATTGTTATCTGCAGCTTCTTTCACTTTTTTTCTTTTCACCAGTCTAAAATTTTCTTGTGTGTAATTAGGATAATAGCTTTGTCTTGTCGGAGGTCAGTGGGCGTGGCCAGCGGTCATCGATAGGCGTCAAGCTCACTATGTTTTTAAAATGTCGAAACGAAACCCAATATCGACTGGATGCAGTGTGTCATGCAGGGCACCAATAACAAATCGATCGTAGCTTAACTTTGTCTACCGACAACCCAAAGTATGTTTGAAGATAAAATGTTCTATTTAAATAGTGTCTAACGCCACTTTCAAAAGTATTTCAGTCAAATCGCGGCGTCTGGAGCACCTAACCATGGGTTCCTGGTAATTTCTCACACAAGTACTACAACGACATCCTCCCCGTGCCTCTAGCTGCTCATCCCACATAGGTCTACGATTATCTACCCATTGGTGGGGGGGGGGATATCGGAAAGGATATTTGACGCGACCGGAGATCGAACCCTTGGCCTCTTGATTGACAGTCCGATGCGATACCAACTGCGCTATGGCCGCGGTCGATATTTCGCGGTTAAAACGTTCACAACTCATCTATTGATCTGTATATCTATATCTATATTTGCACTGATTTAACTCAAGCTCTCGGATTTTGATATTTAGACAACCACTGTTATTTTATTGTTGTTGTAGTTTTTTAATAAAATACGCTCCAATTTGTTCAGAGTCGCCGTCATAGCGCAGACGGTAGCGCGTCAGACTCCTAAACTTTAATCATGGGATGTCACGGGTTCGGTCCCCGGTCAATCAGTGGATAATCGTAAACCTAAGTGGGATAGCAGCTGGAAGCTAGGAAAGGATGTAGTGATAGTACTGGTATAAGAAATACTAGGAATCCATTGTTAGGTGCTCTAGCCCCCGCAATATGGCTGAAATACTAATAAGAGCGGCGTCAAACCCAAATTCGGTCAATCAATCCATTTGTTCGACATCTTAGTTGTTACCGGTCTTAAATAATATTGTCTCGTTATGGGTTTATTAATATATCTCAAAATTAGCTTTACAAATTGGTTAAAGGGTTTGTGTTGACTTGTTAAGCCTTACGATGAATCAATAAGGATAGATCGATGTGTTAAGAAGGTTTTATAGATTTGACCCAGTTCAAAATAAATGGAAACGCGGGCAATGTAAACAAACAAGTGTTCCCTATCGGTCTTTGCCATTCTCTCTATACCTTATCAAATCTACATTTGCTGATATGCAATTGTATCGTTGGAATTGAATAATAGACATTTAAATTTTCTCTCTCTCTCTTTTGGCGTAGTATGTGGCTTGGGACATGCAAACAATATTCCATTTCAATGTCACTGTTTCACAATGCCTAAAAAACAGTGAGGACTTCTTATAACAAGCAATTTCTTCATTGTCCTCAGTGTTTTTCTACTATTTTATTTTGTTGGTGGTGATGATGATTTGGGGGTATTGTTGCTGTCGGGGTTTTTTGTAATTGATGTGGGTTTTGTTGTTGTTGTTGTTGTTTTCATTTGATTGTCTTTTGTTTTAAAATCTCTTTGAATTTAGACTGCAGCTCGCATAGACTTGTGTTTGGTTCGAATCAAGGTGTGACAATCTTCAAAATATCGTTAGAACAAGTCGACTCGAAACTTCTGATACGTCGTAACCACAGCCTTCACAATAGTTACCGTGTTAACCCATTACCATCTTTCTGACGCCCTGAAGAATCAAGAAACATCAATTTCTCCTTTACTTTCATTTTTTTCTGTGTTAGTTTGTAGTTATTTTTTCAATTTAAGGGCGCTTCATTTGTGTAAAGCATTTTTGGGGGTTTTGCGACGTTAACGTCATGACTACAGCTTGTTAGAGCAGAATTTATGACATTTATGTCGCCAAACCGGCAAGCAATTTAATGTTTTATTTATGTTTTGTCCATATATTTTGCAGTATAACGTTTTATATCCATTTGAACTTCCTGTCGGAGTCAGTTTGGGTGGCTTGCGATTGATTTATTTCAAATATACATGGAGTATTCTTTGTTTTTATTGAAGAGTAGAATTGGTGCCAAAATCACGCGTTTGTAGAAAACGTGCTGTCGCCGTCATAGCGCAGACGGTAGCGCGTCAGACTCATAATCTTCAATCATGGGATGTCAAGGGTTCGGTCCCCGGCGACGGCACATATTCTTTCAGACATTCGTCTCTCACCAATGGGTGGATAATCGTAAGCCTAAGTGGGATAGCAGCTGGAGGCTAGGAAATAGTACTGGTGTGAGAAATACCAAGAATCAATTATTAGGTGCTCCAGCCACCGCGATATGCTGTTAAAAGTGGCGTTAAACCCCATTCAAGCAATCAATTGTATAATATGTATAAAATCGCTTTGCGACTGCGCGAAGTTTAATGAATTTTTTAGATTTAACACAAAAAAATCCTATTCAATTTCTTACCAAGTTCAACAAAATGCCGCATATTGATGCCCATCGCGAATTTGATTAAAAAACCATTGTGGAAAAGGGAGAAATAACAAAAAAAATCATTCCTTTGATAACAACAAAAATTTTTGTTTTTTACTCTATTTCTAACTTATTTGTTCAATTTCAATTTATTTCGAGATTGCGTCTGTTGTCTTTCAATTTGGACTAGTCTATTTGTTTTTATTTATTAATTGAATCGGTTTTCGTAGTCGGGTAACTGGTTTTAATCATTTCTTTTTGAATATCCGCAGTATCAACAACCTGCCATCCTATCAGTCTTTTGCTTTTATTTTTCTTTCATCTGTTCCAAATCCATGTCGACTCAGCCATAAACGGCACTACAACCCCAATAAATTCTGACGTAAATACTGTTTGCTCAGTTCCCGTTATCTCTACCCCTTGCCAGTTTTATTTACTTTTAATCAATTCAAAGTTTAGAACAAACATAGCAGGGAACGTTTTCTAAATGTTAGTTTTCAAATATCAAACCCCGGTTACAGGTTCTTTCTCTTAAAGTTAGCCTAGTAACGTTATTTTGATTGCCCATAGACTAGAACATTGTATTCTACAATAATCTTTGGTTCAGTTGAAGGCCACACATGCACATATGTTGAAAATCTATTGAGGTGACTTCTTCATTTGGTCATCGCTGTGAATAAAAAAAATGATTTACAAATCAAATTAGTCATTTAGACCGGAGGCCAAATGGTGACATCCGCCATCTATGTCAACTATTTAGCAGAAGTTACGACGTTTAGGTCGCCAACCAAGAATTGATTGGGGTTCATTTATATTTCCTAGCCCATATTGTATTTCACTAACTAACGACGTTTGTTATCTCAGTCGAACTGCTGTGTTGCAGGAAAGTGGGCGTTGAAAGGTTGAATCGGCCGTTTAACGTCACTTTTAATAGGAATTTGGATCGCGGTGGCTTGAACACCTATCATGAGTTCCTGATATTTCTCACAACATCACTACATCATTTCCTGGCCTCCAGCTGATCATGTCACTTTTGTTTACGATTGTCCAACCTTTTTGGGGGAGGCAAATGTCGGATAGGATATTTGCCGCGATCGGGCATCGATCCGTGGACTCCATGATTGAATGTCCGACGCGTTACCATCTGCGATATGGCCGCGGATTGGGCTTGGAAAACTATACGTCAACCAAGAGGTAGTCTTTCTAAAAAGTATTCTACATTGTTTTATAGTGCACATAACGGTACGAACACTGGGGGCAACTTATTCTAGTGAGGAACTAGCTTGCTAATCGCGACTGCCCTATATCTTAAAAGGCCCGTCAAACCTGGCGGTGGATCAGCTGAAAGAGGCAAAGACGAATGCTTTAGTGCATCTTTAGTCAATTTTCCGGTAGATGAAATGAAATTGAATACAAACAAAACTTTTTAAGAGACAGACTCGATTTCATGTTCAAACGAAACTTTTTAGAGAAACCACAAACGGCTCTAATTGACCAATCGCGGCTGTCAAACACGGAAACAATCGACCAATCAAATCATTCATTCAGACCGGAAGCGAACTTTAGACTCCGACAATGGACGACATGTATTTCGTTGGTTTGGTGACTTAAACGTCGTTACTTGACGTTTAGGTCGCCAACCAACGTGTTTTTTTTTCCTATTGAACCCTTTTCATGCTGAACCCGGAATATTCCGGTTTTGGTAGGAGCTGATCTTAGTCTTCACCTCCTGCTTGTACTTATGAAGAGTTGTTTATGAAGTTGAGTTCTTAAAGAAATATTAATTTTTGAACAACAAGTTCTATCAGTGCTTACAGCCCTTTTATTTGACAGCATTTCAGTCAGGTAATTTAAACAGCGTGGCAAGGGTTAAGTACATGTAACTAGCGTTAAAGTATCACCGTTTGATATCGAATTGAAACTTCCTATCGGTGAGCGTAGCCAGCGGAGTAAGTTGGAGGGGTCGGAGATCCGTCAATTTTTCCGACAGTCTCAACACCCTGCTTAAAATGGATTTTTCAAGGAGTTGTGACTTTTTTAAATTCGGTTCGTTCAATGGCGCGCTTCACCTATATATGAAGTTTTTATCCATTGCGACAAGAATCGATACTGCAGGAATCGTTTTTAGATTTCGTGTACTAGGTCATAAAAACTAGTTTTGTTACGGTGCGGTCAATATAGGAAACATATACGGGAAATAGTTGAACTCTAAAGTTTTCGGTAAGCAGAAAGGCAAACATTCCTTTCAAATGAACAAAATAGAATAATACGCAAAAAGAAATGCTTTCTATTCAATATCTACATTAAGTATAATTCGTTTAAATCTTTAACACGAAGCGGGGTTTATTTATTCTGCAATGAATGTTCGGGTTTTAAATAAGAATGGTAGAGACAGAAGGTGATCAACTCGAGATGTTAAAAGGAAAAGAAAAGAGTGATAGATAAAGATATAATAGAGGAATGGAGGGGGGAAGAATCAGAGAGAAAAGAGATGGAGAAAAACTTGTATTGAGAGATCATTAACCCATTCTCAAACAATCCCTCCTTTTACGCCCTTCTAGGAAACAAGCTTTGGAAAACATTGTGGACAATGAAGAAATTGCTGTCAAGCAATTTCTTCATTGTCCACAATGTTTTCTATCCAAAGAGAAAGAAATTTATTCAATTTGAAATTGTCGTTTGCAGTTTCTATCAATTAAGACCAATCTAAAATTTTGTTGTGTAGGAAACGGAAATTGGCAGCCAAAAAGTGGTTGCTTAAAAGAATAGTGTTTTCCTACACTTTTTATGGCACATATGAAGGCTCGGTTCGACTGCATACATAAATCATTGCAGAATTCTCACTTAATCCTATGTTGTCTGAACTAACTAGAATCGTCTCATTTAGATGTTTCTATTGAGCGTCAACAATATAGATTCAATAACGATAATTCATCGAGCATATACGGTCAGTTCTTAAGCGATTTTGGTTTTGGAGAGGGGTCTCTTAATAGAGGTGGTCGATTGAAACGGATTAGCTGTATTAGTCCATTAACAGACGGCAAAGTTTTAGATATGTCCTAATTGAAAGGAGTGGCAGAAGAAATTTTAAAGTTTATTGAATTTAAGAATTTTTTCAACTTTCTGGATAGGAAACATTGTTGAAAAGGAAGATTTTGCCTAGGTCAAGCAAATTCTTCATTTTTTACACAATTATCGGTTTTCCCTATTGCTTTTCTTGGGGGGGCGTCCAAAAGCGTCTTTGTGTGCGAATGGGTCAAGGTAGAATGGACATTTAATGAATGAGGTGGTAAATAGGTACAGGAAGAAGGAGAAGACACGGTAAGCGGAGAAATACACTTAAGAATATGAACCTAAAAACTTAAACGCACTATTTGAATACTGGAAGCGGATTCATACATCAGTATAATTAAGTTTTTGGGTTCATACCTCAATAATTTAATTGTTAGTTTCGTCTATCAAAAACGAGCATTCTGATTGGTCGAAAAATTTAATTCATACCTCCATGAACAAAATTTTGAGCACACAGCCATTTTGTATGCTTCCGCATAAAATAGTCCCATACAAAAAGGTATCAAAATGTGTACAGCTTTTGGTTTTTTCGCTCGATGTTATTAAATTATAAGAAATGAAGAGAATATTTTTTGTTTTCATGGAGGTATGAACCGAAAAAACTAATCACACAATGTATGAATCCGCTTCGCGTATTCATACAGTGTGATTAGGTTTTTCGGTTCATACCTCCATGAAAACAAAAAATATTCTCTTCATCTCTTAAATCAAAACGAAAAAAAATCTTCGTTTTTTTATGCCATCTAGAAAACCAAAGCAATTATTTTACTGGTCGTAGTAAACTTCTATGGGTCTACTTTGTGCGAAAGCACACAGTACAATTTCGAGATCAAAAATTTGTTCATGGAAGCATAAGAAAAAATCAGCCAATCAAAACGCTAGAATCTTAAGGGAATGAGGCAAACAAGCAGAAAAATTTTGGCTTAACAAGGTCGAAGTTTGTCACTCTGATGCGAATTTCTTAACTAAGAAGGGTAATTATAGAATAAACTCTATATTTCGAATGCGACCGCTGTTTGACGTCTGCTGGATCAGATCTCTTTTTCATATATTTGTTTCATACATTTCGAATATGATATTTTATCGCGTGATAGATCACAACAAAGTTTAATCGACGACCTTACCTTTTCTCTTGAAAATTATTTTTTATCTCAACCTAACATTCGCAAAATAAAGTCACGATTCGCAAAATTAGTCATCCATCGCTTAACCCATTCCCTCATAATGACGCTTTTTGGACGACCCTCAAGGAAAAGAATTGGGGAAAACATTGTGTGAAAAGAAGAAATTGCTTATAACAAGCAATTTCTTCATTTCACACAATGTTTTCTACCCTGTAGGTTGAAAAAAAACTAAAATTGCACAGTTTTAAATTGTCGACTGCAACTTTCAATCTAAAATTATGTCGTCTGGTAATGAGTTATGCACTTTGATTCTAGAAATCGTGGTCAAGAGGAACTTGGAATCGGAGTGTTCTAGTTCAAGTCCCATCTGGACATTTGCCCCTTTCCATCCATATATCTAAATAAACTGGGTACAAGCGCCTTGGTAGGATTATGTTGTTGGTAGAGAGATGTGCTTCTTAATCCTTAGATCTTGAGTTCGATTTCGGCTAGGCTGATATCCTTTCAATATATGGAAAATTATCCATTGCGACGTAAGTCATTTCTCTCTCGATCGCAACCGCATGCCTAGGAACAAGCAAACGGTGGCTCGTACTGTCATCGTATCGTTATAGCTGAAATATTGTTGAAATAGGGACATTCAACATTTGTACGAAGACTGGTTTGAACGCAGACTTTACTCTTCAAGTCTTTGGATTCTTCTGACTATGAATATAAATAAATATATAAAAACAGCTCTAGGCAAAGTTGGGCCGATTCTTGTTCATTACGCTAAATTATCACAAAGTAAGATAGAAAGGAAATTTAATATGAATGCAGGAGGGGTCTACTTTCTTGACGAAAATATATTGTAGGAAATGAAGGAGTTGCATCCTACAGTTTTTTGTTTTTTTTTTATTCTAATTTTTATCCTAAAAAAATACTTGAAAGTGGCAGATGTAAAAAGCAGATTTAGATATTATTTCCTATTCTCACACTGTTGCTGCTGATCCCCAGTTAAGTGCTGGGTTTTGTAGTGATGAGTAATATATAAATGGCAAAAATTTGAAAGATAATGCTATTTTCTAAAAGGCTAAAAAGAAAATAGCCCGAAAGTGTTAAAGGGTGAAAACCGAAGGTGATAGTCGATTATTTAAGTAAAGGTGTAGAACTGAAAAAACCTATCGAATGGATTGTCGGTATATCGGTGTTAACTTGTAACCCTCCTTCTTTGGATTTCATTGTTAATAATTTGTATGGATTACGTGTTTGGTATTTGTTAAAGAAATGAGGATGTTTTAGAGTGAAATTTGGAAGATGATTAGAAATGTTTTACCACGGATTGATTATCAACAATTGTGAAGGATTACATGTTACAATTCGTTGTGAACGGTCACGAAAAGAGTGAAGGTTAAACTCCTTTTTTTGAATGAGTTTGTTTAAAATATTCAGCTGATGTTGATGAACATTTACAAATCGGAGATTTTTTGCGCATGATACTTAGGTATTCTATAAAAAATACTATTGTTAACAATAGTGACGATGATGTTTACTAGATACCGGACAATTGAAGATGATTTTCTTTTCTTTTTGAATAATATAATTAAGGTTGTATAGTTGTGAGAATAGAAACAAAAAATGGATACCCATCGTTCGGATAACAGTGATAGATCAACACGCATGGTAAGAAAATATGAGATTCGTCACGTGTAAGGGAACCTTATTGGAAGTGCTGACAATGTCGACTCTAGTCCGACTGCACAGACTAAGCAGGGTAGAAAGTTGTCGTGATTTTCCAGAATTTCTGAATTTTCGAATCATCCTTCTATCTTACTTAACTCATTCCCATACAATCCCTCTTTTTTACGACCCTCAAGTAAAAATATTTGGAAAACATTGTGGATAGTGATGACATTCTTTGTAACAAGCAAATTCTTCATTGTCCTCCATGTTACCTAGCCTAAAAGACATCTCTTTTTTGAAAAAATAACCCGACTTGCGAGTTGACGTCTGCATCATCTTTCAATTTGGACCAGTCTGAAATGTTGTCGTTTGGCAATGGGTTTATACATATATTTCCGTAGTGCAACTTCTGATTGACCTCTGCTGCATCCAATCTGTGTCAAATACTTGTTTTACGGAATATCCTCGAAGTTCCTTTTAACAAGCAACAGGTCTGAACATTTCGATACGGCTTTTGATAACAAAACTAAAAAGGAATCTCTCTTAGGATTTTCAATATTTGGTGTTAGTTTTAAAAAATCGTAAGTCAATTTTAAATCATGAAAAACGAGTTATTATTAAAATAAGTAGTATGAAATCAAAACTTTAAAACTAATTCATAGGGTCGAATATAACTAACTGTTAAAGTTAAATTTGTATTTAGGCGACCACTCAATGGACACCAAAATATGGCCGTTAAAGACTATAGCCGCTAAACCCATTCCCACACAATCCCTCCTTTTTACGCCCCTCAAGAAAAAAGCTTCGGAAAAATTGTGGAAAATGAAGAAATTGGTTGTATCAAGCAATTTCTTCATTTTCCACAATGTTTTCTATCCAAAAGATGAAAAGACTTAGAATTCCATAAACTTGAAATTGTCGTCTGCAGTTTCTTTCAATTTTGGGCCAGTTGAAGATTTTGTTGTGTGTGAATGGGTTTAATACACCTTTTAATGACATACATGAAGGATCAGTTGATGAATTATTTCAGGATTCTCAATCAAAAGTAGGATTTTGTTCCGATAATATTATTACCCCAAAATGTCCAATTATGAACACCCATTATTTTTCGATAGGGAACTTTAAGTATGATCGGTTAACCCATTCCTACATAGTGACACTTTATGACGCCCCTCAAGGAAATGCTTTGGAAAAACATTTTGGAAAATGAAGAAATTGCTTGTTACAAGCAATTTCTTCATTATCCACAATACTTTCTAACCCAAAATACAAAGATTTTTGAAATTGCATCAATTTGAGATTGTTGTCTGCAACCTCTTTTAAATGAGATCGGTCAAAAATTTGATGTGTTGTAATGAGTTTAATGAAAGTGGTCGCTTTAAAGAGATGGTCGCTTAAGCAAAATTGACTGCACTTGAAACGGTAAACATTAAGTGCAATTTTGTATGCAACGTTAATCTTACATAATTTTCGAACGAGCTTACACCGAATTATCTTAAAGCCGGATAATAAATTCAGGTAATCCGTAGAAGAATTAAGTGTAACCTTTATCGTTCGTGGGTTCCTTTGACCCTGGGGTTATTTGTGGACTGTTTATTGTGGTGGCAAAAATATGAAACGTGTTTGGTGCAATTTCGGGACAAAATTAGACGTAATTTGTTTTATACGAAAGAATGAAATAACCCTCACTACAATCATTTTCGATCTTTGTTATGCAATATTTACCTGTACTTAAAAGCACAAATTTGACACAATGTGAGATTAAACAATTATGAGGACGACTACCGTGCCATAGATTGTGAAAAAGGAAGTAGAATTAAAGTGATTTTTATTTAAATACTAGATAGAATTTATTACTGATTTCAAAGTATGAATTTCAAAAATTACAGTTGACCATTTGGTTTCATAGATGACTGAACGAACATATGAATGAATGAATGAATGAATGAATGAATGAATTATGAATGAATAAATGAATGAATGATAGATTGATTGGTTTTGGTTTGATGGATGGTTTGATGGATGGGTTGATTGATTGATTGATTGATTGATTGATTGATTGATTGATTGATTGATTAATTAATTGATTGATTGATTGGTCGATTGATTGATTGATTGATTGATTGTTGGATTGATTGGTTGTTGGATTGATTGATTGATTGATTGATTGATTAATCGATTGATTGATTGATTGATTGATGGATGGATGGATGGATGGATGGATGGATGAATGGATTGGTGGGTGGTTTGAATGGTGGATGGAAGGATTGATTGATTAGCCAATTAATCATTTTTATATATGATGTCCACGACTGATTTGCGTTGTTTTCTTAATTGCTTGCTACAAGAATCTGAAGGTCAAATTCTTTCTCTTTTGCATTATACTTACATAATTTAACATATCGTTCAATATATGGACAGACAGGTCGAAAATTAAAACAAGTAATCGACAACAAAAAATGCATTTCTGCCATACAAGTTCAATTGTTTTCAAAAAAAAATAAATAAATAAATAAATAAACAAAATACTATCACAAACAAATTAGGGTAACTATAAAGTTTATACAACTTGTCAAGTCTTGTAAAATCTAAGATATTATGGGGGGGGGGGGTAATGTCACTGTTCGAATTTAATTATTGTTTATATAACTAAACTGGGTTGATAGTTGTTTTTTTTTTTTTTTTATTTATTTATTTTTTATTTTATTTTTTTTTCTGAGGGGGGGGGGAGACTAAAAAATCATTCATTGATGCCCCAATCGATGGATTGATAAATGTAGTCGGTTAGAATTCAACCTTAATTAGAAAATAGACCTACATCAGAGCACACAATCAAATCTACTGTCTCGTGCAATTATGGTGTATATTTTCGACCAAAAATCCATTTTGAGTTGTGCACGCAAAAAAGTACGCGCACACACGTAAATAACACAGATGGACCTGTAAAATATTTTCAAATAATGAGAATACACGCGCAATCCTTGAACGCACTAGCTTTTTTTAAAAAAGCACCTTCATTATAAGCGTTCGGTAAAAATTTTATGTGCTTACGCCATTAATTTCTGAGCAAGCACGCCTGAATTTATGGGGTCGCATGTAGGTTTGTTTTGTTTTTTTAGCGTGCAGGACTAAAGTGTAATTTTCACTGCTTTTGAGAGCATTATGAAACACTGTACTATAAGCATTCATATATTAGAATAATGTCGCCCTGGCTCGAGGGAAAGAATATACAGGACGTTTATGTTTCTGCTTTTTCATTATACAGAATATATAATTAAAAAAAACATGGTGTGAAATAATTCTATATCGACAGAATATTCTCAAGTGACCAATTAGTTAGATTGGGTTACCCTTTATACGAAAATACATTTAGAATTTAATCATCGTCTAAATTTAGTTCGGTCTGTGTACCCTCCCACAAACGCAGACTACATGGAATATAACCTGTTACACGTTCGGGTTTACAAAGCCCTCATTAATCTGCTTACCTCATTTAACCCATTTCCTGATGGTAAGATTTTACACTTGTCTAAATTTAAAGGACTTGCAGACAACAATTCAAATGTTATGAAATTTTAGATTTTTCAACTTTTTATGTAGAAAGCATTGTGCAGGATGAATAAATTGCTTGTCACAAGCAATTTCTTCATTTTTCGTAATTTTATCCCAGTTATTTTTCTTTAGGCTCGTCCAAAAGCGTCACTGTGTAGGAATGGATAACCTAACTCTGCTCTTCAATACTAATTTACCTTCCTTACTTATTTTAATGTAATTTCTATTAATGAATCGCGATCACAAATCAAAATACAGGCAAACCAATCAAATAATTCCTTCGTGCGTTATAATTTTTCGTCGTTTGGCGGCTTAAACGTTTTAAATAAAGCATATTCCAGTATTTTCCATACACATATTTCATCAGAGGCTCTGATTGTCCAAACGACGGCCGCCGCCATAGCGCAGTCGGTAGCGCGCCAGACTCCTAATCTTCAATCATAGGTGTCATGGGTTCGATCCCCGGCGGCGGCAAATATTCTTTCCGACAATTGTCTCTCACCAATGGGTTGATAATCGTAAACCTAAGTGGGATAGCAGCTTGAGGCTAGGAAAGGATGTAGTGGTAGTACTGGTGTGAGAAATACCAGGAATCCATTGTAGGTGCTCCAGCCGCCGCGATATGACTGAAATACTGTTAAAAGCGGCGTTAAACCCCATTCAATCAATCTGATTGTCCAAACAAGGGTTAGGGTGATATATCGTCGCTTAGTCAAGCTGTAAAAATGTTAAATTTTTTAATTAACTTGGATTGTGGTCGAAACGTTAAAATCAACTGTAAAAAGGTTTTACAAAAATATCTGTTTTTTGTTTTGCTTTTTAATTGATAGATCTTACATTAATCTCGTCAAATATTCATTTCGCAATAATGCCTGCATTTTAAGTAAGAAGTATATAGTGTTTAACCCTTTCCTGTTTAATCCCTAGTTTTTACATCCTTGTGATTTTATACTTGAGAAAACATTGTGAGAAATGAAGAAATTGCTTGTAACAAGCAATTTCTTCTTTACCCACAATATTTTCTAACCTGTAGGTTGGTTACTTTTCAAGTTGCATCCAATTTTAATTGTCGTCTGCACCTTCTTTAAAATTGGAACAGTCTAAAATTTCGAGAAACGGGAAAGGGTTAATCTAATGATAATCTCCGGGTAAATCGATATAAATATTTATCCGTGAAATAGAATCCTTTGGGTCATATGATGGCATTCTATGTGTCATTAATTGCGTGAACTTTGGCCCTGTAACTTGTTTGTGCTTTTTGTACTTAAAGTTTTAGAGGTTTTGACTTCAAATAAAGACAAAGAACCCATGTTCAACATTTCAAAGTGCAATTAAATTTGGGGGAAATAGCTGTCATACGGGATAGAAAAAATGTGAGAAAAGGAGAAATTGCTTGTCTCAAGCAATTTCTCATTTTCTCACAATGTTTTTCAAAGCGTATTTTTTTAACGTGTAAAATGCGAGATTAGGTTGTAATGGATTTCCACTGGAAACTAAACGCTACACTAGAAGGACACAAGAAATGCTGTTTATTTAGAAATATAATCATCTCTTAATACAAATAAAAACCTCTAATGTGACCAAAGTCCGTTTCTGTCATTACCAAGTAATTGACCAATCGCTGACCACGCCCAATTAGTCCGTTTGCCCCGCCCATTTACTCCGACAGCAAGTTCCGATTCGCGTTATTTTGTGAGATTTGTGGCTAGCAGAATGCAACAAAAAAGTAGAATGTTTAGTTGGCTACCTAAACGTCGTAACTATAGCTAGAATGAACTGAAGCTACGAAATTATGTCGTCAAACCGACAAAAATACTTCACATAAGTGGCGACCAAAGTTGGAGTTTAAACTTCCCTCCCCGTTCAAACGAATAATTTGATTGGTCAATTGTTTCTGTGATAGGCAGCCACAATTGGTCAATTGTTCAAGCACGGAAGTAGGTCCGTGATGACTAGAAGTTGCTTATGGGAACTGGGCCCGAGATATGAAACTTTTTCGTACTCAATTGAGAATTTGCTACTTTTTCAAATTTGAATAAATGTTTAATCTTAGCGTTTGTTTTATGATTCCTGTATTAGAAATCAATTAGCTAATTCATACACTTACCAAACTGATTCAACCCATTCCCACACAATGACTCTTTTAAACGCCTCTTAGTATGAAATATTTTTTAAACCTTGTAACTAAACTTTATTCAAGTGTAGTTACGACGTTTAGGTTGCCATAAAACAATATGACTCGTTTGTTAAATAGTACTTGCCATAATTTTGCAAAATAATGCTCTATTTTAATATAAAAGTGAAACTTTTGTCGCAGTCAGAGGGCTTGACAGCAAAATCAGGGGGCGGGGCCAACGAATCGACATTTAACCCATTACCAGATGGAAAAAAGTAGACTGGTCCAAATTGAAACGAGTTGCAGACGACAATTTAAAGATGATGATTTTTTTTTATCATTATTATTATTTTTTCCAACTTTCTGGATAGAAAACATTGTGTTAAATGAAGAAATTGCTTGTGACAAGCAATTTCTTCATTTTACACAATGTTTGAAAAAAATGCTTCGGGGGCGTCTCAAAGAGTCACTCTGTGGGAATGGGTTAATTTGGACGAGCTCAAGATTCAACCTATACAGCTCTAACAAGCATTTTCGGACAAAGTTTGTTCTTTACCCGTTCCAACATGAGAAAAATTTATACTGTCTAAAATGACAGAAGCTGCAGATGACAATTTGATGAAATTCTAAAATTCTTACTCTTTTGGGATAGAAAATATTGTGGACATTGGAGAAATTTCTTGAATCAAGCAATTTCTTCTATGTCCACAATATTTTCTAAGGTTTTTTTCCCCTTAATTTTCCTTGAAGGTGTAAAAAGGAGGGGTTATGTGGGAATGGGTTAAATAATAATCCTAAGTCTGTAAAGTTATATGCAGTATGATTCTAATTCATGTTTTCGTGACGCAAAGAGGAACCACATGGGAACCAGCTTTATATAACATTTCTTTCTTTCTTTTTTTTAATCGCTGATCGGATGAAGCACAGGTCAGTAAGAGTTGGCACCTCAGAAACAGTTATTAAATATGCAGAATAGCAATTTAAGATTTAGTAAATCTATCGAGTTGTTGTTGTTGGATGGGTTAAATATGGTTAGCCCCATAATACTGGACCCGGAATATTCCTATTTTAGCTGGAGGTATAGACAAAGATCTGCCTGCATATACATGCTGTCTGATCTAAGTGTACACCACCTGTTTTTCCTTTTAGCCAGAAATGTTTATAAGATTGATTTTCAAAGTAAATTTTTATCAAATACCTGGCATTCCAGTGCTTCGGAGACCATGATTTAAACGCACATCTGAAAACAGGACTTTGTTCATTATAACACGAGTTGAACTCATAGGCTAAGATATTAACGTGCATTTAACCCTTGTCATACTGAATAAAATCCCTTTCCGTTAATCAATGGCTGAAACGTCTTAATTGTTGATCAATATATTTCTTTCGTTAATTAATTCTATAAACAACCTTAGCTTAAAACGCCAAAGTGATGGTGTAGACTAGGATCAGCCTGCACGTATGATCTGGCTGGTATTCGTGTACACCTGTAGCCGAAGCAGAAATGTACCGGGCTCAGCATGACGAGGTAAAATAATCCTGAAAGCACAAACAATATCAAAACAATCTCTTTGTAAAATCCATTCGTTGGTACGCGAGCAAAATGTTGTAACTACACCTTCATTAAAGTTGTAGTTAGGACATTTTACTCGCGAGCCGAGGAATTGCAATATTTGCAATGAAAGAGCTAATTTGACAGAAATTCATGAAAGACCGGTACAATAAATCGGTAACCCATGACAACGAAATTGTTTCAAATGCCTATCTAGGCGTCATTTAGATTTTAATTTAGATAATAGCGAAAATTTGCATTGTCGCGTCAATTATTGAAATTACAATCATGGGAAAGAAATTGGTTTTTCTTGTGATGTTAGAATATGGCCTTTCATATCTTTTTGCATCTTTTTTTTTTCTATGTCCGAGGTGAGAGAAGAAATGAAGCAATTTTATACATGGTGCATTGTGTTGAAGCAGATGCCAAGGGGCAAGCACACATGAAGTTTGCCATGTCCGTCTACATGTTATTCAGGTGTTTATTTCGATTCCATCAAAATCCACGCAAAAGGAATGTCATTTGTGCGGGCCTAAAATTTTCCAAAACAGGAAAGGGATAAATAATGTATAAACCTACGTCTCTTAAACGATTCTAATAAGTAATATAGGCGTGTTGATTGGTTAGGCTTTTTGGCGAATTTCAAGAAGTGCGCCTAAGCAGGTGAGCAGCTTGTGACTTAGGTCGCATGTAGGGGTTGTGTTGGTGTGGGAAAACGATCGGGAGTTTTGGTTAGGTACACTAGCTACCGCGATATGATTTTAAAAATGTTGAAAGTAGCGATAAATCCCTAACAATCAAATAAACAACCTGTAAAGGGTTGACAGTTTTCAAACAATTTGAAGAGGGTCTTTGTTTGGCTAGGCGGATCACATAAGTTATTCGTTCATTTTCCAGACTGCAATATACACAATCATGGAAAGGTGGGGATCAATCATATATCAGGACGTTTTAAGCTGTAAAAGCGTAGATTCCCATGGTCACAGCTAAGGGTCCCAGAGCAAGAGGCCACTTCAAAGAAATATTTGTTCTATAGTAACGAGATTGTTGTATTTATCAGTCCTTAAGTATTGCTTAGATTTGAATGTCAAATACATAATAGAACTGCTCTTTAAACTTAAGTAGGTTTGACAGAGGTAGAAATAGAGTGGGTGATTTGTATTTTAGATATAATTTTCATTTAAACTTACACAAACCCTGTGTTGTCGGTAATCATCGGAATTGTCTCGACGAGATGATTCCGATGGGTACCCACAACATATGGTTTCCGTGAGAAGTAACTATTTTATAATGGTGTTAACCTGTCTTATCTATACACTGGGTGTGTGACAGGATAAAATGGATCGATCTTTTTGTTTTTTGCTCAATGAGTAGGCTTAAGCAAACGGATAAGGGTTGCGAGATCGTTCTGGGAGATTTTTTCAAAGTACTTGAGGGGGAAATTTGAATTTCATTCAAAATGTCGCAAATAGCCATATAGTACCATTGATTTGAAGGATTCCAAACTTTCAAATAATGTAGACGTCATGTTTATGACAAAGACTACCATAAGAGGGAAATTCTAGTAAAGCGAAGTACTCTCGGTATTTGAATAACATGTAGTCCCAGTGCTCTTCCACGATAAAGAAAAACTCCATATTGCGGGGAAAGGTCAAAAAGACAATAGATAACATAAAAGTATTGAAAACAAGATTCTTTGATTTGGTTTGGGAGTTTTGATGTACATCGTTGGGGTTCTTTTAAAAGTTCAGAACAATAACTTGATCAAACCCTTCCGATAAAAACACTTCCATAAACCTGATTTACTGCATAGAGTAAACCATAGTGGGGGGGGGGGATAGTAATTTTCGTGCCAAGCTATTTCTCCGTTATCCATAACGTTTTCTACAATAGAATCTGTTTGTCTTTTAAATCATTTCCCAGTTTGAATTTTTATTTTAAACTTCCTTTAGTTTGGATCTGTCTAAAGTGATTTCGTATGTTAAAGGGTTTAACCGTTCGATATTAGAACCATTTATTTGTGTCATTGTGTATGGGAAAAACTCATTCCTTGGAGATCCCTTATGTTTATTCAGTACCTTGGTCTAGTATAGCTACTTCAAAAGTTTGAAGTTAATTTCCCATTATCTTCGATTTCACATTTTAAATGAAGAGATTTATCAGGATAAAAAGAATCACGCGAAGGTACCATTAATAGACACGTATGTGTTTAAAGAAATATGACAAAAGTTTAGAACAAAATTGACTTCATGACAGAAGGATAAAGTTGATAAACTATATACATATTTTTTCAGACTTATTTGTATGTAGAAAAATTTAAATTATATTTGCATAAACGTTTGGTGTGGGATTTTTTTTTTTTTGGGGGGGGGGGGGTTGTTTGGTTTTTTTTGTTTTTTTTTGTCCTTTTTGTGTGTTTTTATTTATTTGTGTGTGTGTGTATTTGTTGTTGTTGTTGTTTTGTTTTTCTTCTTATTCTTCTTTTCGCTGCAATTTGTTTGTATACATTTTCTATCATTTTTATTTTTTTTTTTTTGTCTCCTTTATTCTATCTCTATTTTTCTCTTTCCCCAAGAGCTTCTGCGACTACCTTCTCTACAAGACTTATATAAGGAAATAATTTCATGCAAGAATTAGGCAGATTTAGACTGATATCGGTTTCTGTATTCTTTTTTTGACTGATGCATTATTCAATGACATGATACCGTAAAAGTGGAATTTAACTTTGACATCAGGCTAGTAAGACCAAATTTTAATCCATTCCCACACAATGACGCTTTTGGACTACCCTCAAGAAAAATAATGGAGAAAACTTTGTGTAAAATGAAGAAATTGCTTGTAACAAGCAATTTCTTCATTTTACACAATGTTTTCTACCAAAAAAAGTTGGACAAATCTAGAATTTCATCAACTTGAAATTGTTGTGTGCAACTCCTCTCAGTTTGGACCAAACTAAAATGTTATTGTCTTGTAATGGGTTAAATGCACAGGCGATAAGGAGCCAGCTATAGAGTTCAAAAATATTCGAACCGGGCAGACCGCGCTAGCTTACTCTTATCGATTATTTTCGTTTCTGGCAATTTCAAACTTTAGAATGGTTATTCTACCTTACTACATATATGTTTTCGTTTGGAGATTGAGTTTGATTATTTTTGTGTTTTTTCTTTTTGTTGGGTTTTTGGTCTGGGTTTGGGTGGGGTTGTTGTTGTTGTTGTTGTTTTGTGTATGTGTTTTTTTCGAAATTCGACCAACGGTTGACACCCGTTGGATTCATTTACTTTTTTAAATAGTTGTTTTACATAGTTCATATGAGAACCCTCTTCGTTCGACATGTCACGATTCATCATGTCGTTGATGCTATGCTCAAAGTTGTTGGCTATTCAATTTGGAAGAAAATGAGGACACCAAACTAAAGTTAGTTTGATTGAAAAGTAAACAGAAATATTGTCATATACGGTGAAATCGCTAGTTACTAGCATTTTCTCCTTGCTTTTCTATGTTCTCTATGTTGTATGCAATATAACGTACTAATAGAATAGTTTAAACCTTTGCTTTGTTTGGAAAGATAGCCCAGAAGACAGTAGCGCCTGGAGTTTCTAAATCGCAAACCAACCGTGTTCTACAATAAAAACTTAACTACAGCTCGGAATAAGCTGTAGATATGAGGTTTTGGCAGAACAACGATGAAATATTGTACTGTTTTTCCCTTTTCAAACATTTTTTTTCTCGATACACTCTTTTTCGTTTATATATGTTTAACCCATTACCAGACGACAACATTTTAGACTTGTCCAAATTGAAAGGAGTTGCAGACGACTATTAAAGGTTCATGAAATTCAACGTCTTTTCAACTTTCCGGGTAGAAAACATTGTGTAAAATGAAGAAATTGCTTGTTACAAGCAATTTCTTCATTTTACACAATGTTTTCCAAAACTGTTTGTCTTAAGGGGCGTTCAAAAGCTTCATTGTGTGGGAATAGGTTAATCATAATTTCATTATCATTTCAGAGCGGGGAGGAGCCAGTCGTCAAGAATCAGCCAGTCATGTTGGCAGAGGTCCGAGCCGGGCTACAAAGAGCCTACTTGGACGGGATACAGTTTATGAGGTTAAAGGTCAAAGAAACAGAAGAACAGTTAGACCAAGTGAAACTCCAATTTTACCAGTGTAACGAAACAGAGGAATCAAAGTATGAGGAGTACCTTGTTAAGTGTAACGAACAACTACTACAAGCGAACAATGAACTGAGAAGAAAGAATGTGAAATTAAAAGTGATTGATGGCGAAGTTCAAATTGTCGCGCTTCTGAACGATTTAAGAAATGTGTTAGAGATTGACAAAGGTGAGATCGCATTTATATCAGAATTCTGGGAAAACCTCAAGAGCACAATGGAGTCCTTAAGAGCCCTGGTGAGTAATTTCAAGAGCAGCGTGGTTGATAGACTACACGGAAATTGTCTTAGTTATAATAGTGCCGAAATTCACCTCGAGGTCTCTTCTAGGTACACCGAAGAAATCACGGTGTACCTAACTGAAATCGAACGTACACTAAACGATACGCAACTGTTAATGAAAAGTTACGAGAATGGAGTACACCAAGATCTGTTTACACACACCAAGTTCACCGAAAGTATTCTTGTCGCTTGCGATCTCAAAGCTTTTCCAATACTTCGGATATTTCCGGACCTCACGGAAAAAGTCGAAAGTATGTGTGCCACAGCATTTAAATGGTTAGATCGTGATGAAACGTACATGAATGAAATTAACGAATATATACGGGAGACTAGAACAATGGCCAAACGTAGAGTTGAGGACTTGAAAGTGCAGAAAGAGAAAATTAAAAAGTTTGAAAAGGCGGTGAAATCCGCTCATATTTTGCTACACAACAATAAAGAAAAACTACATAGACTCGATTCCGATATTCGTCAATTAGAAACAACGTTTAATGTTTACAAACAACAAATGGAAGTAAAACATGGCGAAAAGTCTCAAAAAGAAAGCATGGTAGACTTTCTAAAAATAACCCTATCACAAACAAAGAAAAACTATAACCTACAGCTAAAACGCCAAAGACTTCTAAAACAGGTGCAGGATTTGGAGGATTTTCTAAAAGTGTTGGAAGATAATGTCCACGGGGTGCATTCAAAAATTCAGGAAAAATCTCAACAAAAGGACATGTTAGTCGAGAAAGTGGAAACGGGTGAAAAGTCTTACGGTGCCCTTAAAACTGACCTTGACCGCTTCTCGAACAACCTTGAACAACTAGAGCAGGAAGTTAACGATCTTTCCGGGCAGCTACTTCAATTGGAAATTATTCAAACTTTCAAATCGTCTCCAGAAAATATCGACAATGTTTACGATAGACCACAGTCTGTGAAACTAGCGCCATCTTTGAAAGAAAAGATTAAACAACGGAAACGGAAGATAATGGCACCCGTTCATTAATGTCACGTAATTTATAAGATGACGCATAACCAGAAAAATACTTTTCTTTTAGAATAGCATTTACAAGTTCGTATTTCTTTTTGGATCTTATTAGGGCATATCATTTAATAGATTTTTGCAGACTACAATGCAAAGTTTTTATGAGGGAACCAGATATCCCCCCCCCAACAACTCGAGCGCGCTCGACGAGACGATTCAAATGGGTACCTACAACATAGGGTTTATGACAATAATGATGAAATATTAATTCTAAAATTCAAATAACATCCTGCCGATTATTCGATTCGTTGTCAAAGTCTGTATGAACAGGAGAATGGGACGATATGCTTCGATACTGTTATATGGTTAGGTTTTCTGTGGTTTATCAAACCTTACCCAAGAAACTTTAATCTCACCTTTTTTATATAAATAAAAATCGGAACATTACGTAAGGTAGCTGATAAGAAGCTTATTGCATTTAGCAACAAAGAGCAACTGCAAAAGCAAATATGCTTGAAATGTTCAAAGTATTAATACTAGTTACCTGAAAAGAAACAAATTGACCTAAGAGCGAGTTTTCTGTGGCCATTTTAGTAGCATACATTCATAATGGTTCTGAAAAAGAGAGGCCGAAGTTTCACATTATTATCTGCCTTGAACTTTTCATGTTTTCAATTGGCACTTTTTTGCCGTTTTTAAAACCCAAAGTATTTAATTTAGGGATCGCTGGCCATGCCCACTGACATTAATACACGATTACCTCGATGGTCTAGTGGTGTAGGTGCTTGACTCGTGATCTGAAGGTCACGGGTTCGAGTCCCACTGTCACCGGGGTGAGTTCATGGGCAAGACACTTAATAGCCAGCCCCAGTCTACCCAGCTGTAGAAGTGGGTAGCAGTGGGGTTAAACCGCTGCCTCTCTTTCAGGGACGTGAAAACATCTGGTTTGTGTGTCCGAGAGCGACTCAATAAGCTAAAAGCTTTCGTCGCAATCGAACTAGTATAAATTAGTATAAACTAAACTAATACACGATTGAGTTTTTTTTAAAATATGTGGTCAGGAGCATAAAACAAAAACCAGATCGTTGGGGGTGACTTTAACGTCGTAACTACAGTTTGAGTAAACTGTAGTTACGACATTTAAGTCACCACAGAAATAAAAACGCTTCACAAAAATGTCGGAGGTCAAAGTTCATTTCAGCTCTAACTGAATAAATTGATCAGTAAATCGTGCTTTGATCGACAGCGAGGACCCGATAACCATACATGCTTTCATGTATTGTTCCTTTGCATTATGTTGGCATTAGTAAAATCAAACTCGCTTGGTTGATTTTACGGTATATTGTTTTAGCCTGGTGTCTTCGGCAATTACCGGATCGCTGTTTTCGCCCTCTGCCTCCGACAGGAAGTTTGTCATTGATATTAAAATGCGTTACTTTTCAATTAATATGGCCGTTAGCATGTTGCAAATAAGTAAAATGTTTGTTGGTGACCTAAAGGTCGTTACGACTTCATATAAATGTCAAAAAATATTAGATTTCAAAGTTTTCATCCGGAATGATTTGATTGGTAGATCGACATATAATCGCTATCCGTCAATTTCTTGGGGGTGCGTGACATTTATCATTTCAAAACGAATGCTGTGTTGATCGTCGCATTTTCCACGGTAAATCTTGTGACTCTCTACTTTTGCTACATCGTCAAAGCGCGAGGAAAATGTCGCAGCTCACCTTTTTATAGCTGTAGTTACGACATTAAGCTCGAGCACCGACGACATGAACATGCATGTTTCGACCCTTGACAGCACAAATTAATATCATATGGGAAACCAATGTCACAAAAGCAAGTTTGAAAGAGTTTGACACAATTCAAGCTATCGAAGCTGAACTTGATATTTTATTTGTTTTGTGTTGTTTGTTCCTTTTTTGTATGTCAAGGTTGGATGTTCGTTATTTTCAGCATGTTCTTAACATTGAAGTTCTTGGTCCTAACAATTATTTTCTGTACTTAGGCGGTTTAAGGTATTTCAGCCATTATATGACGGCAAAATTTTAGACCGGTTTTAATTGAAAGAAGATGCAGACGATAACTTAAAGTTGATGAAATTTCAGTGTTTTTTTTTTTTTTTTTTATACTTTCTGTATAGAAAATTTTGTGTGAAATGAAGACATTGCTTGTAACACGCAATTTTTTTCGTTCTTCACAGTGTTGTCCTAACCATTTTTCTCTTGGGGGTGGTAAAAAAGCGAGATTGTGTGGGAATGGCCTACGGTATTTGATAACCGGTTCTTATATGTTCTAGTTTGCATACTTCAATCGAGATATAAAGCCATCTTTGTGCAAGTTGCAAAACTTCCGTGGTTTCTCTGGTCCTGATGAGCTGGTTGGGATATCACTCTTTCGTCATTTATGTTAATTTTGTATTATTGTTCAAAAGAGCCAACAGCTATATGTACAATGTGGTCTTAGAAAACTTGATATATTTATAGTATTGTGATGATTGAGAGAGAAAGACTATAAATGTTGACGGATTGTGAGTGCCAATCAAGAAATTAATCGACCAATCAAATCATTCACTTAGACGGGAAGTGAACTTTGAACTCAAAGATTAATCGATATCAGTGTGAATCATATTTGTTGGTTTTGCGACTTAAACGTCGTAACTCTAGGTTATTCAAGCTGAATATACGGCGTTTAGGTCGTCATCCAACCTTTTTGTTAAATTTCACTAAACATAGATTATTCAACATAAGTCACTATTTATCATCGAATTAAAATTTCATATCGGAGGTCAGTGGACTTCGCCGGCAATCCGTCATTTATCGTTGTGTTATGAATATTGTGGCCCTAATCTTGCATTTGTTATACGTTATTTTTGAATCGGACAGATAGAAAGATTTTTTACGCAAAATAAATTACATTTGATCATACTGGGTTTTACATTAATCCCGTTTACATTGCGTAACTAACAATATATACCCTCAATACCTTGGAAATGAAACAAAGCTTGGAAAATGGTGCCTTAAATCTTGTTCTAGACATTATTAAAAGTACCTAAATTGGGCGAACGGCCGCGGCCATGGCGCAGCTGATAGCGCGTCGGACCCTCAATCATGAGGTCCAGGGTTTGATTCCCGGTCGCGTTAAATATCCTGTCCGACATTTGTCTCCCACAAGTGGGTTGATAATCGTTAACCCAAGAGGGATGCGCAGCTGGAGGCTCAGAAAGGATGTAGTGGTAGTACTGGTGTGGGAAATACTAGAAATCCGTGTTTAGGTGCTCCAACCGCCGCGATATAACTGAAAGACTGTTCAAAGTGGCGTTAAACCTCGTTGAAACAAAGAAACAACTTACCTAGCGGTCGTTTTAATTAGGCAATCGGTATTAAATTTTCATTTAAACCATACTGTTCTTAAAAAGAAGACGTACTGTTCTGTTTCGCAAGAGGACCAGAATGGCCCAGGGTGGCCCACCTGACTTTCAATTGAAACATAGGAAAGTGAGATATAATAATTACGGTTTACTGATATTAACCCATACCATTCGCTATCGCAATATCACGCACTAAAGAAATAATACATAGAAAAACATTTTACTAACAAGTAAATAACTCATCACACAAAATTTGCAACAACTTGTCTATCAGATGTGTCAACGAATTTTCATTTTCACCCAATTTAAATGTTTGTCTGCATCATTTTTTATTTAGACCAGCCTTTTGTTAGTATGTTAGGTTATCTAACATTTTGCCCTGTCCAAATACATGCACTTCTGCATCTGCAACATGGTATAAGAGATGGTATGAAAATCATTGAATGGACTTCTCGGTTTCTTACAGTGTGACTAGCTTTTTTCATATTTTCGATCGCTCCACAAGCCAAAGTCGTTATCAAGATATAAAGCAACTCACTTCCAAAAGGACTTTTCAATCCAGAAGCCTTATTTCCACAAGGTTTTCTCAAGTATAAAATCATGTGGACGTAAAAGCGAGGGATTGTAATGAAATGCTTAATTACCTTCATTTAATAGGCTAAATCTTATTTCAAAAAATGATGCCCATCATTTTCAACCGATACCCCCTCCCCCCATGAAACTCAAATACGGTCACCAAATGAGCATTCATGTAAAATTTGATGGAAATCCATTAGATAACTGTACTTTCTACATAGAAAATCTCCACTTTATGTATACTATATTCAACCCAGCCCATAAAAGCCATCTTGAATCGGATCAAAGTTCCTGGAAATTCAATAAAGGGTTACTTGAAATTGGGTTAAGTTCTGAAATTACTTTTTAACTCATTCCCTCACAAAGACACTTTAGGACATCCCTCAACAAACAACAAGAAGAGCACCGCCTACGGGTGCCTACACTCGTCTGTTTGGTGCTGGATAGTGGACAAAATGCATCTTGAGTTATCCCCATTGATAGTATAGGTTGTTCCTTTGATAGTGAACAAGTTTGCCAACTTTCAAGTGAATGCCTTTAGTAGAACCAGATATATCACAAAATGTCAAAGTTTTCACACCACAACGACGACAACGACACTAAGCCTATCGCAATACCTCGGGTTTTCTCCGAAAACGGGCGAGCTAACAACAAGTGAGAAAACAATGTCTAAAATGAAGATTTCGCAATTTCTCCACTTTACAGATAATTTAAAGACTTTAGATTGTCGTCTGCAACTCATTTTAGTCTGAAATTTTGCCGTTTTGTAATGGGTTAAAGACAGGTTTTACGGACAAACGACAGTAGTCCCAGTGACCTATGGCGACTGGAGTTAAAACAAACTAAAGTTTCCTTTTCGTGTCATTAGTGAAAAGGGTTCCTATCTACTAAGGACACAATTATAAACACTTCACAGACACATTTTGTAAACGTTCAACTGAAGAGCATTCTTTCGAAGTTTGATTTAATACGGCTTAACCATAAGGAGAACGTGCCAAATGGTAATGATTTTAGCAATTCTGAAAGAGGTCAACGTATTTATGCTTCAAGCAAAATACCAAGGCTCGAAGCCTTCTAGGTCAGAAAAAGATGAAAAACTCCTCTTTTGTTGCCAGAGTTTTCAACGGATTTCAATTTTTGATAGTTTTTGAAGGGGCCAAATAAAGATAATTCCTCTCAAATTTGGTTGAAATTCGCAAAATAGTTTTAGGGGAGTTTTCGTTTTAAAAAACCTTCTTTATTTCTTTGTAAGCCCATCCCTCTCATGGGGCTCTGCCCCTGGGCACCCGAGGATAATTATTTTAACGATTCTAAAAGAGGTCACTGAACTGATGCTTTATGCAAATTATCATGGCTCAACACTTTCTTGGTCAGCAGGGGATGATTTTTTAAAAAATCTATGTATATATTTTGTTATTGTAACAAGAGTCTTCAACGGATTTCAAATCTTTTGACAATTTCTTATGGGAACATGCCTGTAAAATTTGGTTGAAATTGGCCCAGTAGTTTGGGAGGAGCTGGGGTTTTTTTGTTTGTTTTTGTTTCAAATCCTTCTTTTCCTCTAAATAAGCCCCATCCCCTTCGAGACCCAAGGGTAATGATTCCAGGAATTCTAAAAGTGGTCATTGTACTGAGGCGCTTGAGCGCCTGTATCGCTCCACAGGCACGATTGTTCTGCTTAAGCAAATGGTGTTGTAGGAATCATATTCACCATGTGGAAAATAAATATTGTCAGTAAAATCGTTTAACATTTCAACCTTTTCATTGATTTACACAAGTCAAATCATTTACAAAAACAGAGTCAAAAGGTATTCGTATATATTTTTTAAAAAAATAATTGGATGCCATATATGGCCTTAGCCACGCCCTTAAAAGCAATATTCTCAACGAATCAAATTTAATTGGTGGAATCAGAAAAAAAGTAACCAGAAAAATATTCCAGTGAAATTTGGTTATAATCAAGTTACTGGTTTCTAATAAAAGGTTTTTCAGATTTCACCATATACGGAAATTATCCCCGCCCATCAAAGCCGTGTTATTCATCCAATCAAATTCTTTGAATGAATCTGAAAAAGGGTCATGAAATGATAATTCCTGTAAAATTAGGTTGAAATCCATCAACTGGTTTCTGAGAAGATTTTTAAAAGTTTCTCCATATACGGAAATAAGCCCCGCCCATTTAAGCCATGTTGATCATTCGATCACATTTTTTTAAAAGGAATCTGATAGTGTGTCCCCAAATGATCATTCCCGTAAAATAAGATTGAAATCAAACCACTATAGTTTCTGAGAAGATATTTAAAGGTTTCGCCATATACGGAAATTAGCCCGCCCTTAAGAGCCGTGTTTTTCATCGATCAAAATTCTTTGAAGGAATCTGATAAAGGGTCACGAAATGATCAATCCTGTAAAATTAGGTTGAAATCCATCAACTGGTTTCTGAGAAGATTTTTCACCATATATGGAAATTAGCCCCGCCCATTTATGCCTTGTTTTTCGTCCGATCAAAATTCTTTGAAGGAATATGATAAAGTATCACCAAGAGATAATTTTCGTAAAATTAAGTAGAAATCCATCCACTGGTTTCTGAGAAGATATTTAAAGGTTTCGCCATCATCAAAGCCGTGTTTTTCCATCGATCAAAATTCTTTGAAGGAATCTGATAAAGGGTCATGAAATGATCATTCCTGTAAAATAAGGCTGAAATCCATCCACTGGTTCCTAAGAAGAATTTAGAGTGTTACACCATATTTGGAAATTAGTCCACCTATTAAAGCCATGTTTTTCATCCGATCAAAATTCTTTGAAGGAATCTTATAAAGGGTCACCCAATGATCATTCCTGTGAATTTTGGTTGAATTTTGTTCAGTACTTTTTGAGAAGAAGATTTTTAAAGTAAAAATTTACGGACGCACTCTTACATTCACGGACGCACAACGCCACGACAACAGCTCGCTGGCTTTCAGCCAGTAGTGCTGAAATGCAAGACTGTACGCCGACTGGGTCGGGAGGAAACGGTTTTCAAGTTGTTTTTTAATTCTTTTTTAATGCCATGGCATCAAGAGTTTTCAATTGATTTCAAATCTTTTGTCAAATTTTAAAGGGGAACATGTCAGTCAAATTTGGTTGAAAGTGGCCCAGTGGTTTGCCAGGAGAATTCATTTAAAGAAATTGTTGATCGGACGCCGAACAGTCTGTTGGAAGAGAATTGGCGCGATGACACATTGTCACAATCTTTTTACGTCCCTGAATAATTTTGTTTACTGAAAATGTGAGAAAATGAGAAACTACTTGTCACAAGTTACAATTATTTCTTTTCTCGCACTGTTTTCAGCAAATATGAAAACATCTCTGAATGTCGTCTGCAACCTCATTTAAGTTGAAGCAGTGTAAACAAATCGTCTGTTTATCGGTTAAAAAGCGTTTCAGCTAGGGAGGAAAATCATTCTTACTTGTGTGTTTTAAGCCCTGGAGTTTACTCCTTGTACGATGGTAAATCTTGTATAATAGAGACAATGAGTAACGAAACATAGGTTAAGATTCGAAAATAGTATGTCTGTCAATCAACACTTGAGCGCATGTATGGTTCCAAAGCGAAATTTATCGATACAGGGAATAGGAATTCAAAAGTCAAGCCATAACGGACAATTTGTTTGAATTGGGTTTTACGCCGCTTTCAACATTCTTTCAGTTATATCGCGGCGGCTGGAGCACCTAACAATGGATTCCTGGTATTTCTCACACCAGTACCGCCATCACATCCTTTCCTAGCCTCCAGCTGCTATTCCACATAGGTTTACGATTATCGACCCATTGGTGGAAGACAAATAGTCGGAAAGGATGAGTGCCGCCGTCGGGGATCGAACCTTGGACCTCTAGATTGACGGTCCGGCGCGCTACCAACTGCGCTTATGACGGCGGCTCATAACGGACAAATAGGCCGAGTTCTTGTATATAGTTTTAGATGAAGGGTCACCTACAGCTTTTCCAGTAAATTGTGGTAGAAATCTGGAGAACATTCTTATTATTCTGACTAAATGCATGTACTTTAAGAGATAATAAATATATCTTAAGGGAGTCTAATGGGTTGACCAAAGCATCATTCCTGTGATACTTTGTTCAAATTCACCCAGCAATTTCTCAACTTTCAATCTACAATTCATAAACAAGCCACTATAGAAGCTACTAAAAGCCATGTTTTTCATCTGAAACATTGTTTTGGAAGTTACCAAAAGACCGTTCATGTGAAGTTTGGTTGAAGACCATCAAGCAATTTCTAAGAGTTTTCAATATGTACAATGGAAATTACCCAAAAATGTTGTTATAATATGACAAATGGTGCAGGGGTGAAATAAACCTATTGAATATTGCACTAGTGTAATAACTCTGAAAATGATCTGTAGCCTATGGTAATGCATTTTCATTACGGTGAAAATGATGTCAAAATCCATTATAATGTCATTTACAAAGATCCGGATGTGTTTCATGAAATATTATAATTTGATAAGAATTAAAGAATTCTGTCAATGTATTGCATAATATTTAGGTCATGCTATAGGTTGATATTCTGAATATCAAAATCATGCTTATAAAATACCAAATTTATTAAACTTGCCATCTGAAACAGATAACTAGAGGCACTTGAGCACCTGTATCGCCCCACAGGCCTGAATGTACTGATTAAGCAAAGGGTGTATATAGGAATGCATTCAACATACACTGAATCATCTTTGTCATATCCGGCAAATATCTAGTAATGGAAATCTTGAAGTGGTTATAGAAAAGCATTTCGAACTTTTCACTATTTTACAAAGTCAAGTCGAGTTATGTAAGAAATATTTACTACGTCAGATGAAAAGGTAATTTTCACTGTATACCATATATGGACATAATTCATGACAATAAAAGTCATGTTTTTCAATCTATCAAAATCATATGAAGAAATTGTCACCTGAGAATCATTCCTTCGATCCACTGGATTCCGAGAAGGTTTTCAAAGTTTAAGAATGTATTCCAAATATGGATATTAACCCCCCCCCCCCCTGATTTTCATCAAATCAAATTCATTGAAGAAATCTGTTGAAGAAATCTGATGAAGGGTCTCCAAAGCATAATTCCAGTGAAAGTTCTTTAAAATCAATCATCTGGTTTCTCAGAAAAGGACTCAGAAAAAGTTCTCAATATATATCATACATATATGGAAATAAGCCCCACCTATTTAAGCCGTATTTTTCATTCGATCAAATTTTTTTTGAATAATCTGATAAAAATCATGATAGGGTCGTCCCTTTAAAATTTAAATCAAATCCATCATAGTTTTTCTGAGAAAAAAATATTTTTAAGCCCGCCTATCAAAGGCATGTTTTTTCATCCGATCATTGAAGGAATCTAATAAAGGTCACCCAAAGATCATTTCTGTGAAATTCGGTTGAATTCTGTTCGGTATTTTCTGAGTAAAAGTTTTTTTAGACTAGAAATTCACTGATGGACGGACAGAATCCCGCCCAACGGTCACTTTGCCATGACATTACCCCAATGTCTTCAGTCAGTTGAGCTAAAAACTGTGCAAAGACTCGTTTTAATCTGTTTATAGAACACCCATTTAATTAATAAAATCGGTATTTCATGAATTTATTCAAAATGCTCTATTTATACCGCATGACTGTTTTTATTTGCGGGTGAATTTTCTTGCAGATTGAGGTTAAGAACAATTCAACAAATTTTTTCTGATCAAATAGTTGCAAATTGAGAATCTTACAATTTGATCTCCAGCAAAACAACTAATTCCTAGTCTCTTGTTTTACTTTTCTGCGCCATTGCATGGCAGGAAAAGTTGTAATGTAGACAGAAATTGCTTGCAATCTGCAATTTCTCATTATAATGTGTAGCTTTCTATCAAAAAAACACCAACTCTTTCATTTTACACTTTAATTTCAGCTCTTGCATTCTTGACATTATTTCCATGGAAATGTTCTACATGCAAATAGAGAATTTGTGATTTTTATCACCTGCAAAGCATAAGTAATATGCTGCCACAAAAATGTCTGGTTCTATGGTATACAGTTCAAAACAACTATTTCAATACTGCTATTATTACAAATCCAATCTCTGGCTTTCGTGATCGTGAAATGTGGAATCAAAGAAAACATCTTAAGAACAAGGTGCCAAATTGTCACAAGATAGGCCCGTCACACTGCTTAATATTAACTGGGGGTTTGAATAGAACTGAGGTTATTTTGAATGAATATTTTTTGTCAAACAAAGTATAAAAAAACAGCAAAGGATAATAACTCAAAATAGAAGCTAGGTAGAGTTATGGTTCTTGTACACTGCACTCCGACTTGGTGAGCTCTATCCATCCAATAAATTTCATGATTCTAATTATTATACTTTTAGAGATATACTCCGGACAAGATTCAAGTATGATAAACAACAAAGGGCAATAACTCAAAAAATAGGCCAGGTAGAGTTATGGTTCTTGTGCACTGCACTCCCCCTTGGTGAGATCTATACACCCATGAAGTTTCATGATCCTAGCTATAATACTTTTAGAGATATACTCCCGACAAGATTCAAGTATGAAAAACAACAAAGGGCAATAACTCAAAAAAAAGGCCAGGTAGAGTTATGGTTCTTGTACACTGCACTCCGACTTGGTGAGCTCTATCCTTCCAATAATTTCATGATTCTAGCTAATTTACTTTTAGAGATATACTCCGGACAATATCCAAGTATGAAAAACAACAAAGGGAAATAACTCAAAATATACGCTAGGTAGAGTTATGGTTCTTGTACACTGCACTCTGACTTGGTGAGCTCTATCCATCTCATAAATTTCAAGATTCTAGCTATAATACTTTTAGAGATATACTCTGGACAAGATTCAAGTATGATAAACAACAAAGGGCAATAACTCAAAAAATAGGCCAGGTAGAGTTATGGTTCATGTACACTGCACTCCTACTTGGTGGGATCTATACACCCATGAAGTTTCATGATCCTAGCTATAATACTTTTAGAGATATACTCCCGACAAGATTCAAGTATGAAAAACAACAAAGGGCAATAACTAAAAAAATAGGCTAGGTAGAGTTATGGTTCTTGTACACTGCACTCCGACTTGGTGAGATCTATACATCCAATAATTTCATGATTCTAGCTATTATACTTTTAGAGGTATACTCCGAACAAGATTCAAGTATGATAAACAACAAAGGGCAATAACTCAAAAAATAGGCCAGGTAGAGTTATGGTTCTTGTGCACTGCACTCCGACTTGGTGAGCTCTATCCATCCATGAAATTTCATGATTCTAGCTATTATACTTTAAGAGATATACTCCGGACAAGATTCAAGTATGAAAAACAACAAAGGGAAATAACTCAAAAAATAGGCCAGGTAGAGTTATGGCTCTTGTGCACTGCACTCCCCCTTGGTGAGATCTATACACCCATGAAGTTTCATGATCCTAGCTATAATACTTTTAGAGATATACTCCGGACAAGATTCAAAAATGAAAAACAACAAAGGGCAATAACTCAAAAAATAGGCCAGGTAGAGTTATGGTTCTTGTGCACTGCACTCCCACTTGGTGAGATCTATACACCCATGAAGATTCGTGATCCTAGCTATAATATTTTTAGAGATAAACTCCGGACAAGATTCAAAAATGAAAAACAACAAAGGGCAATAACTCAAAAAATAGGCCTGGTAGAGTTATGGTTCTTGTGCACTGCACTCCGTATTGATGAGAAGAATATAACTGCCAAGTTTAAAGTCAATCGGACTTAAGGTGACAGAGTTATGCTCTGGACAAAGAAGTGGACACCGCCCGGATGCCCGGACGCCCGGACGCCTGGACACCTGGACGGGCGTATAAAAATATAATAATTACTTCAACATGCATTTTTTATTCTTACAATATACCTTTTTGAACCACCAATATTCCACTGAATTGCATATAATTGATCAAGATAAATTTCCTTGAACCCATTCCCGTACAATAGCTCCTTCTTACGCCCCTTAAGAAAAATGTTATGGAAAACAAGCAATTTCTGAATTTTCCACCTTTTTTTAACCAGAGAGTCAAAGATTTTAAAAATTTCAACAATTTGAAATTTTTTTCAATTTCAACTTGGACTAGTCTAAAATTTCACAGTGTAGGAATGGGTTAACCTTGACCTTGCAATAAACAAACAAATTAACTGCAACTAACTAAAGATACTACAGCATACCAAATTAGATACTATTTCACAGTTTTTTTTAAGTAACAGAAAATGAAATATTAGACCTTATAGAGATAAAAAAACTAACTTTTCATTATATGGTAGCCAAAAGTGGCAATACATTATAGCTTGTACGGAAATGATAGGTTTTCTGTATTTACTTGATTATTTTTTACCAGGGGATTAATATCCAAATTTTCAAACAATGTAAAAAAGACAGGAAACTGAAATTCAGAAGTTCATTTTGACAAAAAAGCAAAAATATGATTTCATGTTGGAGTGGCTAAAAGTTTGTCCCAAGAGTGATAATTGAGCAAATAAAAATTTAGTATGATATAACAAAATCACTTCCAAAGACACTGTGAGAGGAAACAAGACATTGTGCTGTTGAGAGCTTGATAGTGAATATAAGCCTCTAAGTTGAAAGGGGCATCATTTATTGAAAAAAGGAGAAACTGCTCCTTCTATCATATTGTTTATCAACACTATGTGGCTTTTCATTTTTTGATTTGAACATACAAGGCCAGCTGTTATCTTGTTATTCCTACATCATCCGGTTTTTACGCCCCTTAACCCATTACAACTAAATCCCTCCTTTTTACGCCCTTCAAGAAAAAACTTTTGAAAACATTGTGGAAAATGAAGAAATTGCTTGTATCAAGCAATTTCTCCATTATCCACAATATTTTCTACCCAAAATGATGAAAATATTAAAAATTCTATCAACTTTAAATTGTTGTCTGCAGCTTCTTTCAATTTGGACCAGTCTAAAATTCCACTGTGTTGGAATGGGTTAAGAAAGAAGAATTGGAAAACACTTAGGAGGATGAAGAAATTGCTTGTTGTAGGCAATTTCTTCATTATCCACAAGGTTTTTACCCAGAAAGACAAACATTTTTAAATTTCAGCGACTAAAAATTTGAACAAGTCTGCTATTGCATTCAATTTGAACAAGTCTGCAATTTTCAGCCAAAAACCAATTTAAGGGGCATATTTGGCCACATCTTAGGTTCATTCACATCTAAATTCCTATCAAACGTCATCTGTAATGCTGTCTCCATCCCATGAATCATTGGAGCACCTTTTCCGTACAACACTTTCATTTCAGATGTTCTTCTTGCACCTGGTCTCTGCTTTGGGGCTTCTGTAGTGGGTCCTTTGGTTGCAGTAACTTTCACTGAAACAATTTTAAAAACAGACTTACTACAGATTTTAGGTAGGTACTTTAACCCTTTCCTGTGTCTTGAAATTTTAGACTGGTCCAATTTGAAAGAGGTTGCAGTTGACAATGACAAAATGCATGCAATTTGAAATCTGACCATCCTATGTGGTAGAAAATATTGTGGGAAAAGGAGAAATTGCTTGTTACAAGCAATTTCTTCTTTTTTCACAATGTTTTCTCAAGTATAAAATCACAGTGATGTAAAATCCCAGGTTTGTCCAGGAAAGGGTTAACATATTTCAAACCTATCTGTCTCAAGCCGGGGTTGGAATTCCCATATCTGCCTTGTCAGATATCCATTTTTCTACTTGTGGACAAGTCAATTTTTCAAGGCCAGCAGTCAAGGGACAAGTCAATACCAGGACAAATATTGGAATCATACAAAATAGATCTCAAAGACGACTTGTTATATGTTGGATTGCCATAATAGGCTCCAGCATTTTCTTCATTAACAATGTTTTTTTCATAACTTAGTTTTTTTTTGCAGAAAAGTTCATTTTAATTCTGGACAAAAAGAAAATTATGTTTTTCTTGTCCAGGGGAAAATTGAGACAAAAAAGCTATTAAATATATATTTCCATGCCATTGTCGTCAGAAATCTTAACAAGAAGGCTATGGCCCTGGGGTGCTCACCTGAAATAAAGGCTCTTTTTCTTACAATAGCCTTATTTTATGTTAAGGTTCGGATTATGATACAAGAAGGCCTGACCATAATTTATACATATATAGGCTCTGTACCTGGGGATCCCAAAGTCTTAATGACAATTCGAAGGCTTAAGGACTAATTTGAAAGTAGGAGAACACTTTTTCCTCCCTCTGGATCCATGGATAACAATTTCAGAAATATGAAAGAAGTCAATGAACTGACGTTTCAGGCAAAATATCAAGGCTCTACACCTAGGTCAGAAGGAGAAAAGTTATTTCAAAATTTCACTTTTGTTGCCATGGTAACCAGAGTTTTTAACAGATTTCAGTTCTTTTATCTATATCTAAAGGAGACCACTTCACGAACATTCCTGTCAAATTTGGTTCAACATGGCCAAATGGTTTGGGAGATGTTGTTTAAAAATCATTCTGTATTTCTATATAAACCCTTATCCCCTGGGGCTCCTCCTCTGGGGACCTGAGGGTCATAATTTTAGCTATTTTGAAAGAAGTCAATATACTGATGTTCCACGCAAAAAATCAAGGCTCTAGGCCTTCTAGGTCAAGAGGAGAAGATTTTTAAAGATTTTATTTCAAAATTTCACTTTTGTTGCCATGGTGACCACAGTTTTTAATGGAATTCAATTCTTTTACCTATTTTTAAAGGGGTCCACCTCAGGAACATTTCTGCCAAATTTGGTTCCAATTGGCCCAGTGGTTTTGGAGGAGAAGTTATATGAAGAAATTGTTAACGGATGCCAGATAATTCATGGTGGACAGACAAATGATGTTCACAAAAGTTCACTTAAGCACTTGGTGCTAAAAGGCAGCATCCAAGACCGACATGTGTGTTCCATACTTGGCAGACCTTAACTCTGTAACTACACCTAATAAATATTGAATAAGCTGTATTTCGGAGGTTTAAGTCACACATGAACAAAAATGTATGAAATAAATGTCAAAGGTGAACATTTTACTTCCCCTCTAAAGAATTCATATGTTTAAGTCACATATCAACAAAAATGTATGAAATAAATGTCAAACGTGAACATTTTACTTCCAGTCTAAAGAATTCATATGTTAATTGGTTGTTCCGAGCAGTTTTTCCATTTTCCACAATGTTTTCCAAAGCTTTCATATTGAGGGGCATAAAAAGGAGGGATTGTCTGGGAAAGGGTTAATTTATTTTCAGCTGTGATCCAATAATTCTATCACAATCTGTGACATTGCTATGATAAAAAAATCTGTTTAGTCTGTATAGTCTAATCTTTGGTAGATTAGCCCATTCCCACACATTGACGCTTTTAGACACATCTTTAAACAAGATGTGTTTGTGAAACACTATGCCCCCGAAACGGGAATTCTTTAGAAACGGGTAAAGGGTTAAAATTTTGACCTTGACCTTGATGAAATGACCTTCCCCAGTTGCGCCTTGTTGAGACCTATCTACATACCAAATATTAGCATTGTAACTTAATCAAGGTTGAAGTTATAGGAAATGTTTAGTTGGCAGGTTAAGTTTTGCAGACAGACAGACAGACGGACACTGGTAAAACAATATGCCCCCGATCTTATCAATGCGGGGGCATAAAAATCAATTGGGGAAACATTGTGTAAAATGAAGAAATTACTTGTAACAAGCACTTTTTTCATTTTCCACAATGTTCTCTCAGAAAGGTGAAACAATCTAAAACTTCATTAACTTTGAATTGTTGTCTGCAACTTTTTATTTATTTTGACCAGTCTAAAATTTCCTTGTGTGGTAATGGGTTAATGTCCAGTGGTCATGTACATGAGTATTTTGTCTCCTATCAATGGGTTGACAATCATAAACCCAGGTGGGACAAGAAGCTGGAGGTTTGAAAGGATGTTGTGGTAGTCCTGGTGCGAGAAATACAAGGAATCTATGGTTAGGTACTCCTGCTGCTGCCATATGACTGAAATATTGTTAAAAGTGTAATCAAACTCCAATCAAATCAATCAAATTCACTGAATATTTATAAACAATTGACTTTTGAATTCAACTGTCAAATTTAAGTACACCTGTAATATTTGTGTTAAAATCAAAATAAAGATTTGTCTAATTGCAAGGGACATTGTTTGGCAAGAGGCCTTGATGCACAAATCATTAATCAGTCAATCCTTTCAACAAATTTTTACATAGTTCTTATCTAGATTTAACACTTTCTCGTTTTTTGTTGCTTTTTTTAAAAAAAATTTACCAGTCCAGATTGAAACAGGTTGTAGACAACAATGAAAATTGGATGCAATTTGAAAAGAAACAATCCTGTCATAAGCAATTTCTTCTTTTTCCACAACATTTTCAAAAGTATAAAATTACAGCAACAAAAAATCCTTTGTTTGTACAGGAAAGGGTCCAAAAAACAAACATGGAAAGTGCTTACCATCTTCAATGTTAACTCTTTCCTTTTCCTTCTCTCCAGTTTGCTCATTAGATTTCTTCTCTTTATCTACAAGAAAATAAAATAGACACTAAACAAATTAACAAAAAAATCTACTTCTTTACACTCTAAAGAATTATATTGAAAAAAAAATTGGGGGAAAGGAGAAATTGCTTGTAACAAACAATTTCTCCTTTTCCACATGTTTTCTCTATATAATACTTAATTTTATATTCACTTGCATGTGGAATCGTCTACAAGTTCTTTAAGTTTTGACCAGTCTGAAAAAGTGCTGTCTGGTAGTGGGTTAAACTCATCTAATATTGCAATTTGCAGTCTGCATGTCAATAGTATATACCTATCACTTAACCAATCACCATACCGATCCTGCTTTTTGATGCTCTGCAAATAAATGGCTGAGGAAAATGTTGAAATAAAAAAAATATGTCACAGCAAGCCAATTTTTCTTGTTCTCACAATATTTTCTATCCTACAAAGTAAATTATTTTCATTTTAACATATTACCAGCCCATCACGTATCTTTTTGCATTTATGAAAGATAGCTGTGGAAAAGATTGAGAAAATGAAAATTTGCTTGTAACAAAATGATTCCCTATCACATTTGGCACATATCATTTAACCTAACACAGTTTGAACTATTGTCAGCAACTTCTTATATTAACCACCACATCTTGTATCTTTTTGTATTTGTGAAAGATTGCTGTGAAAAAGATTGAGAAAATGAAAATTTGCTTGTAACAAAATGATTCCCTTCTTTTCACAATACATGTAATTCCTATCACATTTGGCACTTATCAATTAACCTGACACAATTTGAACTATTGTCAGCAACTTCTTTCAATTTTGACCAGTCTAAAAAAAGTGCTGTCTTGTCCTGGGTTAAAAACACTTTATATTGCCATCTGTAATCTCTTTGAAGAAGGACAAGTCTAAAACTTTGTCACCTGGTAATGTCTTAATCTATTACCAGACAGCAAAATTTTAGACTGGTTCAAATTGAAAGGAGTTGCAGACGACAATTTAAAGTTTATGAAATTTTAGATTTTTCAACTTTCATGATGGAAAACATTGTGTAAAATGAAGAAATTGCTTGTTACAAGCAATTTCTTCATTTTACACAATATTTCCCAAGTGTTTGTCTTGGGGGGCGTCCAAAAGCGTCACTGTGTGGGAATGGGTTTAACTCGTCCGTATCATTTAAATTAATGAGTAAGTCAGAAACATGCTACATAAGAGCCCATCTTTATCATTTCGGATCTAGCTGCCTTTTATGCAGTAACCAAAATCAATCCATCCATCAATCCATCCAGTGTTAAATGTATTCATACCCATATACTAAATATGAGAACTACCCAAGTATCTTTATCCTCAAAGTCTTCTAAAAAGTAATTGATCAGTGTTCAACAGAGTTGCAGAGATAATTTGAATACTTTCTTATCCGTAGTACCTCTTCAATAGCAGCTTTCAAGTGCTTTTTGATAGTTTAACCCTTTTCATGCTGAACCCAGAATATTCCGGTTTTGGCAGGAGGTGTAGACTAAGATCAGACTTATGTGAAGGCTGATCTTAGTCTTTACCTCCTACTTGTACTTTTCCTGCCAGAGTTGCTTACGAAGTTGATTTCTAAAATAAAGTAATGATTTTTGAACAACAAGTTCTATCAGTGCTTTCAGCCCTTTGATTTGACAGCAATTCAGTAGGTAATTTATACAGCATGACAAGGGTTTACCCATTCCCACACAAGAAAATTTTAGACTTGTCCAAATTGAAAGAAGCTGCAGACTACAATTTAAGTTTGATGGAATTTTAAATTGGCCAGTATTTTGGGGTAGAAAACATTGTGGATAATGAAGAAATTGCTTGATACAAGCAATTTCTTCATTTTCCACAATGTTTTCCAAAGCTTTTTTCTTGAGGGGCGTAAAAAGGAGGGCTTGAGTTGGAATGGGTTAATGTGAATGCATGAATATATGCATCAGAACTCATTTTCATAAACTCATAAACCAGGGATTTGACCCTCAAAAACCAAAAAATATCCTCACAAGGCAAACATATGACAAGGAATCAATTTGACACACATTCTCAGTAATGCATATTAACCCATTCCCAGACAATGATGCTTTTGATGCCCATAAAGATAAGCAATTGGGAAAACATTATGTAAAATGAAGAAATTGCTTGTAAAAAGCAATTTCTTTATTTTACACAATGTTTACTACCAAGAAAGTTGAAAAAATAAATTAAAATCTTAAGCTCTTTGTATTTTGGAGAAGAAAACATGGTGGACAATGAAGAAACAAGCGATTTCTTCATTTATCACAATGTTTTCCAAAGGTTTTGTGTTGAAGGGTGTAAATAAGTGTTATTGTGTGGGAATGGTATGTTATGATAATTAAAAAAAAAAAAATTAGTTATCTTTTAGATCTATTTTTTACCATCCCAAAATTTGCCCTGGTATTTCCTTGTCCCCCTACAATTGGCTTTGAAAAATTTACTTTACTGCCAGTTTAAAAACTCATGTTGGCGAGTCAGGTATTTGAATTCTACATCGCTACCAGGAGTCGTATCTGCCAAATTCTGGGGGCCCATTCCCAATGGCAAAAAGTTTCTTTTTTCCCAAATGCAGAACAAGAAATTTCTAATTCTAGTACGAAATTCCAGAATCAAGTTAAAGATTCAAGTGTCTATTTACTTGGTAACAACTAATCTAACTACAGGTAGGGAGAAAAGTAGAAAATATACTAAACCTAAATTCGAGATGTCTAATTTGTAGTAAGACAAGAGGCCCAAAGGGTTTTATTGATCACCTGAGTCCAAAGAGCACAAAAACAAATAAAAGTCCATCAGATTATGCTATGTACTAAATATCAAAGCTCTAGGCCTTTTAGTTTGAGAGAAGAAGATTTTTATAAGTTTTCACTAAACAAGCCTATGTTAAACTTGGGACATCTTGGAATAGGCTAATTCTGACCTTGGGGCCAGGTGATGCTACATACAAAATATTAAAGCTCTAGGACCTCCTGTTAGGGAGAAGAAGAGTTTTAAAGTTTTCACTATATAAGCCCTATGTAAAATTCGTGACATCCAAAAATGGGCTAATTACAACCCTAGGGCCATAATTCATACATTATTGATAGAGATCCACAAGATGATGCTATATACCAAACATCAAAGTTCTAGGCCCTTCTGTTTGGGAGAAGAATATTTTTAAAAATTCAATATACAAGCCTATGTTAAATTTGTGACTTCTGGGAATGGGCTTATTCTAATCCCAAGGCAATAATTTTTACAATCTTGATAGAGGTCCACCAGATGATGCTGTATACCAAATATCAGAGTTCTAGGCCCTCCTGTTTGGAAAAAGATTTTTAAAAAAATCACTATATAAGCCCTTTGTAAAACTTGTGATGTCCGGGAACAGCTAATTCTGTCTCTGGGGCAGAGATTTATACAATATTGATAGAGGTCCACCAGATGATGGAACATACAACATATAAAAGGTCTAGGCCCTCTAGTTTTGGAGAAGAAGATTTTTGAAATTTTCACTACCGGTAATTTTCCAAACTCTCCTGGCTCCAGGCCCCAGTCAGAAAATAGTAGCAAGACCCCTGCTTACTATGGCAGATATATAATAAACAATTTCTAGAAATGGGTGAAGGTGTAGAAATATACTTTGAAATATACCTCTGTCTCGTCTGTGTTCTTCTGACTTTTTGAAAAATTCCATCATTTCATCTGTTATTTCCATCTCAAAATTTTCATCTGAATCCTCAACAGTTTGACCTTGACCCTTAACAGACCTTGACTTTGCTTTCTTTTTCTTACGTTTTTTCTTTAAACATTTCCTTTTCACACTACCACTATTTATACTTCCACCATCACCCTGTTTGTAAAACTGATTTCCAAAATTTGAATAATATGGATTGAAATATGACTGTTGCCATGGGAACATGCTAGAAGTTTGGTTAAATCCTTGAGCTTGGCCAGTAGCAGGTCCATTCATTTCTTTTTTCATGATAGAGTTATACACTTGGTAATGTTTATTACACCAGCTCATTACCCTATCATAATGTTCCCAATAACTCTTAAAACATGGATGTTTATACCAATCCCTTTCCATGCTCATGAAATCAGGAAGGCGGAAAGATTTCTTTAACTTTGGATGACTCTTTTTTTTATATTTGGCAGAAGTTGTGGATGAAAATTTACATTCATAATTGGACAGATTCTCAAAATTACTAAGCTCAGAGACTTCTGTTAAATCAAAGCTAAGCTTTGGTAAAGATGGATATTTGAATAGATTGGATTGTTCAGAGTCAGATTGATCTACACTTCCTGTCGATGTTGAACCATCAGCACTACTCAAACTCTTCATTTCTGCATTTTGACTTTCCTTAGAACTGTTAGTTGAGCATGATGTAGAAATTGAACTGATTGAGGTCTCGGTTCCATCAGAGCTGCTGAAGGTTGTTCCAGAGTCTTCAAGGTCACCAGTGTCTGTGTCTTCTGTTTCAGTTTGGGATGTGAAGTCAAGATCAGATGAGGTCATGCGCTCTAATTCTCCATGAGTTGCCATTTTCAAACTGAAAAAAAAAAAAAAAAATCAGCATAAATAGTACAATAGATATATAAACCCATACCAACACATTCCCTCTATTTACAACCTTCAAGAAAAGCATTGAGGGAAATGAAGAAATTGCTTTTCATAAGCAACAATGCTTTCTTCCCTGAAAGACAAATATTTCAAAAATTCAATCAAATAAATATTTTCATCTGAAAACCCTTTGAATTTGGATCAATCTGAATGTTTGTTTCAGGTAATGTAACCTTTTTAAGCACAAAGCAAACTCTACCACCAAGAAGATCAAATAACTGCAGAAAACATTGTAGAGAAAGAAGAAAATGATTGTATGGTTTACCCTAAAAAAAAAAAAAATTGTCATTTATTTCCATTTCTCATTTGTAATCTCATCTGCAAAATCTATCAATTTAGATCTCTCTAAATTTCGCTGTTTGGTAATACATGCATAATGTGACTTGTCATAAACAACTCACAAACTCTAGTTTTCTTATCCGTATAGGGAGAATACGCTTAAAATAAGCATTACTCATTGTTATGATGGTTAACTGCTAGACTGTTCTAAACGTCTACATTGTTTAATAGACACTTAAAACAGTAGTGCAAAATACCATCCATTATTGGACCCAGTACATCAAAGCAATTAGGTTATAACAAGGAATTACAGGTATAGCTCTGCTCCAATTAACCCATTCCAACAAATCAAAATTAAGATTGGTCCAAATTCAAAGAAGCAGCAGAATACAATTTAAACCTTTCCTGTTTTATAAAATTTTAGACCTGTCCAAATTCAGAGATTTTGCAGATGAAAATTTAAAGTGGCTTTAATTTGAAAAATAACCATTCAGTAGTGTAGAAAATATTGTGGAAAAGGAAGAAATTTCTAGTAACAAGCAAATTCTTCTTTTCCAACAATGTTTTCTCATGTACAAAGTCACAGGGCCGTTAAAACCAGGGGTTGTGCAGAAAAAGGGTTTAAGTTGAAAGAATCTTGAGTAAAATTGTCTTCTTGGATGTAGGAAACAAGGGTGCAAATGAAGAAATTGCTTGTAACAAGTTTTTTTGTTTTTTTTTTTTTCATTTTCAACCTTGTTTTCCTCAAGTCTCTTCTTGAGGGGCATAAAAAAAGAGTGATTGTTGGGGAAGAATGTGTTAACAGAATACTTACCATGCCACATAACACTTACAGAAAATTTGTCCGAGCTCCAAACAGATTGGTAATATACACATGTAGTTTGTATCATGTGCTTTGGGACAAAAAGCAAGGACACCTACATGTCCAAACAATAGCTTAACCCATTCCTACACCACAAAATTTTAGACCAGTCCAAATTGAAAGGAGCTGCAGACGACAATTTCAAGTTGATGTAATTTTTTTTTTTCGTCTTTTCGGGTAGAAAACATTGTGGATAATGAAGAAATTGCTTGATACAAGCAATTTCTTCATTTTCCAAAATGTTTTCCAAAGCTCTTTAATTGCGGGCGTAAAAAGGAGGGCTTGAGTTGGAATGGGTTAAAAAATAATGTGTGGTATTTATCATAATGCCTTACTACAATTAATCCATTACAAGAAAACAAAATTTTAGACTAGTAATAATTGAAAGATGTTGAAGAAGACAATTTCAAGTTGGTGAAATTAAAATAAAATCTTTGTCTTTAAGGGTAAAAACATTGAAGAATTTACTTGTTACAAGCGATTTCTTCACTGTCCACAATGTTTTTCAAAGCTTTGTTTTGAGGGTAATAACAAAAGCGGTATTATATCGGAATGGGTTAAAGCCAGACTATAGACAAAATCACTATTTTCTAAATGTATGATGTCTACAATTAAGGGGAGATCATCCCATAACCAGGGGGACTTTACAAATTTGTGATCTGTATTGGTAACAAGGATATTGTAATCACTGGCAAGGCCCTTTTTCCATGATATAGGATATAATCATATGACTATTGCTGACTTGCCATATTCGAGAGGGATCTCCCCTATAGAAACACTATCAGCAAGTCAGAGAAAAATTGAGCCTAAAATTAACCCTTGACATGCTGAACCCAGAATATTCTGGTTTAAGCAGGAGATATAGACAAAGATCAGCCTGCACATAAGTGCAGTCTGATCTTGGTCTACACCTCCTGCTTGTACTTTTCCCACCAGAGTTATTTATGGAATTGATTTCTAAAAGAAAAGATTATTGAACAACAAGTTCCATCAGTGCTTTCAACCATTTGATTTTACAGCAATTCAGTAAGGTAATTTATACAGCATGACAAGGGTTAAGACCTGTAGAGTAGAGCTGGGACAGGTTCTTGAAAACTTAGATATCAGGTAGGTTAACACCTGTACAGGGGATAACTATTGGTAAATTTAAGAGAATTTGAAAATATCGGGTACTCAAGTACACATGGGAAATACGACCGAGGCTGATCTTTGTCTGTACCTCCTGCCATAACAGGAATATTCAAAGTTCAGAATGACAAGGGTTAGAGTACCACAAATAGAGTTTACCATGACCACAATGTGCTCAGATGAGCTAGAAAAAAAAACATTTACTTTTACTATGTAGTATTCTGTCAGGCCGTCAGAGACACCTTTCCAATTGGACCAGTCCTGAGTTTTTATCTGACAATGGTTGACAGAATTGTAGTTTTAGATTTATATTACCAGTAATGTAATGTATACATCTCAACTCATTACCATACAACAAAACTTTAGTTGAAGTAATTTTAAAACCTTTTGCCTTTTTGGGTAGATAACATTATGTCTTTTGGGGTAGATACAAGCAATTTCTCCATTTTCTACAATGTTTTCCCGGGCTGTTTTCTTGAGGGGTGTCAAAAAGCAGGACTGTATTAGAAAGGGTTAAGAATGGGTTAAGTCTTCATTACTGTTTATTCTAGGCAGGGGGATTAGGGATTCACCCATTTTTTTTGAAGATTCCAAATATTTCAACATTTGTGGGAGTTTTGTTCCAATAAACAAAGACCATGGAATTTTCTATAAATAAACAGCATAAAATAGTAAACTTATTTCAATTGTGTATATTTTGTGCTGAAAGCCTTAACATTGTCCTAAAATAAACACTGCTGTGGTAAAGCAGGGCTCTGCAGACTCTCAGAATTTGGGGAGAAGTGACTTCTCCCTAGTCTGAGAATTTGGAGAAGTTTTTTGAAATAGGGAGGAGCGGTGAGACTTTCAGAAGTGGATCACATTAAATAGCAAATTTTTGCACCTATTCCTTATCTCTATAGGAAAATAAAACAGCTTTTAAACCAAGTAGCTGCATATTCTGTTTTATATAGTGTGCAGTTAATTCTAACCCTTGTCAAGCTGAACCCTGAACATTCCGGTTTCGGCGGGAGGTGTAGATGCTTCTGTTGTAATTGTAAAATACCAACATAGCACTGACTTCACTTTTCCTGACTATTTGTATTTAAAATCACCCAATCTTTGGCATTATCAGCTCACTATTAAGCAAAATCAAGTTAACAATTGATATCTAATACTGTAACACACTTGTTAACCACATTGACACATGGAAACATGTGAAATACTTAGTTAATTGCAAACAATATGTACAAAAGTGAATACATGGTAACCGGTAATGAAATTGATTCAACTTACTTTACAAGGTAAATAGAATGATGTATGAAGTTTAAAATACATTTGAATAAAGAATAAAATTGTTAATTATGCTTCTATACATGCTCCTATGTAGGCCAAAAATTCATGATAAAGATCCTACACTCATGTATTCTTGTTTTGACCCCTTGAATGCTATATAATCTTTTATGACCCTAGACTTTCCAGGTGTAGGTAGCTTTGATAATGTAGCCCTCTTTCTGATAACCTGTTCAAGATAGGAGGTCTTGCCAAAACATTATCAGAAAGAGTGCAGCTAGGTGTAGGAGTCAATTTCACAGTTAAGCAAAGCCTTGTACATTATTATTCTGTGTTTTTACACTTGTCTTGAGTTGGTATCGGGTCGGTTCGCCCTAATTATACTTTCGCCTCGTGTCTTTTCGCCCTGGGTCTGTTCGCCCAAAAGTGGGTCCGTTCGCCCTATTTTTTATGTTCACCCCCTTTTTTAAATGAGTATGATTTTGAGTGTATTTGTAGTCTTTGTTGTAACGTCGTTTGAAAATGAAAAAAGGATTAATAAAAATCAGCTTGTCATTTTCACCAATGTTTTCGTCTACTTTCATATTCACCGGGGTCATAAAAAAGTGTGAATCGTGAATTATAGCCCATTGAAACCTGTGGGTAGTAATTTCTCCTTTACTCACAATGCTTTCTACTATTATTGGTATTTTGTTATAATGTCGACAATACTTTCAAAAACTTTCTTATTAACTGTGACTGTGTTGTAAAAAGTCTGGTTGTTTCAATGATCTGTGGGTAGTAATTTCTCTTTTACTCACAATGCTTTCTACTGTTATAGGTATTTTGTTATATAATGTCATCAATACTTTAAAAAACTTTCTTATTCAACTGTGACTGTGTTGTAAAAAGTCTAATTGTGTTTCAATGATCAAAATTTCGTGACTTTTTATTGGGGGGTGGGGGGGGGAACTTAAATGATCTAAATTTCGTGATTTTTTTTTGGGGGGGGGAGGTTTAAAAATTCCAACTGTGGCAAGCAACTTTGTCCTTTATTCACAATTCTTTAAAGCATATTTGGGATTTATTACTTTCAATCGTCATCTCCAAAAGCCTTTTTATTTAGACACATACAGAATTTTGTAGTCTGGTATTGGGTTAATTTAATTAAACATTCATACTTCAATTCCCACACTTTTACTCATAATCTTTCTTTGAACGTCTAGGACGGGGTTGTGTATTGTATATTTATTCATCGTTTTGATTAAAGGTAACTTCTAAATGATACTTGTGATTTAATAAATTTTTTATAACAAATTGATCATGTCAAATAAATTATTCTATCTTTGTCAAAAACGGTCTTCTAATATTATTAAACCAATAGTTGTTGCAATAAAATTAAAACATGAATGTCACCTTGTAATAACTTAATTCAAGAAAACATAATTTGGAATCTTGAATTTGATACAACTATCTCCGTTTAAAATAAATTTCTTTTAACCTTATTATGTTCTTGGAATCTATTCAAGTTCACTACAACTTTAGATCAGTCTGAAATTTTGTCTGAATATGAGTTGAAAAGAACTACCTTACATTTATATTATAACCTAAACATCTCATAAAGGAAAAATAAATGTTTACGAGAATTTTCTTATTGTGGAAAGCCAAAATGTAATTGAAATATAGGGCAAACGCACCCCGGGTGAATGGGAATTAGGGCGAACGGACCCGGGACGAAAGGGAATTAGGGCGAAAAGTAATTAGGGCGAACGTGTTTTTGGGCGAACGGACCCGGATCCCCTTGTGTTCTTTAAGACTACCCCTTATAACAAAAACATCTAAAATAAAATTGTGTAAATTGCTAGACTAACATTGCATAGATTTTATTTTGTCAAAAAACAAGCGACCACTTAACAGAAAGATTAAAATAGCAAACCGACAGGAGTGGCTTTTACACACAGTTGAGACCCACAAAGACCGTAGTCTGTATTGGCTTAAATGAGTAGCCTTGACAAAAGAGACTTGGTTAGTTCTAGTAAATTTTCGGTAAAAAGCCCCAGGACTAATCTAACGAGAAATACGAAATACGAAACCCAACTAAGATAATAAAACATATTTACTTATATTAGTTTGATCCATATGTTAATTCTCGTTGTGATATAAACACAATAATTTTGTTTAGTGTCAGAGTTGAACGACTATAATGAGGAAAGAAAGACTGAACGTTGACTAGATTCTCGCACCGGCCACTTAGGTTATTCGATTAATGTCATATTATTTTGAGATTTTTGATACGAACAAATATGTAACTGTATCGATAACAAAGGGTAAGTGAAACTGCATTGCACGGAGAAACCCCCTATTACTATGAAAAACTCTACTTTTCTTGCATTATCCATGATAGGTGAAAATTTAATAGGTCATATTTCTAAATGGAGTACGTTTTTAATTGGTTGTTATAGTGTGACCGTGTAATTGAACCAAGAGCGCCAAAACGGTGTCAAAGTAGCAGAAAGTTTGATCACGTGACTTATGAATGAAATAATATGATGGCCCGTGTTTTTAAATTTACAGAACGCATTTAAAGGCTTGTAACATGCACGTATGTCTATCCTCAATATTTTTTCGTGGTATTAAAAGCACTCTAGCATCAAATCAAGTTAATCTTGACTGGCATTAATTTTGACACCATAGTATCAGCAGATATCTAAGGGCCTGTCCTATTCTGCGACGGTTTATACGAGTGACATCTGAAGAGATCATTTAAAACTTGTTGGCTGATTAAGGAAATCAGCTACAATCAAATATTGAAAGTCAATGCTAAGAGAGGAAAAAATGCATCTTGAACCTTTAACCTTTTGTTTTCAGAATGAGTACACTATCTATCTATCTATCTATATATACTGCCCAACTCCCCTTTCCGGTATTACTGGCAGGTATTTTTTTTTTTTTAAACACTATTTTGTCCATTTAATCACAAACTTTTCCAACTGTGAATTTGACTGACCTGAGGCATTCCCTTAGTATACAGGGTTTTTCCTCTTATAATCTTGAATTGTAATACAACCTACATTGTCATGGCCCTGCATTAGCCATCAAATGCAACAGTGAGAAAACAATATGGAGACATTTTGGGCATAGAGCCAGGAACTCTTGCTTTCAGAATCATTTTTTTCAGTGAGTGAGTTCAACCTGCACAATTAATCAGAAGGGAATTAAATATAAGCATAAATTGATGATTAATTGCATGGTATTTCAATGGTTTTTCAGGGATATTGTGACAGCTGATGCACCTCCCTGTTTTTTGTCAAACCAGTACAACCACAGAAACACCAACTACTTGTCCCACATAGGTGCATTGCGTAACTTTTGTTTCATTTGTGAGAGACAAATGACACGTCATAATGACTTAACCCTTATCATTTTGAATTGATTGATATTGGAATTAGTGTTAGGCAATGGGTTTAAAATCGTAATAGATTATCTGTTTTTAGTCGGAAGAATAAATCAACTAATGATCAATTATATAATCGGTTTCTATGACATCAATTCAGTTCTCTATGTGTATATGCTATGGCATTACCACTACTGCCTTCTACTTTGATTTTTCATAATTTATGCAATGATACTTATATCATGTTTTAAAACTTGTAGGCTTTGATTTTTAATCTATTGATTTTATATTTCGATGGAGGTTTGGTAGATTCTAAAGACAGGGTTAAAATGAATTTTGTTTTGTAAGTAAAAGGTTATAACCAGAGAACGAGAAGTTAACAAGACCAAATAAGTAACACTGATCTAGTCAGTTGACTTGACATATACATGTATATCTGTTGCTTACCTTCATATCAAGCAGTGAATAATCTAGGTTTTGCCATCTGAGAGTTCCACCAAAACTCACATATCTGAAACTTGCAAGGAATTCCAGACAAAAATCAATGAGCTCAGCATAAAAAACAAATGAGTCCCACTATCAAGTAATTATAATCAAGTGCCAACAAACACTAATATTAATTAGGTCTCTTTCAAAGGGACGATTCATCTCCCGAAAATAATCATATGACCATTGATTATAAAGACATAAATGAAATTCATTTCTGAGTTATTTTCCTGCATCGTCCTCCCCCACATCAAATATAAAATCTAAAGCTCAGTGTTCTGCCAAGGATTTTCAGAAGAGGGGACAATTGTCCCCTTAGCCCTAAATTTTTTTGAGACATTTTCACAATGAAAGAGACAATTCCATTTCACTGTATTATTTGACATCATAGCATAATTCCAGAATCCCCCCCCCATTATACTATAAACGGGCATAACCTTGAAGCCAACTACACTTTTGTGACTGAAATATCTGTAATATCTTTTTAACATATTACAAGTTGACAAAAATAATGCTGATCTAATTTAAAACAGGACAATAAACTTTTGCTGGTTTGAAGTCCACCAATATTGCATTGGACGTTCAAAAGTATCAAGAGAAGGGTCTGAGGGATCATTCTAATATGGAGATCTGAGTTTTAAATTCCGGGACAGTGCAAAAAAGAATCAGGTTGCAAATGATTCAAAGCTTTGTTAATCAGGGAAAAACATTAGCGCTCGCCCACTCGCCCATGGCAACTAGAAAATGCATTGGGCGAGTAAAAGTTGCGAGATAGTGGCCCAGGTGGCGAACTAAAAACTAGATAGAGTTTCATGAATTAATAAATAAGAAAAAAATAAGTATGCTCCAAGTGAATATTGCACTAGTTGTCATCTATTTTTTGACAACAGTAAGGAGTGAATACATTAGAATCAAATAAGGAAAAAAGGCATGTCTTATTCTTCTTTTCAACTTGGACAGACTATATTCCCTGCTTCCTTTTATGTTTTGTAATCCCATATGCTCATCCTTTAAAAAATTCCTCCAAAGCGTTGAACATGTAAATAATTCGTCCGTAAAATCAAGCAATGAAACTATCCAATTGTAGATGCTGGGTAGAAACGAATGCACCGGAAGTGTTCTGTTGGTCCGCGCTTTCAACATGGCTGCGCCCGTAATGTAAGCTGTCTTTGATATTTAGCTCTTGAAATAAAGTGTTTACTCTCCCACCAATGGGTAGATAATCAAAAACCAAGCAGCTGGGGGGGGGGGGCAGAAAGGATGTAGTGGTAGTACTGGTCAGAGAGAATCTGGAAATCTGTCATGGCATTGTTAGGTGGTATGAAACCCATTTCATTCAATCAATCAATAATATGGGGATTTGTCGAGGGTGTAAGTAGAACACAGTCAAAAACGAAACAAGTTAGATGTCGATTAAAGAGTATCGTGGTAGTTTGAGCATGTGTTGCTATGTTCACCATGTAATCCCTAGTACTTAACCATTTCCTGCTTCTTTTAAACTTTTGACTGGTCAAAATTGAAAGTGTTGGCAGACAACAATGAAAAGAAAAAATCATATGTGGTAGGAAAAGTAGAGACTTGCTGAGGGCTTTACAGGGAAGAGTTTCTATCCTTCAAATTGACAATGATTAATTTTTTGCCGAAATGCTGGGCCCCTACATTTTGAGCTGGGCCCCTAGATTTTCAAATTTAGGGGCCCAGTTTGCTATTTACATATTTGCAGTTACATATTTGTTTGTATCAAAAATCTCAAGCAGTCGAGTTTGCTCAAACAGCTAAAGCTATGACATTGATATTGGCTTGTCTAGAGAAAATAATTTTCAGACAAAAAAATGTTAAAGATGAAAGATTGACAATGTATTAAGATCGCCTGGGAAGGTAATGCTTTTGCAAGTCAGTTGTAAACACGTATACTTGAACTTTCTCTCTATTCAGTGATTATAAGATAATCTAATCATGTTAAAGGAAAGGTAGAATTGCCTATATTAATTTAGAAAATCTAAAGATTTACTTTCTAATTTGCCCCGTGCACCAACCTCACTCTTCGAAAAGATACCACTCTACGATGATGTTTGTTCAGTATTTCAAAGCTTGAATTGTGTAATAACTGATCATTCTTTTGCATTCCATTATGTGAGTTCCTGTTGCAAGACAACATTTCTTAATTCAAAGATGATGCAAACGAAACCAAATTTTGGTTTTTGTTGTAAAATAGATTTCATATAGGATGGAAAACATCAAGAGAACAGGAGAACATTATCATTTTAAGCATTTTCTATCTTTCTCGCAATGTTTTCAAAAGCTAAATTTCTTCATAGTTTCAAAATTCAGGATTGTGTGGTAAGAGGTTAACAATGAATAGCATTTAACCTATAACCCGAAGACAACATTTTGGACGGATGATACTAAAAATCGAAAAAAGATGCAGACTTCTAAGTAATTACAAATTGAATAATAAGAGGAAAAACAGATATAAAGCTTTGTAATAAAACCAAGAGCACTTTTGGTGAGAGCGCATTCTTCTTTTTCCACTATGTTTTCCATTTTTTTTTATGCGAGGCATTGAATGGGACCGGACTGTGGTTATTGATTGAATCGATAAACTTGGCAGAGAGTGATTTCGTTCTCCTAACCTATAATATTCTCAATCCAGGACAAAATAAAGATATACACAAAGTAAGGCAGAAGACAAGAACTCATCTCTATTTTCGAAAAAACTTCTTTGTTTCATATGGTGAATTTATCATGCCTTAAAGATCAAAGGCTTTAGGATTGTATGGTCCTATCAGTTGGGGAAGATAAAAGGGAGAGTCGGGTGTGGCCACTCTTTGCAGAATATACATGATGATCAACCATGACCCCTTTTTATTAAAAAAAATTGATACTGATACCTCGATTATAATAAAATTGTTAATCAACCATTTCTTCTTTTGGGTATACCAAAATCTTCCAATAATATGTTCATGAAGTAACTTCTAGGATTAAAATTCAAGTAACAGTGATGAATTTGAAATACTGTGGAAATTAGACTGCTCCCTTTCTCCTTTTCTTACTGGATTTTAAAAAAAATCTCTGCCAAGGATATTACCTTTTGTAATACAGCTTAACCAATGACCTGGCAACATAACTTCAAACTGGTTGACTTTATAGAGTTTTCAGGTGACAATTCCAAGTAAGTTTGATAGAATTATAAAAACTGAATAAAAATCATTTGGAAAAGGAGATGATTTTTAGCTCACCTGAGCACAAAGTGCTCATGGTGAGCTTTTGTGATTGTTGAATGTCTGTCGTCCGTCGTGTGGCGTGCAGCGTCAACAATTGATATGTTTACACTCTAGAGGCCACAGTTTAGACCCAATCTTTATGAAACTTGGTCAGAATAGTTGTTAGGTCATGAGGATGAACCCTATTGACTATGGGTGGGTTCTATTTGACAACACAGGAAAAGGGGCCTTAATGACAATTTCTTTGTTTACACTCTAGAGGCCACAAATATGGCTCTATCTTCATGAAACTTTGCCAGAATAATAATTAGGTCATAGAGATGAATCCTATCGATTATTAGAAGGATCTTTCCGAAAACACAGGAAAAGGAGCCTTAATGACAGTTTCTTTGTTTGCAAACTAGAGGCCACAAGTTTGGCTTAATCTTCATGAAACTTGGTCAGAATAATTGTTTGATTATGAGGATGAACCCTATCGATTATTGGAGGAATTTATTGGAAAACACAGGAAAAGGGGCCTTAATGACAATTTCTTTGTTTACTCTGTAGAGGCCACAATTTTGGCCCAATCTTCATGAATCTTGGTCAGAATGATTGTTAGGTTATAAGAATTAACCCTATTGATTATGGAAAGGTTCTATGGGAAAACACAGGAAAAGGGGCCTTAATGACAATTTCTTTGTTTAAAGTTTAGAGGCCACAATTTAGGCTCAATCTTCATGAAACTAGACTAGAATAATTATTAGGGTATGAGGATGAAGCCTATTGATTATGGGAAGGTTCTTTTGGAAACACTGGAAAAGGGGCCTTAATGACAATTCCTTTATTTACACTCTAGAGACCACAATTTTGGCTCAATTTTCATGAAATTGGCCAGAATAATTGTTTAGTCTCAAGGTCGAAGCCTATTGATTATACGAAGGTACTTTTGGAAAACACAGGAAAAGGGGCCTTAATGACAATTTCTTTGTTAATGCTCTTGAGGTCATCATTTTGGCTGAATTGTCATGTTACTTGGTCAGGATACTTGTAAGGTCATAAAGATGAACCTCATAGATTATGGGGGGGGGGGGGGGTTCTATAGGATTACACAGGAAAAGGGGCCATAATAACAATTTCTTTGTTTACATTATAGAAGTCACGGTTTTGCCTCTATCTTCATGAAACTGATTATAGTTATTTGTCTCTAATTGCTTTTTTAACAGCAGACAGTTCAGGTGAGCGATCTAGGACCATCATGGTCCTCTTGTTGATGATTGATTTTGTGTCATTGGATTTCATGAGATTTTTCTATTTGATGTAAAGGTCGCCGTCAACTCTATGACTCTTGGATTATTCCATTGTTTATTCAAGCCAAACCTAGAGAAGAAAAAATGAATTCAAAAAAATGAAAGGAAGAAAGAGAAAGAATGGACACTGGGTGTCGTAGCTCCATGAGCTCGTAAAATGTCCATCCTTTTTCAATATTCCTTTCTTCCATATACATCTCATTAAATTAATTCACCGAGCACCCGCTTAAAAGAACACAGCCAATGAGTGACCTCAAAAGATTTCGACCAATGAAAAGGGAGGAAGTACAGACGAATGAATGCGATGTTTACTTTAGTATTTACCTGTCCTTGTATCGACAGATTAAGACAGGCTCGCCAGTCAATTCTTTGAGTAGGCACTACTTTTGAGTTAAAATAAGATAAATGCACTGAATCCCAGTTTTGGCATAATGTAGGATCATTAACTTGGTACCATATGACTAAAAATTAAAATAAATCGGTATAAGGGAATTCCATATTTTGAAAAAAGGACATCTTAGTTACAGTATTTATAGCTTAAAATATCATTGAGCCTCATATGGTGAATTTCCTTCAACTTAAGGGAATATCTTGTAGGGAATTTTCTGATTTTGGGTAAGAATGGCATTTTTATGCCCCCGCATCTATCACAATAGAAGGGGGGCACATTGTTTTACCGGTGTCTGTCTTTCTGTCCGACTGTCTGTCTGCCTTTCTGTCTGCAAAACTTAACCTGCCAACTAAACATTTTCCTATAAATTCAACCCTGATTAAGTTACAATGCTAATATTCTGTATGTAGATAGGTCTCAACAAGGTGCAATTTGGGAAGGTCATTTCATCAAGGTCAATGTCAAATCTTTGACCCTTTTCCCTAAAACAAAAAAAAAAAAACAATAAAAATTACCGTTTCTAAAGAATTCCTGTTTCGGGGGCAGAGTGTTTCTCAAACACATCTTGTTTGTCATTAGAAATGGGTCCATTTTACAGACCCGTCAAAATTTAACATGCAAATATCGCGGATGAACACTAAAAGCTCGTAGCTGGAAGATACATTTAGCAATGGCGGCCACTTCTAAAAACATGACCCATTATGATCGAGATGTTTTGCCTATGTAACAAATGTCAGATAGAAACATGTTGAAAACTGATAAATCAATTATGAAATTTCTTAGTCGATTATTGTACTCAGAAGCCTAAACTAACTGATTATCGATTATAATCGATCATCGGCCCATCACTAATTGGAATGGCTTTAAAATCAAAGGAATGAAAGCACTATTAGAACTTGTCGTTTCTTCATCAATATTTCTCATCTAATTTCATAGGCAACTCTGGCATGAAAAAGACAGGAGGTGCAGACTAAGATCAGACTGCACTAATGTGCACTGATCTTTGTCTATACCTTCTACCCGGCATATTCAGGGTTTAGCATGACAATGGTTAGTTTAAACTTATTAATTTTACATCGATTGGGAAACAAGGGTTTATATGTTGAATGTCAGAAAGTAGGTCAGAACGAATGTCAAACAGTATTGAGATCATGACACTTTACAGGCTGAGCTAACCAGGCTCTTTAAGCTAGTCCTCAAAAGAGATGAAGGTTAGAGTACAAGACTTATTTATGGACTGTAAACGCCAATAATTATAAAGAAATATCAAAAAATGAGTACTTGAAATACCATTGTTTTGATAGTTTATTTCAAGATAACTAGGCTCCCTATCTTCAATCATGGGTTGTCATGGGTTTGATCCACAGCAGTGGCACATATCCTTTCCGACATTTGTCTTTGTGGTGAGATTGCAGTCGGAGGCTAGGAAAGGATGTAATAGTGGGCCTGGTGCAAGAAATACCAGGAATCAATTGTCAAGTGCCGTGATATGCTTGTTAAAAGCGGCGTTAAAACCCATCCAAACAAACAAATTTCCATACAACATTCCTGCAATGTTTTGATGTCAAAATAAAAAATGTGTACATATTAAGATGTCAGCTGCATCCAGGGCTTTTTTTGACTCGATAACAATGTTTTTGACTCTCAAAAATCTGAAATATCCTTAGAAGTTTCCTTCAGGGAGTCATTTCCCCCTTTCCAATGGTGAGATTTGACGAGCAGATCGGAACCAGACACCTGATAAATCAGGATAACGCCCCCAACGCTCCCAAATTGACTAGAATATTAATCAGCCCAATTAACTTTATAAATATAAATTAGGAAATGAAATTAAAAAAAAATGATAAAAAACAAAAAAACTGTAGTTATAGATAGGCAAGCATGTGTGAGTCTCGAGAAATCGTAATCAATGTTGAATTGATGTTTGTTCACTTACTCAAAACTTGTTTATCTATATAAGGTTTTGTCAGAAAGCCGACAGATATCAGCGTAATAAAAGTGAATTAAGTTCTACAGGTCCACGTGAGGATGGCATTTGACTAGCCGGCAGGTAAACTAGATATTGATTTTTTGCACTGCAGGTTACGTGTGAAACCCTTGAATTATTTCAGTTTCGAGTGGATTTTGATAGATGGTGGGAGAAAGCACTGATAGAACTTGTTGTTCAAAAATCAATATTTCTTTTAAAAATCAACTTCATAAACAACTTTGGCAGGAAAAGTACAAGCAGGGGGTGTAGACTAAGATCAGCCTGCACATAAGTGCAGTCTGATCTTAGTCTACACCTCCTGCCAAAACCGGAATATTCCGGGTTCAGCATGACAAGGGTTAAGAAGCTATTAATTCTTTAAACCAAATGTCTGTGTATAAAGTCAGCGCAATTAGGCAGTCAATTTTTATTATGAGGGTTGCAATTAAGAGGATTCCACTGTACTAATTTATCAATATCAATGATTTATTTGAACCTAACTGAGTAATTATCTATGACCTAAGGCATTAACCACCCTTAAGCTTGAAATACTTACCTGGCTAATACTTACCTGGCTTGAGTTAAGTACCAATTTTATATAGTTCTCAACTCTTTCAATTGGATGGTGAAAATCACGAGTAAATCAGTGTTAATTTGGAGACATAGTGGCAGCAACCAAATATTGTCACTCCCCCCCCCCCCAAAAAAAATGGGAGGTAAGCAGATCCCATATTATAATGGATTCAGCCCTGTAACAGGTAGCATATTATTGAAGTTGCAGTGTATTGACAAATAAACAAGTGCTTTCAGCCCTTTCACTTTTGTGCAATTCTGAAAAAAATATTCAGAATGACAAGGGTATGCATGGATGTTATTGGCACCATAGGATCTTTGATTTCATTTGAATGGAATGATAGACTGGCCATTTACATATACATATACATGTATATTAACCCATTCCCACACAGTGATGCTTTCTTACGCCCCTTTAGAAAAACAATAGGGAAAACATTGTGAAAAAATTTCTTTATTTTCAACAGTGTTTTCTACCAAGATTGCAGAACAAATTCAAAATTTTATAAATTTAAAATTGTCGTTCGCAACTTGTTTTCATTTGGAACAGTCAAAATTTGGCTGTCTGGTAATGGGTTAATTGACTTTTCCTTGTTCTGTTTAATCTATACCCACTTTTATACGCCGTCTAGGAAAAAGGTTTGAAAGTAAAGCGGAAAAAGAAGAACTGCTTGTAATAAAGGGTTTTCTTCATTATCCACAATGTTGTCTACACAAAAATACAAGGATCTGAAAAACTGTTTCAACTAAAATTTGTCATCTGCAGCTTCTTTTAACCCTTGTCATGCTGTATAAATTACCTTACTGGATTGCTGTCAAATCAAAGGGCTGAAAACACTGATAGAACCCGTTGTTCAAAAAGCAATATTTCTTTTAGAAATCAATTTCATAAACAACTCTGGTAAGAAAAGTACAAGCAGGAGGAGTAGACCAAGATCAGACTGCACTTATGTGCAGACTGATCTTGGTCTACACCTCCTGCCAAAACCGGAATAATCCGGGTTCAGCATGACAAGGGTTAATTTAGAACAATCTAAAGTGTTACCAAGTGGGATTGCGTTAATAGATCATAAACAATATATACAATGTGCAAATTTCTATTAAGTATCACTAACATGGCTTTGCTTTCTTAAACTATGAATACGATAAAGGCAAATGTTCAACATACTTCAAAAATTATTTTCAAAAATTAATTTTCAAATGAAATCATACCAAAAATTGGAGCGTTTTAACCCTTTCCCGTTCAAATACGGGATTTTACGTCTTTGTGATTTTATACTTGAGAAAACATTGTGGAAAAAGAAGAAATTGCTTGTAACAAGCAATTTCTTCTTTTCCCACAATATTTTCTACCACATAGGATGATTTCATTTTAAATTGCATCCACTCTTCATTGCCGTCTGCAACCTCTTTCAATTTGGACGGGTCTAAAATTTCAAGAAACAGGAAAGGGTTAAATCATTTTAATGTGACGTTTTTCATTGCTATAGCTTTTGACATATCACTATGGAGAAATCCTTTTGCAAAGGAATTAACTGTGCAGTATGTGCTTGCCAAAGGGCAAATTTGGCTGTATACTGTATACTATTTTGCTTACCACTTGGCAAATTTGGCTGTATACTGTATACTATTTTGCTTACCACTTGGCAAATTTGGCTGTATACAGTATACTGTTTTGCTTGCCACCTGGCAAATTTAGCTGTATACTGCAATGCTTACCTGGTCTAGATGAGAAATGGATAAAGCCAGTCTTAACCCTTTCCTATTTTACGAGATTTTAGACTTGTCCAATTTGAAAGAGGTAGCAAATGGCAATTTAAAATGAACTTTAAAGAAAATTATACTATGCTATAGGGTAGAAAATATTGTGGGAAAAGAAGAAATTGCTTGTCACAAGCAATTTTTTCTTTTCACACAATTTTTTCTCAAGTATAAGATCATAAGAACGTAAAAAGCAGGGATTGTACGGGAAAGGGTTAAATAGTTTTTCTTGCTGAAAGCCTGTGTTATGGTTACTCATTTGATTCATCTCATTGATACAGTTCAAATGAGTGCCAACAACAAAGGATTTGTTTATATAATTTCGAAATACTGGAGACTAAAAGCCAAAATCTCCCTTTTTCTGTGTTTCTTTTTGGTTTGAATCATTATTTTATTTGAAAAGTGTTAGTAGTAATTACACCTACTAGTGATGTGATTAAGTGCAAGCCTATTTATTCCTCCGTTAGCCTGATTAATTAAGTCTATTTTGTGCTGTGGATTTCACCATGGTATTGAAGATACCATCTTGAATCTTACTAGCCCATCAGCAGACATCAAAATGTTGTACTTGTGAACATTGAAAGAGATTACAGACACAATTGAATCAAATCTGTCAAAGAATGAGACAATTTTATTTAGGGAATTTAAGAAAACAACAAAAAAAAAGGGGAAGTTGCTTGTATAAAGTATTCTCTTTTCTTTTTTCAAATTCTTTCTTGATATAGCTTATTTCCAATTGTGTGTCAATCATGGGTAATAAATTATGTTGAAAAACTGTTTATGTCAAAATGAAAATTCTGAAACTATTTTTTTGACTTTTGAATCTGACAGTCAAGTTAACAGAATTATGTGGAGAGGAAAAATTTCTGCACTAAAAATATCACAGTAAGTATCAGCGGAGTGGCAGGGCCACAAGGGTTTTTGCCCTCAAAAGAATCTGAAAATATCTAGTCTTGACCCTCAGGAGTTTCTCAACCCTGTTTTTACAGGGTATTTTGACTCCCCTAACCCTTGTCATACTGAAACCAGAATATTCCAGTTTAACCCATTCCCACTCGACAAAAACTTAGACTGGTCCAAATTGAGAGGATTTGCAGACGACAAATTAAAGTCTAAGAATTTTTTTTTTAACTTTCTGGGTGGAAAACAGTGTGTAAAATGAAGAAATTGCTTGTTTTCCCAATGGTTTTTCCTGGGGGCGTTTAAAAGTGTCACTGTGTGGGAACGGGTTAAGCAGGAGGTACAAACAAAAGCCAGACCTTTGAAACTAGAGTTGATTATGAAATTAATTTTCAAAAAGGTATTGACAATTGAATAACAAGTTCTATCAATGCTTTAAGTCCTTTGGTTATTATACAATTCTGAAATGAACAAATTAATTACAAGCATTTTCTTATATAATTTTATCAGTGTTTTTTTCTTGAACATTAAATATCATGTAAATGTTTCTTCTAATGCTTTTCGATCTAAACAAGTGAGGTAGACTTACTGTTTTTTAGAGGGTAAAAGATTCTGTAGCACATGCTCAGGTCTTCATGTGCCTCTTGTTTATAATTTTAGATTATTGAATCAAGGCAACTCCTGTAATCATCCCCAAAAAGAAGGAAGATGTAATAAAACATGATCAAACATGTTTACAAAAGTAATCAGCTAAATGAGTCTGAAGTAAAGTAATACATTCCTCCTGTTGTGTTTGTGAACAAAATGGTGAACCAGGTAGCCCTTCTACCTGCTGGTTGTCAACCGTGGAACAATGATGTTTGTGCTGCAAGTGGAGACAGGTTTGCATACTCTGCAACCTTGGCCATTTATGTTTATGAGGTAGGGACATTTTATTATTGCCTGTGGCTCTGATTTCAAAGAAAACTAAAGTATTGCTATAAGCCTTGTTGTCATTGTTGTTGTAGGATTTGTTTAAGGCGTTCCAAAGCAACAAATATTTACACTGGTTCAAATTAAAAAAATAGCAGACGACAATTTCAGTTTGATAGCAATTTAATTATTTGCTCTTTTTGGGTACAAGAAGTTTCTTCATTTACCTCAAGGTTTTCCTCGGCTCTTTTCTTAAAGAACATCAAAAGGCATCATTATGTGGGAATGGGTTAATCTGAATGTCAAAAGTAAAATTTTGATCTAACCTACTACTGTTATTCAAATTGTCTGATTTAACATAATAATTATTGTACAGTAGATTAAGAGTACAATCATAAGGATTGTATGGGAAATGGTTAAAGATGGTCAAAGTTCAAATCTTGAATTTTTTATCCTATGACCAAATAAAATTGTTCCAATCTCTATCACCTGCAGCCGAGTTGTAGAAAATTAGAGCGTGCGTGACATTTCCAACCATTACATATGTACGCCAAGTAAAGACTCAGATCAGCCTGTGCATCCGCACAGTCTGATCAGAGTCTTTACTCTTCGCTCTGTAGATATATACTGACCCAAAGCTTCTTTAAACAATCAGCCAATATTCTATTTGCCCCGAATGGCTGTCCATGGTGCTCAATGTGTGCGAGTCACGCACCTGCGAAATTGTTGGAAATGTCACACACAGGCTCAAATGCTTGTAATCTTGCTGTTGAGCCTACATGTTTTGAGCTAGAGATAGTTGTCACTATGACAAGGTGCATGACTTGAATAACTATGTCAGTCTGAATTTATACAGAGCATATCTCCTGTATTTAGAGTTTGATTTTGAAATAATTTGGCAATATTGTTGTCCATCATGAGTAGGTGTGCTATTTGAAACAAATTTTAAGATAACTTCAAGGTCACAACTCAAGGCTAAACATTGAAAGTGGGCTTGTCCAGGACCTTTGGATCCTTTGTAGATCAGTATGCATAGTTATGGGGACTGACTAATGACTACTGTAAATCAGGTTTTTTTAGCAAGGGTTTTATATTAGCTAATATTCGCGAGACAGGGAGATCGCGAATTCAAGAATCTCACTTAAATTGGACCTTTTGTACACAAAAATTACGGAGAGGTCCAAAGTAAGCCACAGACCGACATTAAGATCAAATGACAAAATATTTACCTATTTCGGCATCATCCAATTTTATTCATTCATATCGGGTTCATCACATCCTTGGCGTAAAAAAGGAATAAATAAGTTTTGAGAAAAGGACAAATCTTTAAAAGGCAGAGAAATCTTTGTAACCTGCAAAGTAAGTCCATTAGTCTATTGAAGACAAGTTTGTAAATATAACAATGAAAGCGGACGAAGTGATGAAACTCTAGGCGACGACAATTACACAACAAAAAGCTAAAAAGTTGTAACCGATGCTTTATTGTATAGACTTTTAGAAGCTTTTAACAAATTAAAAGCATGATATGCGATATGAATAAATTAAATTAAACAATTATACCTGTTTTGACATGGGATTACATTGTTTCATCATAATTATAACAGTTTGGTAAACTGAAATTACCAAAGTATCATACTGCCTCCCGCGGATTCATGAACTCGCTAATAAGTCTTCGGGTCCTGACCATGCGAAAATAAGACGACACGAAAATTACCTGATTTACAGTAGTAAGTTAATCCATTAGCAGATGATACAATTTTAAACTGGTCCAAATTGAAAGAAACATCACTTCTAAGTTTGTCTTACTTTGTCTTTTTGGGTAGAAAACATTGTGGATAATGATGATATTACTTGTAACCAGCAATTTCTTATTCACCACAATGTTTTCCAAAGCTTTTTTTCTTTTAGGGCATCAAAAAACGTCATTGTGTGGGAAAGGGTTAATTATAACCCCACCTATGAAGTAGAGGGAGGTATTTTGGTTTCACCTTGTCTATCTGTTCATCTATTGGTACTGTTGGTACTTCTAGATTTGTTCGTTTACATGCTTCAACTTTAGAACCAATTGACCTACAATTTATTCCAAAGATCCTAGGAAAAGCCCTAATGTATTTTGGTCAATGGTCAAGGTCATAATTGAACTTTTGATTCGATTACCATGCTCATTAGCCATTTGACCTAGACCTTGAAATTTTATACAAATCTATTACCTATTTGGAGGTGCCATATTGTTTTGGGGTAACACAGGTCAAAAGTAAACTTTAATTGTCAAACTTTAACCCATTCCAACACAGCAAAATTTTAGACTGGTCCAAATTGAAAGAAGCTGCAGACGACAATTTCAAGTTGATGGAATTTTGAATTTTTTCGTCTTTTTGGATAGAAAACATTGTGGAAAATGAAGAAATTGCTTGATACAAGCAATTTCTTCATTATCCACAATGTTTTCCAAAGTTTTTTCTTGAGGGGCGTAAAAAGGAGGGCTTGAGTTGGAATGGGTTAATTGACAAAATGCTTGTGAGAGCTAAAAGTCTACTTTGTGAAAATTCTAGTTGGAATTAGAAAATCTTTGTTGAAAACATGGTCATGAATGAAGAAATTGCTTGTATAAGCTTTTTCTTCATTTTCCATTTGGTTTTCAGATATTCATAAGGGTTGTAAAAAATTTTGGATAATGTTTGATATTCAATATTTTCAATTTTTCTGCTCTTATTTACAAGTTTAGGGTATAAGATTTGACCCATTCCCACACAATCCTGCCTTTTTATGCCCGAAAAGAAAAGAAAAAAAAAACAAACAAACACACACTTTGGAAAACATTTGATTCATTATATATTATATTTTTGACTTATAAAGATAAATAATTTTAACATTTAATCAACTACAAATTGTCTGCAACATTTTTAGCTCTACTGGCCGAAGGCCACTAGAGCTATAGCTATGGCTTTTTCCTGTCCGTCCGTCCGTCCAGCGTCCGGCCGTTAAACTTTTCCTTGTTTACGTGATAAAGTCCACAGTTTTCATCGGATTCTCTTCAAACTTTCACAGAATGATTGTACCATCATAAGGAAAGTTCCTTTCGAAATTGGGTCAGATCCGTCAAGAAACACAGGAAAAGGGGCCTACTTAAAACTTAATTAAAAAATCTTCGTTTACGCAATAAAGTCCACAGTTTTCATCGGACTCTCTTCAAACTTTCACAGAATGATTGTACCATCATAAGGATCGTTCCTTTCGAAAATGGGTATGATCCGTCAAGAATCACGGGAAAAGGGGCCTTATGAAAATTTAATAAAAAAATCCTTGTTTACGTGATAGAGTCCACAGTTCTCATCAGATTCTCTTCAAACTTTCACAGAATAATTGTACCAACATAAGGATCGTTCCTTTCGATATTGGGTATGATCCGTCAAGAAACATTGGAAAAGGGGCCTTATGAAAATTTAATTAAAAATTCCATTAAAAATCCTCGTTTACACGATAGAGTCCACAGTTCTCATCGGATTCTCTTCAAACTTTCTCAGAATGATTGTACCATCATAAGGATTGTTCCTTTCGAAAATGGGTATGATCTGTCAAGAAACATGGGAAAAGGGGCCTTATGAAAACTTAATTAAAAAATACTTGTTTACGGGATAGAGTCCACAGTTTTCATCAGATTCACTTCAAACTTTCACAGAATGATTGTACCATTATAAGGATCGTTCCTTTTGAAATTTGGTATGATCCGTCAAGAATCATGGGAAAAGGGGCCTTATGAAAATTCAATTAAAAACTCCATTAAAAATCCTCGTTTACGCGATAGAGTCCATATTTTTAATCGGATTCTCTTCAAACTTTCTCAGAATGATTGTACCATCATTAGGATCGTTCCTTTCGAAAATGGGGCTGATCTGTCAAGAAACACAGGAAAAGGGTTCTTTTGAAAATTTAATTAAGAAATCCTCGTTAACACTTTAGAGTCCACAGTTTTCATCAGATTGTATTTAAACTTTCACAGAATGATTGTACTATCATAAGGATTGTTCCATTCGAAATTTGGTATGATCCATCAAGAAACACAGGAAAAAGGGGCCTTATGAAAATTTTAATAAAAAATTCTCTTTAATAATCTTGAGCCAACAATTTTCAACGGATTCTCTTCAAACAGAATGATTGTACCATCATAAGGATTGTTCCTTTCAGAATCGGATATGATTCCTCAAGAAACATAGGAAAAGGGGCCTTATTAAAATTTAATTCAAAGATCTTTGTTAACACTCTAGAGTCTACAGTTTTCATCTGATTGACTTCAAACTTTCACAGAATGATTGTACCATCATAAGAATTGTTCTGTTCAAAATTTGGTATGATCAGTCAAGGACCACGGGAAAAAGGAGCCTCATAAAAACTGGATTGAAAAAGTCCTCGTAAACACAATAGAGTCCATAGTTTTCAACAAATTCTCAGAATGATTATTACATTAAATTGATTGTTCTTTTCGGAAGTAGGTTTGATCCATCAAGTTTCATGGAAAAAGGGGCCCTATGAAAATTTAATAAAAAAATCTTAGTGAACACATAATGGCCCTAGATTTCACCTGATTGACTTCAAACTTTCACATAATGATTGTACCATCATAAGGATTGTTCCTTTCAAATTGGGTCTGATCCATTGAGAAACATAGGAAAAGGGGCCTTAGGAAAATTCAATTAAAAAAATCTTAATAAATGCTTGTAAGTCCACAGATGAGATGGGGTTGTCTTTATACTCAAACAGAATAATTATACTTTTGTAAGAAGAGTTCCCTTTGGAATTGGTTCAGATCCATCAAGCAACATGGGAAAAGGGGCTATACGAAAATTCAATTAATAAAACCCTGTTAACACAATGAAGCCCACAGCTTTGATCAGATTTTGTTGAAACTTTCACAGAATGATTGGAAGGTCACAACTATCATTCTTTTCATAACAGGGTTTGAACTGTCAAGAAACACAGGAAAAGGGGCCTTATGAAAATTTCATTTATAAATCCTTGTTACCAAGTCCAGAGCTTTCATCGGATTTTCTTCAAACATTCACAGAATAATTGTACAATAATAATAATTGTTGATGTTTGCATTAGACCTGATCCGTCAAGTATTACAGGAAAAGGAGCATTATGAAATTTAGTTTTAAAATCATTGTACCACAATAAAGTCAACAGTTTTCATCAGATTCTGTTAAAACTTTTACAGAATGATTATCCCATCATGAGTATTCTTTCTTTTCAAATTAGGCGTGATCTGTCTAGTATCATGGGAAAAGGGGCCTTTTGAGAATTTTATCTATAATTCTTGTAACCAAGTCCAGAGCTTTCATTGGATTTTATTCAAACCTTCACAGAATCATTGTACAATAATCATGATTGTTGATGCTGACATGAGACCAGATCCTTCAAGTATCACAGGAAAAGGAGCCTTATGAAAATTTTATTCTAAACATTTTACACCAAGATAAAGTCTGCAGTTTTCATCAGATTCTGTTCAAACTTTCACAGAATGTTTGTACCATCATAAGGATTGTTTATTGCCAAATTGGGCCTGATCTGTCTAGTATCATAGGAAAAGGGGCTGTATGAAAAATTATTACCAAATCCTCATAAACACAACAATCTGAATCTCTTCAAACTTTAATAGAATGATTGTACCATCAATTTGATTGTTCCTTTGTAAATTAGGTCTGATTGCTTAAGTGACACAAGAAAAGGGACCTTATAAAAATTTTATTACAAAACATCATTATTACAATAAAGTCCTCAGTCTTTATCATTTTCTTCAAACTATCATTAGGTTTGTTCCTTTGTACATTGGGTCTGATTTGTTAAGTTTCACGGAAAAAGGGGCCTTATGAAAATTTAGTTACAAAAAATTCTTGACACAATTCAGTCCACTATTTTCATTGATTCTCTTTAACTTTTAAAGAATGATTGTACCTTCATTAGAATTGTTCCTTTTGAAATTTGGTTTGTTCTGTAAAGTATCATGAGAAAAGGGGCCCTCTGAAGATTTCACTATAAACTCTTTAACACAATAAATTCCACAGATTAAACAGATTGATTGTACCATCATTCCAATTGTTGATTTTGACAGTGGATCTGACTATGGCAAGGGTCACATAAAAAGGGGCCTTATGAAAAACTCTCTTAAATATTCTGGTTAACACAATTATGTCCCTTGATTTCACCGGATTCACTTCAAAATTTCACAGAATGATTGTACAAATACTTAAATGGTTCTTTTCAGAACTGGGTACAATCCATCAAGTATCATGTAAAAAGGGGCCATATGATTTTTTTTTTTTAAATATTCTAGTAAACATAATGAATTCCCAATATTTCATCGGATTCACTTTTAACTTTCACAGAATGATAAAACCAACAGTAAAATATCACGGGAAAAGGGGCCTTATGAGAACTTTAATTTAATATCTTTGTTAACACAATAAAGTCAACAGTTTTATTGGATTCTCTTCAAAGATGTATGGAATAATTGTGGCATTCGAAACACAGGAAAAGGGGCCTTACAGATTATCATTCAAAACATTCTTGTGTATGTGATGAAGATCACAATCATTATCAAATTGTCTTTTGAATTTCACAGGACAATTGTAGGGTTGTAAGGAAAGTTCCTTTTGGAATGAAATTGATCATTCAGAAAACACAGGAAAAGGGGCCTTATTGATTTTCATTCAAAACAAACCTGTTCATGTGATAAAGTCCACAATTATTGTCAGATTCTGATGAAATATTCACAGAATGATTGTAGGGTCATAAGGTAACTTTATTTTGGAAATGGAGTGGATCTGTCATGAAACATGGGAAAAGGGGCCTTGAGGATTGTTGCTTAAATGGTAAAGGGGATAAAGCCCTTTTTTTTCTTTATGCATTCTTCTTTGAGCAATTAACTTCCTTAAATATCAGATTTCTTTAACAGAAAACTTGATAGCCAGTAGAGCGTCTCAGGCCCTCATGGGCCTCTTGTTAAAATTTGGACCAGTCCAAAATTTTGTAATTTGATAATGGGTAAATTGACTGATTACCACTATCAAGCAAAAGTTGATTCAGACCATTCATTTTGTTCATTTGAAATGGAAGTGAACTTTGAACTCTAATATCCCACAGTTGGGTGGATATTCGTAAAACAAATTCGGATTAGCAGCTGGAGGCTCTGAAAGGATGAAGAGGTAGTATTGATGTGAGAAATACCAGGAATCCATAGTTAGGTGCTCAAGCTGCTGCAATATGACTGAAATACTGTTTAAAGTGGCTTTAAACCCTATTCATTCAATCAATCAATGAACTCAACATTTATGTCAAGCTTTTGGTTTGTTTCTATGACTAAAAAATGTAACTATAGTTTGAATAAGCTTTAGTTATGACATTTCGATCCCCAACCAAAGACATACTCTTTGTTTAGTGCCCCTGACTAAATACTTTACAAACTCACATAGGTCAAATTGGCTTATCAGAGGTCAATGGGTAGGGCTCAAGGGATAGTTCAATTGACCAATGGCTGACATTGCCCACTTACTTTGTTTGCCTCGCCTATTGAGTCCAATAGGAAGTCCCACTTTGATTTTTAAACTGTTTTTTCTAGAAAAATTTCTGGCGAGTCGCATGTTACATGAAGAATGAATGGTTGATTGGCAACCTAAACATCAACCTAAATATGATGTTTAGGTTGCCAAACCAACAAAAATGCTTCGCATAAATGATGGCAAATGTGTGAGTTCAAAGTTAACTACCAGTCTAAATGAATGATTTCATTGGTCGTACGGTTATTTAATATACAGCTGCAATTGGTCAGTTACCTCATAGGGTTAAATTAAGAAATGATGATTTTAGAGCACCACTATCCCCTCCTAATCCTTTACCAAAGAGCAAAATTTTACACTGGTCCCAATTGAAAGGAGATGCAAACAATATTTAATGTTTAAGAAATTTTAGATTTTTTCAAGTTTTATGGGTAGAAAAAATTATGGAAAATGAATAAGGATTGTGTGGGAATGTGTAAATCGGCAATCAATCTGTTTTCCTTAATGTTTTCCCAATTGCTGTTCTTGAGGGGAATTAAAATGTGTCATTGTATGGGAATGGGTTAACTTTTTCCCACAGGATGATGCTTTTGGAAGCCCCTCATGAAAAATGATTGAGAAAACATTTGTTTGTGATAAGCAATTCTTCATTTTACACAATTTCTTCTACCCAGAATGTTGAAAAGATCTAAAACTTCATAAGCTTAATATTGTCATCTGCAACTTCTTTCAATTTGAACCAGTCCAAAATATTGCCGTGTGGTAATGGGTTAATTGTGTTGTATTTTTCAGCTGGATAGAAAGTTCAACCAGTTTAAATTACTGGCCATCATGGCTGAACATAAGAAGACAGTATCTGCTATTGCATGGCATCCAAGAAATAGGAACATTTTCGCAAGTGCTAGCTTTGAAAACAAAATCATTGTTTGGGATATCTCAAAGAAACAAGCTGTATCAATATTTGAAAACACCAAAGGAACACCTGTCACGATTGGTTGGTGCCAGCTGAATGGTGACATGGTCTCGTATATATTTGGAAAGGGACCCCTTTCACTATGGTCATACCAGGTACCTTCCAGCAGTTGTGGGATAAGTGCTGTAAAGGATACTGGGAATTTCATGTCTGCAGTAACATGTTTTCGATGGCATTTGAAGAAGACAGAGAAAATTGTCATTGGACACAAAGACGGGAGTTTGTCATTTTGTATTGTTGGTAAGACTACAATTCATTTTGCTTTCAGCACTGTGAAAGCTGAAATTTTTAATAAAATTGTGCAGCCTTTCTGTTTTAACCTATTAGCCACACTACAATATTCTAGACTTACCCAATTTAAAGGAAGTTGCAGTCGCCAATTTCAAGTTGATGAAATTATTTTGTCTTTCTGGATGGAAACTTTGTGGATGCTTGCAATATCCAATGTCTTCATTTCACACAATATTTAAAGGAAAGTTTTCACAATGTTTTCCATGGCGTTTTTCCTTGAGAGGCTAAAACAGACAGATTGTGTGAGAATGGGTTCACTGCTGATGAAAAATAGTGTTTATCCATTCCCACACAGTGACACTTTTTGACGCCCTGCACAAAAAAAAAACACATGAGGAAACATTGTGTAAAACAATGAAATTGTTTGTGACAAACAATTTCTTCATTTTACAAAATGTTTTCTAACCAGAAAGTTCAAAATTTCCATAAACACTAATTTGTCATCTGCAACTCCTTTCAATTTGGATCAGTCTAAAACTTTGTCATCTGGTAACAGGTTAAACTAGTAATATGCATCTAATAGTCTGAGCATGACATTTCCAACAACTTCACATGTGCCAAGTGAGACCTGATCAGAATGATTGTGTTGTATAGATAGCTACTGACTAAACCCATTACTACACAACAACGTTTTAGACTGGTCCAAATTGAAAGGAGTTGGCAGACGACAATTCAAAGTTTATGAGATTTCAGATTTTTTTCAACTTTTTGGATAGAAAGCATTGTATAAAATGAAGAAATTGCTTGTTACAATTGTTTTCTCAATTGTTTTTCTTGAAAGGCACCAAAAAGCGTCATTGTTTGGGAATGGGTTACCTAACCCATTACCACATGACAAAATTTTAGACTGGTCCAAATTGGAGGAATATGCAGAGGTCACTATGAAGTTGACAAAATTTTTAAATATTTGTCTTTTGGGGTAAAAACATTGTGGATGATTGAGGAATTGCTTGTAACAAGCAATGTCTTCGTTTTCCACAATGTTTTTTGAAGCTATTTTCTTGGGGCGTTTAAAAAGGCAGGATTGTGTGGGATTCTGTTAAATTTTCTAAAGACATTATTAGCAAATATTCTACATGCTTCACGTTTTGTCAAGTCTACGAAATATCTCTGCTTCACACATGTTTGAAATTGTTGAAATGTCACCCACAGGCTTGAGTGCGGTCTATCTTTTTAACCTTTTTGCGTACAGACCCGGGATTTTACGTCACTGCAACTTTATACTCAGAAAACATTGTGGAAAAAAAAGAAATTGCTTGTAACAAGCAATTTCTCCTCTTTCCATAATATTTTCATATTATAATTATATAATTATTATAATAAATGACATAGGATGGTTCCATTTCGCATTGCATCCAACTTTTATTGTCATGTGCAACATCCTTCTAATTTGGCAAGTCTAAAATTTCAAAAAACAGGAAAGGGTTAACCCTTTCCTTTTTAGCATAATTTTAGACCCATCCAAGTTCAAAAGTTTTGCAGACGAAAAATTGAAATGGATTTTATTTGAAAAAAAAAAATAATAAAAACATTTACTTGGATAGAAAATATTGTGGAAAAAGAAGAAATTGCTTGTTACAAGCAATTTCTTCTTTTTTCACAATTTTCTTTTCAATTATAAAATCACAGGTACGTAAAAACCAGGGATAAACCAGGAAAGGGTTAACTAGGCTGTTTTCAGAGAAAACCTGAGGTATTGTTGTGGCCAGGTCAGTGTCATTTTCTGTGTCGTCATTGTTGACTGAAAACTTCAACCTTTCGTAATATCTCTGGTATTAAGGAACACATTCACTTGAAACTGGGAATATATATGTTCACTATCAAAATAGCAATCTATACAAACAGAGGGATAACTCTAATGTCATTTTTGAATGAATTATGCCCCTTTTCAACTCACTACATTAATGAACAGATTTTACTATAAATTGATACAGTTGTTCTCCATCATGAGTAAAAGTGGTTTAAAAAATGATGTAAAAGGTCAAGGTCAAGTTGAAGGTTTAATGTTTGAAACAAGTTTTCCCTGTCTAAACATTCTAGTCTTTTATAGGAGGCAAAGTTCAGAAGCATGTCTTAAAACCTGAGCTAGAGGATGAAGATGATGAAGATGACGATAATCCTGTCACTGGTTTAGAATGGGACCCCTTATCTGTAGACTATTTATTAGTGTCAAATAACATATCAGGTGTACAACTTGTAGATTCTGTGTCAATTACTGTGATAATGACATTTCAACTTCCAAGTGCTGCAGCAAAAGTTAAAACGCTGTCCTGGGTACGAAGTGCTCCTGGGACCTTTGTGACTGGAGGTAAGATGTAGAACTTAAGCTTTTGTTTCCTTTCATAGTTGACAGACACCTAACTACTCCCACTGATCTCCAATAAGTCAGCTTCACCGAGATTTCAAACAATGTTGGTTTGTAAAATGACAAAAGGCAAATGGTTGGAAGCCAAAATGACTTATGACAAATGCAATTGCATTCAGAATAAACAATTTAAAAATTGTAATCCATCCCAGGCCTGTTGAGCCCTGAGTGATGGAGTAAACAAAATTTCACTAGTTTGCTTTTATGATAGGAACTAATTGTAGCCTGGTTCAAATTTATTGCGCAAAGTCAAGTGTCAAGGTAACAATTTCAAAAGTTGACAGGTATGGGGACATCTATTGCCAACACAGGTTTTAGTTCCACTGATAGAAGGCCAATAGGTTATTGTCATGGTGTTGTAATTATGTCGGTCCTGCATCAGTGCATGTGTGCATGCATCCATCAGTCAAAAGAGCATTTATGCAAAAGAATCTTCTTTATTTATCAACTGAATTTCAACAAAATCTCAACTGATCTTATCTGTACCTCCTGCCAAGCAAAAATGTACCGGATGTAGATTGAAATGGATTAACAGATGTAAGGGATAAGGTTATGAAAATAATCATAGCAAAATTTAAATCTATTTTCAATTACTTCCACTTGTATTGCATCGTGTGTCATTTATTGCATTAACTCTTTCAATCTGAGTTTGAAAGCTTTTCCTCTTGCTAAAATGTTCAACCATCTGTTCCCAAGATACAACTGTTTGGGTTTAAACCAAACATCACAGAAATATTTACTATGTGGTATTACAAATTCTTTTTGAGAATTTTATGATTGGAGATCTCTTCCAGTTGCCGTGGCAACCAAAATAGAAAAGCATTAAAAATCTTCTACCCTCATAGTTTTTCTCCATCATGAGTACATGTACGAGAAAGAAATCTATTATTTTGAAAACAAATACTGTAGCCTGTAATATATTTTAAGTTGAATAAATTGTTAAATTACTGACTATTTTGAATTAAGAAAAAATGTTTAAATAGCGATTATACCTAATTTGGAGCCAGAGTTTTTATTTTGTCTCATTTCGTGCCATTGGCGATCGGCAGTGGGCACCCTGAAATGTATGGTCTTAAAGGCACACTTCATTGACAATGCCAATATCTTGTTTTCATGCAATTGCAATTTCATGATTTTCTACATTATTTTATGTGAAGTATACAGAGGTATTTGAAATTGAAATTGAAAGTCTGGAACTTCTTAAGTTTGGACCAGTCTAAAATTTTGTTGTCTTGTAATGGGTTAAATTTATAGATTTTCTGTCTTGATCTTTTATTGAATTATGGGTTAAACCATTTTCACAGATTTCAAACTTTTGGATGCCACTCGAGAAACAAGCTATGATAATCAATGTGGAAAATGAAGAAATAGCTTGTAACAAGCAGTTTCTGTGCCAAAATAAAATATATTTAAAATTTGATCATCTTGAAATTGTTTGCAACTTTTCTTAAGTTTTGACAAGTCTAAAATTTTATTTTATGAGAATGGATTAATTTCATAAACTTTGTTTTGATCTTGAAGTGAAGGTTAATGATTGTTTCAGATACAATAAGTGGGGTACTCAGAGTGTGGAATGTTTCCAAACCAACTCCACTTGAAAATATTCGTGTAAAAAAGACTGGATTTCATGCCTTACAAGTTATCTGTGATATTCGTAAAAAAGACAATACTCACAATAAATACTCTGATCCTGATACCGTCAGTCAGGTGTCTTCAACAAGCGTTGCACAAGCACCAAGCATGATCAACTCCGCCCAGTTTGCTCTTCCCCAAGCTCAAATCGTTTGTGCCTTCCATGATGGTGGAATTGGTTTATATGACCTTGGAAGGAGGAAGTGGGATTTTCTAAGAGATAAAGTAAGTATGTTACTTATCATACCCCCATAGAAAGACAGGAATTATAATGGGTTCACCCATGGCGTCACCCATGGGCAGCATCAATATCTTTGTCCGGGGCATAACTCTAGAACCTTTTGTCTGATTAACTTGAAACTTAGCAGTTGTATTCAGTGCATGAATTGTATACCGTAGCCCCCTTTCTGATAATCTGCTGGGGAGGGCTATGCCATCCCTTCTCTTTGCTCCTTGTTGCAGATCCTAATATTATATGTTTTGTGATGAGCGACTATCTACAGATCATCTTCATACATATGTTAATATTATGGACAAAATATATCTGAATAAACAGAATATCAATCTTGTCATTCATGTAATATGGGTTTCTTTTCAGTTTATAAAAAAAATCCATCACTACTTTTATGTCACATTGTTTACCACTGTCATGCTGTCAAAACAGGTGCTCGTAAAAATTCATAGTATCCTTTTTTATCTAACATTGATAAATTTTATCATCAAAGGTAATGATCATTAATATTTTTACTGTTTCTATCCAATTCAATTAACTTATGAATTAATTTCATACAACTTTGTCCCTGTTTTCTATCATAGCTGTCTTGGTTTTCAAACAACACTATGTCTTCAAAATATGGGGACCTAAATTATCATTTGCTGCCAATATGGCAGAAAGCACAAGATCTTGTGAGATCTCGTGAGATCTTGCTGTCAAAAAGCAAAAATGGCTGACATTTGATTCAAAATGTCCAAGACTTGGATTTTCCAATGGAGAAGCAGCTCAGGACTTTAATGCATGAAATATCCAACTGTTTGCAGTTGAATATTTATTGATATAGATATATCAATTGTTCAGGTCATTCAGTCATTTAACTTGTGTTTGTACTACAGTCAAATCTGTGTTAGCGGCCAACTATGCACAGCGGCCAATCTGCCGACAGCGGCCACTCGAGTTCCCCCCGTGCAAATTCCTTCTTTAATTGCACTGTGAATAGCGTGATCTCCTGAAATGTGGCCAGCAGTCACCTTAATTGGTCTAATGTCAACAGTATATTGCACCTAAACAACGGTCATCTTACAAGACGCGACTTATTTAGTCATGTTCGAAAAATCGATAATCACTACTATAGTAACTGCCGAAGTCGCCTTATAGGAATGTACAAGATCTATATATAAACAATTAATTATCGACTTAATCCTGTGTAGTTGATTTATTGACGTGTAATTAGCCATTAATATTTATTTTGTCAATTTGATCTATTTGAGCGATGATTATTGATCAGAGGAGACGGAATTTTTAAGTTGTTGGTCTCTTTAAAAAAATGAACTTGAGCATTATAGGTTGTTTACACATTTAGCAAACTGATTTCTTGAGGTCTTTCAAATGGATGAAAACTTGCTTTTGCTGTCAAATCTTGCTATCATGTTGCTTTCTAAACATAAGTTCCTCTCTCTAGAGGATCGTGTGAAAGTGGTTTGTATGCTTGACTCTGGACGTTCTTCTAGGATTATTGCTAGTGAGTTTGGTATAGATCGTACCCAGGTCCAAAATGTTGCTAAATGTAATTTCTCAGGATATTTTCACTTTTTTCACAATATTTTCTATCTTTGTACAAATGGTACAAAGTGCCTTTTCTTTTTTTAAAAGACACTTGAAATGGAAGTCTTGAACTTCTTAGAATTTGGTGTAGTCTAAAGTTTTGTGATCTGTTAATGAGCTAACCCAAAATGGTATGACAAAATGGCCACCCTATGGATACTGTGAACAGCAGCCAATCTGTGTACAGCAGCCAATTTGGCCCTCTCCCTTGACTGGCTGCTGTACACAGATTCGACTGTATTTCCAATTTACTATTTATTTCTTCTTTTTCCACAATGTTTTCCATAATCATTTTTTTCAGTGCAAAAAAATGGAATTGAGATGTAATGGGTTAACTGATGCATAATCACAAATAAAAGAACAGAATTGATATGCAACCAAAAAGTTCATTTTGATATCAGGAAAACAAACAAATTGTTTATATTTCAGCATTTTTGAATATTAGCAGTATTGATACAACTATTAAGTTCAGTTTTGCAAAGATAAAGTAGAGTTGGTTTCTTTGACACAGGTAGCCTTTCGTTCAAGAGATCAAAATAGTGAAATAATCATGTATACAGTTCGCACTTGTATAAATAAGGAAAATTCGGTTTAAAAAAAGTGACTTTCTTTTTTGTTAACCATTGTCATGTTGAACCCTTAATATTGCTGTTTTTTGCAGAAGTTATAGTTGAATATCTTAGTCTCCACCACCTGTTTGTCCAATTCAAGCCAGATACTTTTACCCACAAAAAATGCTTCTAGTGGTTTCAGTCCTTTGATTTTAGTGCATTCTTGAGAGAAGATTTTATTCAGCATGACAAGGGTTAATCTTTGTTTTGCAATGCTTCTTTGGAAGAGGATAACAACTTTACTTCATGTTAACAAATGACATAAATTTTTGAAGTGAATGATCATAAGAAACTGACTTTAGAACTGTTCAGTGAAGTTCATTCAAGAAAAAGAAGCCTGGAATAAAGGGCAAGAATGATGGTAAAGTAAATTTCCATAGAAAAGTTTCTCAAACCTGATGTTTCCCATAGGGTTGGGTAAAATTGGTTTTCAATTTATAGCTTGAGCCTCATGTTTTGATTACAGGGCCATGTAGAAACGATTTTTGACTGTAAATACTCACCCTATGACTGTAACTTGTTGGCAACTGGTAGTTTTGACGGAACCATCAAACTTTGGAATACAAGGTCTTTCAAGTGTGTAGGTACATTTTCTCAGTTACATTTATATTCGTTTTGATAATCTTCTTGAGAAAATTGTTTTTGATTTGAAGTAAACTTTTTATATTTGAATGTTTTGCACTCAAACCTGACCAAATATTCACTTCATCAACAATTGCAGATCTTTTGTACCTATACAATGTTTTTTTCAATACCACTCAACAAAATTGAAGTCTGGTTCAAATTCAAAGGTGCTGCAGTCAACAAATTTAAGCTGATGAAATTTTAAAATCTTCCTAGATAAAAAAAAACTGTGGGAATCAAACTTAACCTTTTGTTTAATACCGTTACTGAATGTGTATTTTGTAAAACCTTACAAGTCATAATTTAGGTATGATATTCTAGTTAGATTAATTAGATTTTTTGATAACTTGGCATGCACAATTGACCAACTTACTCCTTTGGCCACGCCCACTGACTCAAACAGTCTAACCTTGATTATTAATGAAGTTATTTTGCAAAATTCATGACAAGTAGCATGCTACAAATAAGTAGAATGATTGGTTGGTGATTTAAACATAGTAACTACAGCTTATTCAAGCTGTAGTTACAATGTTTAAGTCACCAAACCAACAAAAAAGGTTAACAAAAGTGGCCGCCAATGTCAGAGTTAAAAGCTCAGGGTCGGGGCTGAATGAGTGATTTGATCGGTTGGTTAATTCTATGAAAGACAGCCGGGATTGGTCAATTAATGGATGGCTTACCACACCAACAGAGCTTTGACAGGAAAGTCTATTTCAATATTAAACATGATTATTTTGAAACATTTATGGTTAGTAACTTGTAACAAAAATGGAATGGTTGGAAAGTAACCTAAACATCATATCTACTGCTTGAATAAGTTGTAGTTACAAAGTTGCCACATCAACATAAATGTTTTGCATAAATGATGACCATTGTTTGAATTCCAAGCTCACCTGGGTTATGGAATTTTTATTGATAGCCACAGTTCATCAGTTATCTACTATAAAATGATCAAGGTCACGCTTACAGGTCATAGGTCAAAATTTGAATGCTTGGAATGATTGGCTGTTTAATCCATTTCTGTTTTTTCAAAATTTTAGACCTGTACATATTCAAAGGTTTTGCAGACAACAATTTAAAGTTGCTTTTATATGGGAAAAAATCATTCAGTAGAGAAGAAAATATTATGGAAAGAGAAGAAATTGCTTTTTACATACAATTTCTTCTTTTTCCACAATGTTTTCTTAAGTACAAAAACACAGGGACGAAAATACCAGGAACTGAACTGGAAAGGGTTAAGGTGCATTTGTGTTTAACATTACACACTGTTAACTAGTCTGTTTGACCTCAAGGAAAATACAACAACAGAGATTTCTGCCAGCTAGGCTGATAGCTGTTTAAAAGGATTTTCATATTTCATATGAAGCTGTTGTTGTCATATGTTAAACAGTTTTCAAGTTCAGGGTTTGATGGTAAATAAACACAATTTTTTTAGATATTTTATTGAATAGAGAAAATCATTTTTTTTACCCACAGTGATAAGATTGGGTATATTAGCTTTCTATGGTCTGTCGGTCAAAATTTTATACAAGAACTCTAATTTTTTCTTTTTTTGTAACCCTGTCCCATATAGTGAAGCTTTTTGCCTCTCAAAAAAAAACACTTTGGAAAACATCATTATAAATGAAGAAGCTGCGTGTTACAAGCAATTTTTTCATCAACTACAATATTTTCTAACCCAATGTAAAAAGATTTTTAAAATTCATCACTCAAGAATTGTCCTCTGCAACTTTTTTTGAATTTGGACCAATCTAGATTTTTATCGGAGCTGTTTTCGGAGATAACCCGAGGTAATTGCTATAGCCTTGTTGTCATCATTGTTGTCTTCTTACGAAAACTTTGTCATTTTGTGATATCTCTGGTTCTACTAAAGGCATTCAATTGAAACTTGGCACACTTGTTCACCATCAAAAGAGCAACCTATACTATCAAGGGGGATATAACTCTAGATGCATTTCATCCACTATCCATCACCCAACAGCCAAGCGTTGGCACCTGTAGGCGGTGCTCTCATTGTCTTGTGGGAATGGGTTAAACTGCTTCATTTACAAGATTCTTATTTGATACAATGGCATCTTACAGTTCAAAACAACTGCTAACTTCAATGTCAAGGTCTTCTGAAATTGTCAAGGTCATTTATCAAGATCTTATTATGCACAAAAACCCATAAAAGCTTCATATACATATATTGTTTCAGATAGAAACATCACCAGGGAATGAAGGTATCATATACTCAATAAGCTGGGCACCAGCTGATCTTAACTGTATTGTAGCAGGTACCAGTAAATCAGGACTTTTCATTTGGGACATCAAGAAAGGGAGGGTAATCAGACGATTTCAAGAGGTAAGAGGATCAAAATTTTAGTAATAGTGCAATTAGAATTTAACCCTTGTAATGCTGTATAAAATCTCTTAAGGAAATGCATTAAAATCAAAGGGCTGAGAACACTTAGTACTTGTTGTTCAATAATCAATATTTCTTTTGAAAATCATTTTCATAACTTCTCCGGTAGGAAAAGTAAAAGCTCGAGGTGTAGACCAAGATCAGACTGCACTTATGTGCAGGCTGATCTTTGTCTATACCTGCTGCCAAAACCCGAATGCTGGGATAATCATAAAAAGGGTTAACTTTAGATGCAGCATAGATGAAGCAATGACTCGAATAGAATGTTCTGTTCAAAATAGACCAGGGTCAGGAGGGGGATTTTTTTTGCAAAGTTTGAGAGCTTATAGCATCCAAGTCAAAATACAGGATAGGTTCCTCTCTGTAATGCAAAAGCTGCCATGAGCAATTGTAACAATAAACATGCTTACATGGAGCTATTTCATCCTTGAATGTCGATCATCCTCCATGTGTTATTAAGTGTTCTTAGGTGTTACCACTCTACAAGTCAAATTTGGACTTGTCCTCAAATTTGCTGGAAATCTTTGTAGATCCCTATTGAAATTGATGACATTCTGAACAATACTGTATAGCACTGACATTCTTTTGGGGCTTTATTTCTGCGGTCATGAGCGGCACCATAGAATTAAAATCTGCAAAAAATTAACTCTGAATAAATAGGTGATTTTTGTTCTACAATGGGTCCTGTATAAACATTTCTCATGTACATGTTCATTAAAAAGTTACTGGCATCAATCTTTTAACATTAAGCACAATCTTATATAGTAATCATGTTGTTTTTGCTGGCCAAATGGAGTAACTATAGCCTTATTTCAGTGAAAATTAAATTTGTCCCATATCAACAATGATTCAAAAAGTTTGACTGATTGATAACAGTTAAATATGTCTTTTTAGTAAATAACATTGTTTCTCATAAAGAGATTATAGACTTAATATTGTGTCAGATTATCCCTTTGCCAGCGATAAAATTGTAGGCTCTTCTTACCTGGTTAGCAGACAATTCATGCAACCTTCATTTCCATATTCATAGCATTTATTTTCATTTCACAGCGCAGAAATTTAATGCTTCTTCTGGTAATGTAAAAGACCACAGAAAATGTTATGCAGGAAATTTAACCCCCTGTTGCCCCATTGCCAGTCACAATTTTGGCTCAATCTTTCTTAACTTATTCCCACTTAATTCCGCCTATTTACATCCATCAAAGAAAATGATATGGAAAATGATGAATTGCTAGTAACGAGCAGTTTCTTAATTTGACACAATGTTCTATCCCAAGAAAGACAAGGATCTTTAAATTTTCAAGAACCTTTTATCATTTGCATCTTCTTGAATTTGAATCATTCAAATTTATAGTGTTGTCAGGTAAAAGGTTAAAGTTGCTGAAATATTTGTGTCATGTTGAAGATCCCTATTGAATATGGTGACATTCAGAGCAATATCAAGGAAAAGGGGCCTTATTGAAAATTTCCTAATTTGCATTCAAAAAGTTACAATTTCCCCTCATTTTTTCCTCAAATTTGCCAAAAATATTTGAATAGTCAAGAGAAAGATCCCTACTGCAGATTGTGACATTCTAACCAATATCAAGGAAATGAACCTTTATTGACAATTTTAGCACAATCTTTCTCAAACTTGTTGTAAATATTTCTTTTGTTATGATTAAGATTCATACCAAAATAGTAACATTCCAATATGAAGTAAAAGATGGCTTTGTGGCAAAATCAGATTTACAGCACATCTTTTCAAAACCCCTTTCCTTTATATCCAGTAGAAAAAGTTTGAAGGGTCATCACACTTTAGTTGATAAGTTTGCATGAGAGAGTAAACTCTTGATAAGTTTATTTGAAAGGTCTACTAGACATGTCCAGACATCAAAATTTTTGACTTGTCAAGTTGCATTAGTCTATTAGAGTAAATAGATGAATAAGTACCGCACTGCAATAAAAGGGTTGAAAACATTATCAGAAAAGAAAAAATTGCTTGTTATTAGCAACTTCTCTTTATCCCATGTTTTCTTTAGAGTGATTCTTGAGGAATCTTGAATTGAGAGATTATGTGATGATTAACCCTTGTCATGCTGTATAAAATGCGTTACTGACATGCTGTCAAATCAAAGGGCTGAAAGCACTGATAGAACTTGATGTTCAAAAATTGATATTTCTTTAAGAAATCAACTTCATAAACAACTCTAATAGGAAAAGTACAAGCAGGAGGTGTAGACTAAGATCAGCCTGCACATAAGTGCAGTCTGATCTTAGTCTACACCTCCTGCCAAAACCGGAATATTCCAGGCTCAGCATGACAAGGGTTAATAGTATAGCCCATTATTAGAGGGTCCCTCATTTTGATGATTATTATCAAAATTCAATAGCACTTTGAGTTAATTGGGATACTGTTTTAAGTGTAAACATTGTATAGACACTTAGAACAGTATCTTAACCCATTCCAACACAGTTGAATTTTAGACCGGTCCAAATTGAAAGGAGCTGCAGACGACAATTTCAAGTTGATGGAATTTTACGTTTTTTCGTCGTTTTGGATAGAAAACATTGTGGATAATGAAGAAATTGCTTGATCCAAGCAATTTCTTCATTTTCCACAATGTTTTCCAAAGCCTTTTTGTTGAGGGGTGTAAAAAGGAGGGATTGAGTGGGAATGGGTTAATAAACTCTCAAATTTTCCTCTGCAACTTTTTTGAATTTTGACTAGTCTTAAAAATGTTGTCTGACATGACAGCTTGTTCAATTCCAGCATGGTAAATCGGCAGTTTACACTGTATGTTGGAGTCAGAAAGATTCACGCAAGATTATGTCATGTGGGGCAGATGGACACTGGTAAGTTTCATTCAATTCTATTGATCTGTCAGTTGTTCTGTAGCTTTTTCTTGTTCGCAGATCTTCTGCTATACTACTTAATGGATTTGATTCAAATTTTAGACACCCACATCAAGAAAAGAAAATGTTCCATTCATTTTTGTTTACAAATTTTATTTGCTTATTTTCTCTTCAACAACAGAATGAATTCTATCGAAATTTCATACATGCACTCAGTATTAAACAAAGATGTGCATGTTTTATTTTGGTATCAATACTTTTCTTAGAGTTATGGCCCTTCTGTTGGGGTATTATGCTTTTTAGTTATAGTCAAGTTTGGAAATATCTGGGTATATTGGTTTCACCATGTCTGTCTGTTCCTCCATATGTCTGTACATCTATCCATAGACTTTTTAATTTCCATGCTCCTACTCTAGAAAAAAAACTTATAACCATGAAACTTCATACAATAATTGCCTATGATTCCAGGAAGTGCCCTTTTGTTTTATGGTCACATAGGTCAAAGGTCAAGGTCAAAACTTTTATTGAAAACTGTGTCAGTGCTCTATCTCATAAGCAATTTGACCTAGGACCTTGAATCTTGTACAACTGTTATCCATGACCCAAGCATGTGTTTAGGGGTAAGGTCAGCTGTGCTACTTGAGTGACAAAATGCTTGTGGGAGGATATAATTCTGCTTTGCAACAATTCTTGTTTCGGAATGAAACCTGAAAAGACATATTTCAAATATCAAGTTAACCATTTCTCTAATTGACAGATTTGCAGTTACACCACTGACCTTCCACAAGGGAGTATGACAGAGATATCAAACAACATTAGTCCATACATAGGGTTAATCCATTCCCACACAATGACGCCTTTATGCCCCTTAATAAAAGCAAATGGGAAAACATTTTATAAAATGAAATTGCTTGCAACAAGCAATTTCTTCATTTTACGCTATGTTTTCTATACAGAGAGTTGAAAAATCTAAAAATTCATAAACTTTTAACTGTTGTCTACAACTTCTGTCAGTTTGGACCAGTCTAAAATTTTGAATTCTGGATATTACAGATTCAAATGTCATCACTCTCTCTTGGTTGCCGCTCTGTTAAAATGTTTGATTATTTAAAATGGAGGTTTTTTTTTACAGCATTATTCGGCAAGTTGATGGTGAAATACTCCAGAAGTACAAACACCCTGCGGCAGTGTTTGGATGTGATTGGTGTCCTCATAACAAGTAATTTTCCTTTTAACCCACTACCAATCAACAATATTTTAGACTGTTCCAAATTCAAAGAAGTTGAAGATGACAATTTCTAGTTGGCGGAATTTGGAAAATCTTCATCTTCTAGGGTAGAAAACATTGTGGACATTGAAGAAAGTGCCCAAGGTTTGCTATTCTGATTGCCTGATGTCCAGTGTCATGCATCTGTCCACAATTTCGTAAACATGTCGTCCTGAAGCAGTCCTGTTAAACTAGTAGGCCAGTCTTGATTAAACTTGGGGATTTTCAGGGATGTTCCTTAGTTAATATTCTTCCAAAATTCTTCAAATAATTGTAATCCGTCCTTGACTGGTTACCATGACAACAAAAAGGATGAAAGTAATGAAACCGTTAAAACCAGAAGACCAAGAGATTTGGTATGCTGCATCTCCTAGGGCACCTGTATTAATTTTATGATGCCCCTTGGGTTAAATTTGGGTCCCACTTGGACACAGCCCATTTTACAATAAGATAAAGAGGGAAAACTTCTTCTCTGAAACCAGAAAGCATAGAGTAGTGATATTTGGTGTGTAGAATCTCGTAGTGAACCTCTACAAACTTTGTTCATGTGAACATATTTTGGTCCTATTTTGGCTCTGACTGCGCACACCCTATTTAACCTATTCCCACATGACAAAATTTTAAACTGGTCTTAATTGAAAGGAGTTGCAGAGCACAATTGAAACTTTATGAAAATTTAGATTTTTTCAACTTTCTTGATAGAAGACATTGTGTGAAATGAAGAAATTGCTTGTTACACAATATTTTTCTTGGAGGCACATCAAAAAGTGTCACTGTCTTGGAATGGGTTAACAATGAAATAAAGCAGGAAAACTTAAAAAGAATCTTACACAAAATTTGATCCTGTGATGCCCATTCATTCATTTTTGGACTTATTAGGGTCAATGTCCCCCTTGTTTTACAATTGTCTTTTTGTCTGTCTGCTTTATAGGTAATAACATTTCCCATTTCTTCTATGTCATTGGCCAGTTTCCTGAGAGCCAAATTTTAGCCTGGTTAAGTTTGAAAAATGTTGCAGGCGAATATTCCAGACTTGAACAAATTGAAAAATAGGCACCATATGGGTAGAAAACATTAAGAATATAGAAGAATTTTATAGCTTATAATAAGTGAGTGAAAGTCAACTGAAAAGCTAAAATCAATTGAAACGCTAATGCCGTATCAAACCAGGACCTTTATTTTTACCTAATATGACAAAGTCCGGAATTTTTATGACCCTTGTGAAATTGTATTAGGGAAACAATTGCTTCTTTTCTCACAATGGTTTCTATCCTAAACGACACTTATTAGGGATAAGATTAGAGCATATTATTTTACCGATGTCTGTCTGCCTGCGACCAGTAAACTTAGTATTTTGCTGTTATTCGAACACTGTTCAAGATAATGACACATATTTGGAACATAGGTTACTTGCATTGATATGCATCAGTTGGTTGTGAGGTCAAGGTCATCCATAGAGGTAAAGGTCACTTATTAATGTCACATGTCAAAAATAGACTTAAGGGAGCATGGTGTTTCAGAAACACATCTTAGCTTTGCTATTGTATTTATTTTATCATCTTACTACGTCAATCATCTTGTTATTAAAATAAAAAATGTAAGACTGTTACTTTTGTATAGGGACATGTTGGCCACAGGCTGTGAAGACAAGAATATTCGAGTTTTTTACACTGCTACTACTTCAGAACAGCCCTTAAAAATATTTTCAGGTATGCCTTTCATAATGACCTATAAACTGGTGTTTAAATGGTACCATGGAATCCTGTTAATAGCATCACCAAATTTTCAACACCTTTGTTGCAATTCACCAGAAGTTGTTATCAAAAAGGATTAAAAGACATAGTTGTCACTATGACAAGTCGGTGTATGTGCGTCAGTATGTTAGTCCGTCCATCCGTCCAAACTTGTCTGGACAAATACTCCTACATTTATGGATGGATTTCAAAATAACTTGGCACAATTTTTCTCAACCATGAGTAGATGTGCCATTTGAAAGAAATTTTGGGATAGTTCTAATGTCAAGCGTACAGCTCAAGGTCAAACACTTAAATTGTGTTTGTCCGGACAATTACTCCTACAATTATGGATGGATTTCAAAATAAATTGGCACAATTATTCTCCATCATGAGTAGATGTGCCATTTGAAAGATTTTTTTTGATAGCTTCAAGGTCAAAGCTCAAGGTCAAACACTAAAATTGATGGTCAAAGTCAAGTTGATGGTCAAAACTTTGCGGGCTTGACAGCAGTTGTCCTTGGACAACCATCTAGTCTTTAAATCTGTATGTATTTGCATAAAGTCAATTAAGCAGTGAATTGCTATTAGCAGAGTTGCAATTAAGAAGATTAAATTGTATTTATATTTGGTATGATGGTTCTCACTATCAAATCATTAATTCATTTCCAGACAACAAATTTTAGAATGGTCCAGTTAGAAAGAAGAAGCAGACAACAATTTCATGTTGATAATATTTTTGTTTGTCTTGGTAGAAAAAATATTGTGATAAATAACCTTTTAATTGGTGGTATTTCGGTAGAAATGCAGAAAATGAAGTAACAACACTTAAAAAGTTAGAAGAAATGGTATTTTCATTTATAATTTAGTTTGCAATAATGGCATTTCTTTTGGGTATTATTTAATGAGTAAAAATATAAAATACTTCCGTAACCAACCATAATTATCCACTCCAGCATGGAAGGTTTTGATATAGCTTTACTTTGTCCTGGTACTTTCATTAACTCCTTCGCCCCTTTAATCCATTACCAAATGGCAAAATTTTAGACTGGTCCAAGTTGATATGAGTTGCATACAACAATTTATAGTTAATGAAATTTTAGATTTTTTCAAGTTTCAACAAACAATTTCTTCATTTGACACAATGTTTTTCCAATCATCTATCTTAATGGGTGTCAAAAAGGGTCATTGTGTGGGAAAGGGTTAATGGTAGGTATTGATTTTTTTTCATGTCAAAGATTTTAATTATTTTTGTTTACTCTCATATACTATTTGAATACAATATGCCACAAAGTAGTTTTGCAAAAATCTGAGGTCGCTTATCAGAAAAAAGCAGGGTATTTCCTGTTGGAACCTTGCATTTAGTTTAAATAACATCAAACCAACGTCATCTTTACGTCATCAGGAGTTATGTTTGCTAGCCGGTCTGTAAAGATCAGTCCAAAACTGTCATAAGTGCTATTACGAATATAAACACTTACCGTACTTTTGCGCTTAGCCTTTAATGTGACACAATTAAGGTTGCTGGCTGTTTTGCTAGTAATCTTGTTACCTTCATTTGACTTTGGGTCATATGCAAATGAAGTCATTTGATGTCGACAGCCGAGTTCCGTGATATCTAAAAATAACCTGGAGTTCCACTGAACCTTTTCGATATAACCACAAAAAGCCACTTTAGTACTATAAGATTATCACCAAGACAATACCTGACCTAACTGAAAGTATTAAATGTTCGTTTGAGTCTATTTTTCGGCACTTGGTAATTTTTTCTTATCTAGGTTTGAGAAACATCGATACCTCCCTTTAAAGAAGAGGATTGTATTATAAATGATATATTTTTGAAAAAGCAGTATGTCCAACAGTTTTAGCTCAGCAGTATTTGGGGAAAAAAAACAAGGTATTGCTATGACCAGGTTGTAATTAGTGTCTTTGTCAGCTTCCTCCAAAAAGACATTTTGTAATATCTTTGGTATAACTGAGCACATTCACTTGAACCAGGGTATATATGTTCACTTACAAAAGAACATTCTATGCCAACAAGTGGGATGACTCTAAGTGCATTTTGTATTGAATTATGTCCCTTTTTAGACTCTGAAAAGAGTGACATTTAGTAATATCTCTTGTACTACTGAATACATTCACTTGAAACTGAGAATATATGTTCACTAGTCACTAGAAAAATCTATACAAACGAGGGGATAACTCTATGTGCAATTTCAGCTCACCTGATCATAAAGTGCTCATGGTGAGGTATATTTATCGTCGAGAGTCCATTGTGTGTCAACAGTTTTAAAACAACATCTCCTCCAAAACGGCTGGGCCCATTTCAATCAAATTTGGCATGAATGTTTCTTTGGTGGTGCCCTTTAAATTGCGAAAAGAATTGAAATCCATTGGAAACTCTGGTTGCCATGGCAACAAAACTGAAATTTTAATATAAACTTTAAAAATTACCTCCTCTTGACACAGAAGGCATAGAGCCTTGATATTTTTTTCATGAAGCATCAGTACATTGAGCTTTTTTAGAATAGCTTAAAAAAAAGATAATCCTCGGTCCAAGGGGTGGTGCCCCAGGGGGGTTTGGCTTACTAGAAATGAAAAAGGATTTTTCAAATGACATCTCCTCCCAAACTATTGGGCCGATTTCAACCAAATTTGGCAGTAAGGTTCCTTAGGTGGTGCCCTTGAAAAAAAAGAATGCTAAAAGAATTGAAATCAGTTGAAAACTCTGGTTGACATGGTAACAAAATGAAATTTTAAAAATATCTCTAGGTGGTGTCCTTTAAATTTAGCTAAAAAAATTTGAAATCCATTGAAAACTCTGGTTGCCATGGTAACAAAAACTGCAATTTAAAAAAAAAACTGATATTTTGCATGAAGCATCAGTACATTGACCTCTTTTTTTAGAACAACATCTCATCCCAAACCTCATGGCTGATATCAACCAAATTTGGCAGAAATGTTCCCTAGGTGGTGCTCTTTAAAATTGCTAAAGAAAATTGAAATCCATTGAAAACTCTGGTTGCCATGGTAACAAAACTGCAAACTTAACAAAATATTTAAAAATCATTGCCTCCTGACCCAGAAGGCGTAGAGTCTTGATATTCTGCATGAAGCATCATTATATAATCTCTTTCAAAATTGCCAAATTCATCACCCTCAAGAAGGATTTTTAAAATGATATCGCCTCCTAAATTACTGGGCTGATTACAACCAAATTAGGCAGCTATGTCCCATGGGTGCCCTTTAAAATTGCTTAAGGAATTAAAAGGTGGAGGCGGTCTTATATTGGCATCATCTTCTCCGTCTGTCCGTCCGTCCGTCCACCCGTCCGTCCATATGTACATCCACTTTTCTCGTGAGCACAACTCCTCCTCAGGAGTTTCAGGATGGATCTTTATGAAACTTGGTCAATGTTATCACCTTAATTGGTAGATGTGCATGAAGTAAGGATTTTATGGTTCATTGATTTTTGCCTGAGTTAAGACCCCTTAAGACTTAGTATCTGGGGCTTATTGAAATTGCAGCCTTGTGAACGCAACTCCTCCTAAGTTTCTGGCTGGATCTAAATAAAACTTGGTGGATTTTATCACCATAATTGGTAGATGTGCATGAAGTAAGGATTTTATGGTTATTTATTTTTTTCCTGACTAATGCCCCCTTAAAACTTAGTATCTGAGGCTTATTGAAATTTGCAGCCTGGTGAATGCAACTTCTCCTAACTTTTTGTCTTCATTTAAATGAAATTTGGTCAATGTCATCACCATAATTTGTAGGTGTACATGGATCAAGGATTTTATGGTTCATTGAATTTTGCAAGAGTTATTCCCCTTGACACTTAGTCTCTTGGCCCATTCAATTAATCAATCATAACAAACCGTTTGAACTTGACAATTTAAAAAGGTAGTCTGCAAATGTTTTGAATTTGGTTCTGTCAAAATAAGTAGTGTCTACAATTATTTTCGTGAAACAGCAGCAAAGTGGCACCGTATATTGTGACTATGGCACTCTTGTTAGACTTAAAGGAACTTCGACATTTCGTTATACCTCTAATGTTGCTGAAGACATTCACTTCAAAATTCAGAATATATTCACTATTGAAAGAACAGTCTATACCAACAACTCTAATGGATCTTAAAAGAATTATTCCCCTTTTTTCAACATAAAAGTTAACCAACTATCAAGCTCTTGAAAAGCTGGGCGTTGACATCCACATATGGTGCTCTTGTTTTATTGTTCATGCCTACTTGTAAAGTGGTTATAGCTTTACATGACCAATTACCACACACTGACACTTTTAGAAGTCCCCAAAGAAAAAACAATTTGGAAAACATTTTAGAAAAGGAAGAAATTGCTTGAGCAATTTATTCATTTTCCACAATGCTTTCTATCCATAAAGTTTAAAAAAACATAAACTTTAAGTTGTCGTCTGCAACTCCTTTCAGTTAGGACCAGACTAAAATTTTGCCTTATGGTAATGGGTGAAAGGTACATAGAAATGCACAAATAATCCCCTTTTTCTCCACAGGACATACTGCAAAAGTGTTTCATGTCAAATGGTGTCCTTTGAAAGAGAATCTTTTGTGTAGTGGCTCTGATGACTGGTAAATATCTCGATTTCTTGGCAGTTTCATTAACCTATTCCTACACAATGACTCTTTTTGATGCCCCTCAAGAAAAATGATGCCCCTCAAGAAAAACAATTGGGAAAACATTGTATAAAATGAAGAAATTGCTTGCAGCAAGCAATTTCTTCATTTTCCACAACGTTATCTACCGAGATAGTTGAAATAATCTAAAACTTTAAATTGTCTTCTGCATCTCCTTTCAATTTGGACCAGTCTAAATTTTTGCCTTTTGGTAATGGGTTAACTCTTTCCATCTCTCCCTCAAAGAGACTACGAGAGGAAGGTATCATATATCTGATACAGTGGAATCCTGTTAATCACAACTCTAACTTGTCAATATTTTTGTTGCAAATAACAGAGACTTGCAATTAAATGGAGTTATTTATTCTGTAAACCTAATGTTTGTCCATGAACCATGTTGCAATTAAGCAGTGAATTTCTAATATCAGGATTGGAATCAATAGAATTCAACTGTAAAACTCAAATCATATTCGGTCAAATCTAAAAAGTAAATAGAAAATAATAGTTTGTTTTGCGTAATATGAATTGAAAAGTTACATTTTCACAGGTGAGGGAGGTGAAGGCATAATTAAAACTGCAGCTTTTTTTCTTCACCAAATTAAAGATTTTGCATTCTTTTAATTCATTTTCACTCAATCCCACTATTTACGCATCTAAAAAAAAAGAGCTTTGTAAATTATTGTGGACAATGAATGAATGACTTGTAAGAAGCAATTTCTTCAATATCAACAAGGTTTTCAACTGTACAAGGCAAATGATTTCTAAATTCCACTAACTTGAAAATTGTCATTTGCAACTTCTTACAATTTGAACCAGTCCAAGATTTTATTGTGTTATAATGGGTTAATAAGAAAATTGTATATGTCAACCCGTCCAAATACCACTCAATCCTGTATTTTTACATTCGGCAGAACAACAGATTTAGACAACCTAGCAGGAAAAGGAGAAATAAAAATAATATCTCCTTTTCTCACAATATTTTCTACCTTATTTATCACCTACTTTCCAATTTTATCACACATTGTTGTCTGCAACTTCTTTCCATTTTGACCAGTTTAAAATCTTGTTTTGTGGTAATGGTTTTAGCTAAATATCAAACTATTAAGATATTATAGACTTAGATATTAAACCACATTTTCTTGCAAAAAGTATGGTCATTCACATGCAACAAAAAAAATAAGATGATTAGATCGGGACATAAACATAGTAACCACAGGTTAAATAAGATGTAGTTACATGATTTAAGCCACCAAACCAACAAAAATGCTTAACATAAACATAACATGTAAATGAATTATTACCAAGCCATTTTTTATTGACAAGAGGGATCCATTAATCCACTAACTTCTTTTGAAAGGTTAGACCGCCATTTATTGTAAAATAAAATCATCTGCTTAAATGGTTATGTCATATTTAGTATGTGGGGATAACATGTTTCAGTACACCTTGTTTCATTTCAGTACAATCAAAGTATGGGACTACTCTCAAGAAGCCTGCATAAACACATTGAGTGGTCACAAAGGGCCAATAAGGGGTCTGATCTGGAACACAGAAATTCCATATTTGGTCATTTCAGGGAGCTGGGACACCACAATTAGGGTCTGGGACATCAGGAAAGGGATCTCCCTTGATGTCGTCAAGGATCATGGAGCAGATGTTTACGGTAAGTTGACCTAATCTTTTCCTTAGAGAATCTCTTTCTATAAGGAACAAATTTTTGGCTTAAAGTAACTTTTACTATAAAAGAAAGCTTGCTTTTTCCCCTTGCAGATTTAGGTCAGGGTATAATGTTTTTGCACTGTCTATTAGTCTTTGTTTGTCCAGTGAAATAAATCAACATTTGCAACATGTTTTGATTGGTCAGTGATAGATCCTTCATACTTATACCACTGCAAAAATTAGCCATTTGACCTAAAACCTTGAAACTTCATACAAATATTATTGATGATCAAAGGAGGTGACCAATTGCATTTGGGTAATGTAGATCAAAGGGAAAGAGTGCTTCTTGAGTGACAAAATTTTGGTGGGGGGAGTATATATATGTATTGTGACAAGATTAGTTGATTAACAGGGAGATAAATTGTACTTAAACAGAAAGTTTTGTCTGATAATTGAGCCAATGCAAATTGATTTGATTAATACTATTAGGATATCATTTATTTGCAATCTGTTTATGGATGAGAGTATTTTATTTTATTACCGTATTTTTCCTTAATGTCCGGACAGGAAAAAATAATTAACATTTTTTGTGTCTGAAAATTATGGAAATTATTTTCCTTAGTGTCCAAACTTTTAGGGTTACAACTGTACTGCAGTGAAAGTCCGTCATATATATGGGTAAATGCTCACGGCAGGAGATTTACGGACGAGTCTAAGGATTTTTTAAAACGCCGACAAATGCGTGATTAAGCCAAAAATTATCTCATTTAAAGTTTCCAGTAATAGAATCCTCATAAACACTACAATAATATGAAACAGCTTAACACAGATTCACAAAAATTGCATAACAGTTAAAAAAACAAATTGGGCCGGGTATGCATTTGAGATGATGCAATAATTGACCTTTATCCCTACTCGGTCTGTTAAATATTTGATGAAATTTGTTTGTACGTAATCCGATTAAACAATGTATTTGTTCATTTATTTTCAGGTGACTTTTCATTAGCGATTTTTTTTTTATCATCCTAAACATCAGATTTATGCAAAATTAATTTATGTTAAGATGATAAAAAAATCTTTCTCTGTGTTCGGATTAGAATAAGGTAAGGGTAAATCTAGGCTATCGTCCAAAATTCATCAACGCTCTATGGTGATGAGTCGAACTACCAACTCTGTCCAGTTATGTAAAGCATATAACTGCATCTTTGTACGTGTATCAATAGACATACGGCTCTTTTGCTTTACTTGTTATAAGTCTAGACTTATCTAAGTGTATAAATGGCATGTTGACACCGAGAGCTACTTAACCGTCTTTTCCTAAATGAATCGGTCCAATTTGTTAACCAGTGTCAATTTCACGCTAGACTACGAAGCATGATTTAACCTCGCAATATCCGATTGTCGTCTGCTAGCCCGATTTTAAATTGATTTAACACAATATGATAAATAAGAACATGGCGTCTCTCACATTAACAAGCTTTGGCTTACGACGATTTAATTTAGTAATGAAGTAACCCTTCCGTTAAAATTACTCCCGAGTCTCTTTGACTGTTTGTCGTAGTTCTTTCTACACCTTACAAGAATCTTTAGTTTTGCATAAAAAGTTTGTCCGTAGGTGTTAATTTATAATGTCACATATTGTATAGCTTGACTGGAATATCCACGTGTCAAACTCATTAACCCTTTCCTGTACAATCACTTGTTTTTACGTCCTTGCGATTTTATACTTGAGAAAACCTTGTGGGAAAAGAAGAAATTGCTTGTAACAAGCAATTTCTTCTTTTTCCACAATATTTTCTACCATAATGAATGGTTATTTTTCAAATTAAATCCACTGTAAATTTTCATCTGCAAAACCTTTGAATTTGGACAGGTCTACAAAATTTTGAAACAGGAAAGGGTTAACAGGAGATTAACTGATGGCAAACAAAGGAATACGTCTTACAGGAATATAGACAATCTCGTGAATGGTTAAACAGGTACGATACATCTGTCGTCGTTGACAAGATTTGTACTTTGTAAGTACGTGTCCGAAAATTAAGGGATGTCAAATCCATTCTGTGTCCGAAATTAGGGACAAAAAATAAATTATTTTTGAAAATAATTAATGGTGTCCGAAAATTTCGGGTGTCCGAACATATCCGGGAAAATACGGTAGTTACCAGATCACAAATTTCATGACTGGACTCAAATTCAATGAAGTTGCAGAGGACATTTCATACAGCATAGAGAATAATGGGATTAATATTCTTCAGCTAAGAATATGAGAACAGGTGTTTAATGCATTCCTATGCAATGATGTCTTTTGACACCCCTCTAAATTTTATCAACTTTTTAATTGTTTTCTACAACTCCTTTAGATTTGGACCAGTCTAATAATTTGCCGTCTGGTAATGGATTAAATGGGTTAATTATTTTATTTTCTAATTGCATTCATATTTTTGTGCTCCAGGCTTAACTTGTCACCCAAAGAGACCATTCATCCTTGCCTCTAGCTCTCGAGACTCAACCCTGAGACTGTGGTCCTTAACTACTCTTATACAGCCCCTGGAAATAAATATCTTGGCAAAGAGACCTTGGAACCAAATCCTTGGGACAGTAGGTAGGTCCACGTTATCACAAATCAAGTTGAATCCTTTCAGATTTTTCCATCTTTTTTTTCTGATATCAATGTGTATTAGTGCTCAAGATGAACTATTGTGATCATGCTACGTCCCTCGTATATCATGGTACAAAATTTTGTTTGCACTCGAGAGGTCACTTTTTTTGCTCAAATGGCTTCAAACATTGTCGGAATGATTGTCCCCATGGTCTCTGGGCCAACTATGAATTTGGGTCACATGAAGTAAAAAACTAGGTCAATAGGTCAAATCTTAGAGGCCACATTTTTGCTCAAATATCAGAGTGATTTTCGCAATGGTCTCTCAACAAAGTTTCAATTTAGGTCACATGGGTTTAAAAACTAGGTCACAAGAAATACCTTGTTTGCACTGTAAAGGCCACATTTTTGGCTCAAATAACTTCAAACTTTGTCAGAATAAATGTCTCTATGGTCTCTCAGCAAAGTTCAAATTTGGGTCACATGAGTTAAATAACTAGGTCACAAGGTCAACTCCAAGTATACCTTGTTTGCACTGTAGAGGCAAAATTTTAAGTTCAAATGACTTGATGTATTACAGAATGTCTGCTTCCATGGTTTCTTGAATTTGGATCACATTTGTTCAATAACTAGGTCACGAGGTCAAATTATAGAAATACTTTGTTGGCAATTTAGAGGCCACATTTTTCTTTGCCCAAATGTCTTCAAATTATGTCAGAATAATTGTCTACGTGGTCTCTAGGTCAAATTTGGGTCACATTCAGTCAAAAACTAGGTTACAAGGTCAAATCATAGAGTTACTTTGTTTGCCCTCTAGTGGCAACATTTTTTGCCAGAATGTCTTCAAAATTTGTCAGAATTATTGTCTCCATGGTTTCTTGTCAAAGATTAAATTTGGGTCATATTGAGTCAAACTAGGTCACTAGATTAATTTTGTATGCACTCGAGAGGGCACTTTTTTGGCTCCAATAACTTGTTGTTTGGTTAGAATGTTTGTTTCCATGATTTTTCAGTAAAGTTTGACATATAGTCAAAGAACTAGATCAAAAGGTCAAATCTTAGAAATACCTTGTTAGCACTCTAGAGGCCATATTTTTTGTTCAAGTAACTTTCTATTTGGTCAGAATTGTTATACCCCCAAAACTATGTTATTACCAGTTATTACCATTGATTGTCTTTGAATTCTAGTCTTCTACCTCGATCATTTTAGACAATTCAATATTTTAGTCATCAGGTATTAGCTGAAATGTTTGTATTTTCAGAGGATTCTATGAACAGCGAATTTCAACCTTTATTGTGTGGAAAAGAGTCAAAAGATCTGAGACTTGAAGCAGAAACAAACCAGATGAATGCTAGAAAGAATGTGTTGATATCCTTCTCAAATTTTTTCTTGGTAGGTATTGTTACAAAAGACAAAGGTAGTGTTGAACTACTGAACTAAATTATTAATCTTATCAAAAATTTCTTAACACAAGTTATGATCGGACGAAATATATGAGTCCTGCGTGGCACAAACTTAGTTTGGTTGAGTTGCAGTCATAGAGAAGTTTGGGGATGTATGTTCAATCTCAGACAGTGCCACTGGTCTCCTATATCATTGGGTAAAGCATTTAGAACCCTGATATTGGAGATACTCAGAAAGTATGTGACTAGGATGTAACTTTAAGGTTTTTCAAACAGGCGTGACACTCCATTCAAATGATAAGACATGTGTATAGAGCAAAATTAAAAGACAAAATGTTGATTTAGATCGAAGTTCAGACCTTGTCTCTCCTTTTGACCTGCTGTATGTACAGCTTATTTCTTTTACAACCCAGTACTTTAACCCTTCATTGTTTTTCAAAATGTTAAACATGTCAAAGGGATAGCATAAGGCATTGTTAAGTGACTACATTTCATAAAGTAATTATCCTACATGATAGAATATCTTGTTACAAGTAATTTTGTCTTTTTCCCCAATGTTTTCTCAAGTGACATATCACAGGCACATAAAAGAATAGGGATTGTATGGGTATAGGTTATACTGCTTTATTTTTTCAAAGCTTCATTCTTCATATATACGCTCAATATGTCAAAGGCTTTGCATCTACACATTGACCTTAGTACTAACCCTAGTCCTGCTGATTTTTTTATTTTCCCTCTTTTAAAATTGTCACATAATAAGATTGATTTTGTGTCCAAATTTTTTTCTCAACACAACTAAAAAATCAGGTAGTGTAGGCATACCTGTGCATGCTGATCTTAGTCTATACACCTACCAAAGCGTTTGTCAAAGCAGAAATATTCCAGGATCAGCATGACGAGGATTAATCAAGTATCTTTTGTGACAAGCAGCAACTAGTGCAAGCTTTGTTGTCGGACGACATTTCCTTTTTGGATAGACTGAAAACATCAAGATTAAGTATTTCTCTCAAAACCAACTTCTGTTTTTACGCTTTTTTCCTGATTGCATCAAATTTACAAAATGTTTGAGGAAATTTTTTTGAAGGGGTAAATTTTACTAAAAAGGAGAAAATTGATTTTGCTCTTTTACCAAAAAAATAAAAGAAAACAATTTATTAGCCAATACCCAACAACTGAGTTAATCCTTCCCAAACAATTCCTGATTTTATGTCATTGTGAAATTATACTTGAGAAAACATAGTTGGAAAAGAAGAAATAGCTTGTAACAAACAATTTCTCCTCTTTCTACAATATTTTTACCATATTGTATATTGGTTATACTTTACTCAACTACTGCATTTTTGTGCCTCAGTATCCATAGAATGTAAAATTTTGTTATTTCTGTTTATCTGTTTGTCCAAAATGAAAGCTTCAACATTACAATATTTATTTAGCTTATTTGGCTTCAACATTACAATATTTTTTTAGTGGTTCATGCTAGGGATTTCAAATATCGTTTGCCCTAGGCAAGAAATTTCTGTTGCTTCTAATGCAAAATTGAAGCTATAGTTTATATGAGGTAAAGTAAATCACCAAGTTTTCCCTTCTATTGTTGCAGCCACCAACAGGGACAGACAATCTATGGGAGCTGGTCTCAGTAGTTCAGGGTATGGATGACACCTTGTTATCAGAGAATTATGGGAATGGAATCATTCATGTGAAACACATGCTGAAATTCTCAGCGGTCAGTATTCCACCCCCCTCTTGATTCCTTACCATGAGACACTGTTTTAGACTGGTTTAACCCTTTCCTGTTTCTGGAAATTTTAGACTGGTCCAAATTGACAGAGGTTGCAGACCACAATGAAAAATGCATGCAATTTCAAATCTGACCATCCTATGTGGTAGAAAATATTGTGGGAAAAGGAGAAATTGCTTGTAACAAGCAATTTCTCCTTTTTCCACAATGTTTTCTCAAGTATAAAATCACAGTTACGTGAAAACCTGGGTTTATCCAGGAAAGGGTTAAGGAAGCTGAACTGCATAAAATTATTGTGCTCTGCGAAAGGAAGACAAATCATTGTTTTGTCTGTCCATTTGCCAGTCAGTCCACTTTTCTGTCAGCAGTGATTTTGCTTTGTTGTTTTTCAAATTTTACAAACTGAGGCTTATTTATTGAAACAGTTGACTTTTTGTAAAAAAATATTTTTCGATGATATCTCCTTGATCTTTAGCAATAAATGTTTTCTTGTAAAATGTATCACAGGTTTGTGTTTTTGAGTGAGTTATATTGAGTTTAATTTCTATGCTAAAATGTCAATAGTATGCATTATACTTAACCCTTTCCTGTTCAATCTCATTTTTAGGGGCCTGTGATCTTATTATTGAGAAAGTATTGTAGAAAAAGAAGAATTTGCTTGTAAAAAGCAATTCTTTTTTTTCCACAATATTTTCTAGTCAACTGAATGGTTTGGGTTTTTTTGGGTTTTTTTTTTTTTCAATTTAAATCCACTTCAAATTTTCATCTGCAAACCTTTCAATTTGGACAGGTCTAAAATTTTATATAACAGGAAAAGGTCAACCATTTTGCAGCAAATTTATTTTGGATGAAAAAAAATGAATCAGGAAACAAATTATGTGGTGGATAACCTGCACTTTGTCAGAGATTTCGAAAAACACATTATGTGACGGATCGCCAACACTTTGTCAGAGATTTCCAAACAAATTATGTGATAGATCACCAACACTTTGTCGGAGATACACAAATTAAGTGATGGATCCCCAGCACTTTAACCCATTCCAACTCAAGCCCTCCTTTTTACGCCCCACAAGAAAAAAGCTTTGGAAAACATTGTGGACAATGAAGAAATTGCTTGTAACAAGCAATTTCTTCATTATACACAATGTTTTCTATCCCAAAAGACGAAAAAAATTAAAATTCCATCAACTTGAAATTGTTGTCTGCACCTTCTTTCAATTTGGACCAGTCCAAATATTCTTGTGTTGGAATGGGTTAAAGGGTTGACTAGAGAGGGCAAAGTAAAATGTTTGTAGGTTGCCTAAACAACGTAACTGCTGTAACATTGTAAGTACCTTGTTTAGACAAAATGGTTTTACAAGTGTCATGGCTATTCCTGACGCAAGTACTGATTAAATTGGTCAAACAATTTCTTTATTATACCCTGGCATCAATAAGGTGAGGGCATATTGTTTGAGTTTGGTTGAACCATTCCTACACTTTCCCCCTTTTCTACTGGTCTGCAACTTCTTTGGGTTTGGACCAGTCTAGAATTTTGCTATTTGTTAATGAGTTAAATATTTATCTATCTGCTGGTAATTATTTATTTGATAGTCAAAGGCCCAACATCTAGAGATGTCAAAGTTATCTAAAGGCAGTGGAATTGGAGCTCCGTCAAAGGAGGAGAGAGTCCGAGAGGCTGCAAGTCTGTACATAAAACAAGGGAATATACAGCGTTACTGTGAACTTATGGTGGAGGTTGGTGATTGGGAGCGGGCCCTGTCTGTGGCCCCCGGTGTATCTATGCAATACTGGAAAAGTTTATCAAAAAGGTAAGGTTTAAAACTCTTATCTCATTACAAGACAAAAAAATTATCAATAGTGAAAGAAGTTGCAGAAAACATTCAGAGGTTGATGGAATTAACCAATTACCAGACAAAAAAAAACATTAGACTTGTCCAAATTGAAAGAGTTGCAGATGACATTTCAAATTGCACTTAAATTTGGGAAAAGATACCTAATAGGGTAGAAAACATTTTTTAACCTTTTCCTGTTTAATATCTGGTTTTTACGCCCCTGTTATTTTATTCTTGATAAAACATTGTGGGAAAAAAGGAAATTGCTTATAACAAGCAATTTCTTCTTTATCCAGAATATTTTCTACCTTGTAGGTTTGTTACTTTTCATGTTGCACTCACTTTTAATTGTCGTCTGCAACTTCTTTGAAATTGGACAAGTCTAAAATTTTGAAAAACAGGAAAGGGTTAAAAAGGAGAAATTGCTTGTTACAACTAATTTCTCCCTTTTCCATAGAGTTTTCCATGATTGTATTTCTTTATGGCATCAGAAAGCATCATTGTGGTAATGGGTTAAAGAATAAAGTCCAAACAGGGTAGCAAAAGTGAGAAACAATTTCTCCTTTTCCAGCATCATATTTCTTTGTCTAATTCCCTTCTTCATGTTACAATGCAGGATTGTGTAGCAACAGGTTCTGGGTTTCCTAATTTGTAATTACACTTCTGTAAAACAACTGTTTTGCTGAATAGGTAGGAATCAATCTTTCATTTGGTATGTTTGTATCAGTCAGTTTGTGTGGAAATCAATTAGTATCTCTAGGGCTGTGTCTTATATTTAATTCTATTGCTTTGAAAATTGGTACATTAACATGAATTGAAATGTTTCAACAAGCAATTTTGTAGGGTCAACTTTCTCTTCTTGAAGTATTATTCAAATAGAAAGTGTTGCCTCTTTTATGAAGTCACATTCAATGAATGGTTCCAGTTATTTGAGTCGGTTTATTTTCTCTCAAAATGACTTTGCCTACATATCTTTCTCTAAATATTTGAAAACTATTTCCTTATAGTACCTTTTCTATTCATTCTATAGATATGCAAAATACCTTATCCGAGAGGATAAAGACAGTGCAATAGTTTACTGTGCAGCAATCGGTGAAGTGAAAATGTTACGAGATTTCTTATTGTCAAGAGGACAGTTCCAAGACGCGCTCCTTACAGCCCAGGCAGCATGTGAAGGACTTCTAATGACAAAAAAAGACAAGACAAAGTCTATAGATCAGGGATTGTGTAATGGTATTGAGGGGTCCAGGGAGAAAGAAGAGTTGTAAGTGAAGTTTTGGCTTATCATGTGAGAGGAAGTCTAAAGGGGCCTTATTCGAAATTTGAAAAACAAGCCTTAACCCATTTCCAGACAACAAAATTTAAGGCTGGTCAAAATTCAAAGAAGTTGCAGACAAGAATTTTAAATATTTGAATTACAAAAAACATCTTTTAAGTTAGAAAGATCTTTTCTTGAAGGGTATCAAAAATCGGTATTGTGTATCCCACACAATGACGCCTTTTCACAACCTACAAGAAAAAAGATTTGAAAAACATTGTGGAAAATGAAGAAATTGCTCGTAAAAAGCAATTTCTTCATTATCCACAATGTTTTTTACCCGAACTGATGAAGAATTTTTACATTTCACCAAACAATAACTGTCGTCTGTAGCTTTTTTTTTCAACAAGCAATTTCTTCATTTTACACGATTTTTTCTATCCAGAAAGCTTAAAGAATCTAAACTTTAAATTGTCGTCAGCAACTCCTTTCAATTTGCATCTGCCTATAATTTTGTCATCTGGTAATGTGTTAAACAGACTACCACATAAAGACATATAGATAGAAAAGTCATGGGGTAAAAGGAAGAAATGCTATTAACAAGAATTGTCCTGCATTGTTTTCAACTGTCTCTGATATAATTTTTGTCTACCTGCTTAGGTGAGGGATACAGTTATCAGAATGACAGGTCAGTGTATGTATGAGTGCATCTGTATGATTTAGACTGAACTATAATTTACTCAATAGTTGATGGATTTCAAAAATGAATTGGCTCACAATTCCACTTTTATGCCCATAAAAGAAAATGCCTTTGATGATAATGTGGAAAATGAAGAAATTTCTTGTGATTTTTAAACACCTCCTTCCTAATATCTGGGCCTAATTAACAAAACTTGGCTGAGGGTTTTGTTTGTTGACCCTTGATAATGCATGTTAACCATATAAATTCAGGTTCCACTAGGGTTGTACTTCATTCACTTATTTGGTGTCTCATAATGCAAATTATTTTTGCTTCCTTTCTTTCTTTTTAGGTCATTTGACCAAAGGTTGCGGTTGTGTTTTGTCCGTCGCTATAAGTCGTGTGTTGTGCGTTAATTTTTCACATTTTTGACTTCTTCTTAAGAACCCTGGGACGGATTTCAACCAAACTTGTCAGGAAGCATCCTTCTGGGAAAGCGCCTCAGATTTGTACACGTCATGGAGTTATCTCCCCTTGGGGCCCCATAAGGGGCAAAAATAGGGCAACGACTATCAAAAAAGTCTGTCAAGAAATGGCTGGCTGGGGGGGGGGGGGGTGCATAAGCATATATTGACAACTTTGAAAATCTTTTCCTACCAAACCAAAAGTTCTACAGCTCTGATATTTGGTATGTGGAATCATCTTGTAGACCTCTATCAATATGGTATGAATTATAACCCCAGGGTCAAAATTAGCCCATTCTTGAAAGTCATAAGTTTAACATAGGCTTATATAGTGAAAATTCTTCTTCTCCAAAACAGGAGGGCCTAGAGCTTTTATATTTTATGTGTAGCATCATCTGGTGGATGTCTATCAAGATTGTATAAATCATGGTCCCAGAGAAACAATTAGCCCATTCCTGGACGTCAAAAGTTTAACATAGGCTTATATAGTGAAAATTTTAAAAATCTTCTTCTCCCAAACAAGAGGGCCTAGAGCTTTGATATTTGGTATGTAGCATCATCTGGTGGACCTCTATCAAGATTGTATATTTCCCAAACAGGAGGTTCTAGGGCTTTGATATTTTGTATGTAGCATCATCTGGATTCCTCTATCAAGATTGAATATATTATGGCCCAAAGGTCATAATTAGCCCATTCCTGGACATCACAAATTTTACATAGGTGTTATATGTGAAAATTTTTAAAAAAAATCTTCTTCTCCCAAACTAAAAGATATTTGGTATGTAGCATAATCTCTTGGATTTTTATCTGTTTTTGTGCTCTTTGGACTCAGGTGACCCATAAGGCCCTACGGGCTTCTTGTTTTAAAGTTATAAAGAGTCATTTTTATTACAAAATCAGTTTAATCACCTTCTTTTAAATATCTGAAAGCATTACAGTTAGAAATTATGAAAAAGAAAGTCAGTTTTTTTCTTTCATAATCTGTGCAAGAGGGCCTTTAGATATAGGTGTTACAGGGCATACTCATCTTAATCTTTGAACATCTCCTCCTTCCTGATCATTGTGTGAATTCTAACCCAAACTAACTTGGTTGAATGTATTTGAGAATTTTTGATAGGCCCATAGATATAGGTATGGCAGGTTTGGGCTAATTTCATTTTTGAAATCGCCTAGTATCTTCTTTAACACATTACAACATGACCAAATTTTAGACTTGCCAAAACCCAAAGAAGTTGCAGACAATAAGTTCAAGTTAACAGAATTTGAAATATCTCAGTAATTAATGCAGAAATCTCTTGTTCCACATTGTTTTCCTGAACTATATTGTTGAAGTGCATAAAAAGGGGCATTGTTTAGGAATGGGTTAAAATCATTGGGTTAGTACCTGCAGCTTAGATCTACATTCCTATGTGTGTGTATTTGGTGCTTGATTTTGATAATGACTATTTTCAACTATATTTTCCGATTCATTTCAGATTATTACGAGAGACAGTTGACTGTCTTGCGGAATGGCATTTCCAGAATGGTTCCCCGGTGTTGTCAGCATGCTGTTATTTGGCTACTGATGATAGCAAAGTAAGAGACTATCTTATAATTTTAGGTTGGAATTGTCATTCAGATCTAAACCTTTATTTAATATGAAACAGGGCCATTTTGCTTTTACAGAAAATCATGTAGCAATGAAAAACATAAAATCAGCATTTATCATTTTCAAAAATTGAAAAGTCAATTTTTATTGAAGAGTAAAGTAAGTAGCTAATGGCTATTATTTTAGCTCTTCATGTCAGGAGGTTATACAGTGAAACCCCTCTAATACAACAACTTGCAGTACCTTCTGAAAGTGGTCTTAATAGTAGGGTGGTCGTTATACTGAGGTTTCGTCGTTTTTATGCCCCCGCATCGATTGGGGGCATATTGTTTTACCGATGTCAGTCTGTCTGTCTGTCTGCAAAACTTAACCTGCCAACTAAACATTTTCCTATAACTTCAACCCTGATTAAGTTACAATGCTGATATTTGGTATGTAGATAGGTCTCAACAGGGCGCAACTGGGAAAGGTCATTTCATCAAGGTCAAGGTGAAAATTTTAACCCTTTTCCCTAAAACAAAGGAAAAAAAACAATAGAAATCACCTGTTTCTAAAGAATTCCTGTTTCGGGGAATAGTGTTTCACAAACACATCTTGTTTGTCTAGTAATCCATGTTTATTTTATCTTCGTTATTCAAATATATTAATACTATACATACTAAAATGAAACTATAAAAACATGTATTACAGTGGAATCTTATGTACAATCTTTGATAAGTTTTACTTTCTCTCTTCTCCATTTTGATCTTATTCAGAAGTCTGACCTCAGATTATGTAAATGTAAGTATAGGTTCAAGGTTTCAAACTGTTAATATCATATCTGCTCTAATGCGAATAACAAACATAAATTATATTGAAATCAAAATTTAATTGCTAATTATCTGTTTGGAACGCCGTAAACAAACTAATCGTAACTTCTCAGATACTTTTTCACTTTCGACTTCATTACTCGAGTCAAAACCCATGACATATTCAAATAACAATTAAAAATAATACAAGGTATAAGTTCTAAAAGTGATCGGCCATTTTAATCTTTTTGATAGAAATAACGCCTATTATAATAAGGGTTCGGTATCACATAATCAAAAAGCCAATATTGTATTGACAATGCATTTGTACCCAATTAGTGTCACTCTTATCAAGTGTGAAATTCGGGTTGTCGGTCTCAACCTTTGAAGTTACTGGTCGTTCAAAATAATGTATCAGCTATAGTTGGTACCGAATTTTGTGGTTGTAATTCGGAATAGAGGGTTGCCCGTTTTAGAGGGGTTCGCGACCATCGAAATAAAGAAAAAAAATATCCGTTCTGTAAAAATTGGGTTGTAATAGATAGGTGCCCATATTTCAGTGGTGGTCGTAAGGAGGGGTTTTACTGTATATATATATGTGTAGAGAGAGATTACTGTCTGACACATGTCAGGAGGTTATATATATGTAGAGAGAGAGAGATTACTGTCTGACACAGCAGAACTTATATCAGTTTAAAGTGGTTATTTACAAAGTTCAATAAAGACATAGCTAAGCTCATGGGTTGTTATTTTAAAAAAGACTGGATGGTCTCATCCAATGAAAAATACCTACACACGATTCTCGAACACGATAACAATAAATAGAAAAACACACTGTTGTAATATTCCCTGTACATTGCAGTATATTGTAAGACTGATTAACCCGTTCCAACAGTTACACTTTTAAACGCCCCTCAATATGAAAGCTTTGGAAAACAATTATTCACAATGTTTTCTACCCCAAAAGACAAACATTTTAAAGAATTCATCAACTTAAATTGTCGTCTGCAACTTCTCTGAATTTGGACTGGTCTAAAATCTTATCGTGTGAGAATGGGTTAAAGTGAGAATGTACAGGTCACACTAATCTGTTGGTAAATTGAGCTGACATCAACTTGTTGGTCTCAGCTCCATTCAAATGGATATTGGTCTAATAATTTTTTCTTGCATCCATATCAAATATTTTAAGTGGTCAGTGTAAAACTATCATATGTGCCTAAATGAATAAACTTACTAAAAACACTTTTGCATTTTTAGCCAGTGAAAGTCACATGGACAGATCTGTTTGACTTACAATACATGTACAATTATGAATCAATTTTGTAATTATATGGCACAATTGTCAAGCATTACAATAATTTGTTCTATTTAGACTTTCGTTCTGTTGGACCAAAAGTCATGCTTGTGACCATACCAAAACTCACTCATTTTATTCCATATAAATGCAAGAAAAACTACCAGAGATATTTAATGTCAAACACAAGTTGTCCTTTGACAATCATTCTCTTCCTTCCCATCATGCAGAGAGCGATATCAAGATTAATACAGGGAAATGAACTAGAGATAGCTGTTGCCATGGGAATGGTTTTGGGTGATTTGCAAGAATACACTTCTGTGGCATTGGAGTATTTGTCAAGAAGATGTGAGCGGCTAGGGAATTGGTGAGTGATCACTTTCTCAAAGTTACACTTTCTTTTTATTGCTTTCTTTTAACTCATTACCTAATTGAGTGATCCCTGGCAGTGCCCACTGACTTGAGATATCAAAGGACATTAGTTTTGGAAGCATATTGTAAAGAACATAAAACAAAAAGTAAGCCATTTGTTGGTAATTTAAATGTAACTACCGCATGAAGTACAGCCATGCCCACTGACTTCTTACATACCTGTTCAACTGAGGTAAAAAACTTTTGTAAAATATGTGATATGGGACATAAAATAAAATGCAAATTATTAGATGGCACCCTAAATGCCGTAACTACAGTTTATTCAAGCTCTAGTTATGGTGTTTAGGGCGCCATCCAATGAATTACAGCTGTAGTTATGGTGTTCAGATCCCATTCAAATGATTTGCTGCTGTAGTTACTGTGTTTAGGTCACCATCCATTATGATTTACAGCTGTAGTTATGGTGTTCAGATTGCATTCATGGGTGGATAATCGTAAACCTAAGTGGGATAGCAGCTGGAGGCTAGGAAAGGATGTAGTGGTAGTACTGGTGTGAGAAATACCAGGAATCCATTGTTAGGTGCTCCAGCCGCCGGGATATGACTGAAATACTGTTAAAAGTGGCGTTAAACCCCATTCAATCAATCAGATTGCATTCAAATGATTTGCAGCTGTAGTTATGGTGTTCAGGTCACCATCCATTGATTTGTAGCTGTAGTTATGGTGTATAGGTTGCAGATGTAGTTACAGTGTTTAGGTTGACATCCAATATTTTTCCTTTTATTCTATGTCCCTGGCCACATATTTTACAAAATAACATTGTTTATCTAAGTCGCAAAAAACCCTACAAAAATGCTTGACATAATGTTGAGTTCAACATTCATTTTTGGTCTAAATGAATTATTAGATTTGTCAGTCATTAATTGATTTACGGCTGCAATCCATCAATTACTTGATCATTGGTGAGCAAATTTTGAAAAATGGTTGCATAAAATGGATCTGAGTGGGTGAAAAAAGACAAATGACTGGCCCCGCCCATTGTTTTACCTATGTCCATTGGCCTGTCCATCTGTTGTGAGTAGTCAACTTAACTCAAAAAGTAACATTTGTTGTTATTCAAATACTGTTAAAGATATATATGTTGGACATAGGTTCCTTGCATTGATAGGCATTAGTATGTTGTAATGTCAAGGTCAGTCATCAAGGTCAATGTAACTTATCAAGGTCAGCTTAATGCAAAGACTTAACAATTTTACTGTTATTCAAACACTGTTGAGGATACAAGGCTCCTATTTGGTATAAAGATTCCTTGCTTTGATAGGCAGCAGTTGGCTGTAAGATTTAGGTCATCCATGAAGATCAATGTCACTTATCAAGGTCAATTTCATACAAAGACTTATCATTTTGTTGTTATTCAAGCACTGTTGAAGAAACATTGCTTTTTTTTGGTATGAAGGTTCCTTACATTGATAAGCATCAGTTGGTTGTAAGATTTAGGTCATCCATCAAGGTCACATTTCCGAAAATAGCCAAACACATCATGCTTTTATTTTTAGCTCACCTGAGCACGAAGTGCTCTGGATGAGCTATTGTGATTGGTCTGATGTCCGTCTGTCCATCTGTCTGTCCATCGGAAATTAGCCCTTTTCTATATATTCCCTGATTTTTCATAGAGATTAAGAGGAAGTATTTGAAAATCTTCTTCTCCCTAACTATGAATCCTAGAGCTTTGATATTTGGTACATAACATCATCTATTGACCCTCTATAAAAGTACTTCAAAGAATTATTGTACTCTTAGAATGAGCCATTTTCTGTACGAGCCCTGATTTTACATAAAAATAAAGAAGGAAATCTTTTAAAATTATCTCTTAAACTATAAGACCTAGAGCTTTGATATTTGGTACAAATCATCAACTTTGACCCTCTACTAAAATCCCTGATTTTACATGGAAATAAAGAAGAATATCGTTGAAAATCTTCTACTCCGAAGCCATTAGGCCTAGAATGTTGATATTTGGCATGTTTCAGTGCCTATTGACCCTCTTTTAAAATACTTCAAAGAATTGCCGTACTCTGAAATTTAGTGCTTTATTCTGGGGTCAAATAAATATGTTGAATTAAAGGAGAAAAATCTTCCCCTCCAAAACAATTAGGATTATAGCTTTTATATTTTGTATACAATGTATATCATATTTCCTTGAGCCATCATACTCAAGGGAGCGATATAGGACCATTATGTTGTTGTCTTTTCAGGGAACTTGCAATAGATCTACTACATCTCATCCCAGATAATCAGTTGTTGTTGATAAAATGTTGTTCAAGGTGGTCCAGCAAGGAGGATCTGAATCTCATGCATAAAAAGGTATTTTGAGGGGATGTTCAAATGCTTAACCCATTCCCACACAATCTCTCCTTTTTACGCCTTTTAATTAGAAGATATGGAAAACATTGTGGAAAATGAAGAAATTGCTTGTATCAAGCAATTTCTTCATTATCCACAATGTTTTCTATCCAAAAAGACGAAGAAAAAAATAACACTCCATTAACTTGAAATTGTCGTCTGCAGCTTCTTTCAATTTGGGCCAGTCTAAAATTTTGTTTGGGAATGGGTTAACCAATTCCCCAACAATAATTTTTCTTTTCTGTGCCCCTCAAGAGAAAAGATTTATGCCCCCTCGAGAAAAAAGGTTTTGAAAATAATGTGGAAAAATGAAGAAATTGCTTGTAGTAAGACAAAATGTCCAACTGTCTTCTTTTTCTTATATAAGGCATATACATACATGATACAGACAAGATCATTGTAGCTCCTAACTTTGGTAAATGAAAATATGATGTCAAGTAAATTTATATGTGAAATCAGCCACAGCAATATTTTCCAAAGCGTAACATCTCACTGTTGTGAAAGCTTGTGATTTTATTGGAAATGTTTATTGTTTCTGTTTGTTTCAGGCCAATCTTCCATCATTAGAAGAGTGTTTTGTTGAAGGTGAAAAATTAAAAAGAAAGATGGACACATTTGAATGTGTTATGTGGTACTTGGTATCGTCTTCTCCAGAGGTTGGCTTGGAACTTGGACTTGATCATGTCTGCAGTGAGTCAACTTCTATTTTTGATACCCTCAAGAAAAACAATTCCGAAAACATTGTGTAAAATGAAGAAATTACTTGCAACAAACAACTTCTTCATTCAACAGAATGTTTTCTACCCAGAAATTTGAAAAATCTAACATTCATAAACTTTTAATTGCCGTCTGCAACTCCTTTCAATTTGGACCAGTCCAAAATTTCTTGTAAAGGGTTAACCCATTACTAGATGACAAAAAGGCCACTAGAGTTATTGCCATGGCTTTTTCAAATCCGGCGTCGTCCAGCCGTCAATCAGTCCGTCTGTTAAACTTTTCCTTGTTAACACTCTAGAGTCCACAGTTTTCATTGGATTCCTATCAAACTATCACATAATGATTGTACCGTCATAAAGATAGTTCCTTTCGAAATTGGGTCAGATCCGTCAAGAAACATGGGAAAAGGGGCCTGATTAAAAATTAATTAAAAAATCCTAATAAACACTCTAGAGTCCAAAGTTTTCATCAAATTCTCTTCAAACTTTCTCAGAATGATTGTACCATCAAAAGAATCGTTCCTTTTGAAATTGGGTATGATCAGTCAAGAAACATGGGAAAAGGGGCCTTATGAAAATTTAATTTAAAATTCCATTAAAAATCCTCATTAACACTCTAGAGTCCACAGTTTTCATCGGATTCTCTTCAAACTTTCTCAGAATGATTGTACCATCAAAAGAATCGTTCCTTTTGAAATTGGGTATGATCAGTCAAGAAACATGGGAAAATGGGCCTTATGAAAATTTAATTAAAAGTAATCCTCATTAACACTATAGAGTCCACAGCTTTCATCAGATTCTATTCAAACTTTCACAGAATGATTGTACCAACATAAGTATCATTCCTTTGAAATTGGGTATGATCAGTCAAGAAACATGGGAAAATGGTCCTTATGAAAATTTAATTAAAAGTAATCCTCATTAACACTATAGAGTCCACAGCTTTCATCAGATTCTATTAAAACTTTCACGGAATGATTGTACCAACATAAGTATCATTCCTTTGAAATTGGGTATGATCCGTCAAGAAACATGGGAAAATGGGCCTTATGAAAATTTAATTAAAAGTAATCCTCATTAACACTATAGAGTCCACAGCTTTCATCAGATTCTATTCAAACTTTCACGGAATGATTGTACCAACATAAGTATCATTCCTTTGAAATTGGGTATGATCCGTCAAGAAACATGGTGGGAAAAAAGGCCTTATGAAAATTTAATTAAAAATTCCTTAAAAAATCCTCGTTAACATGATAATGATAATTACATTAAATGGATTGTTCCTTTTGGAAGTGGGCTTGATCCATCAAGTTTCATTGGAAAAGGGGCCCTATGAAAATTTAATTAAATAATCTTAGTTAACACATCATAGTCCTAGATTTCACCTGATCGACTTCAAACTTTCACAGAATGATTGTACCATCATAAGGATTGTTCCTTTCAAATTGGGTCTGATCCATTGAGAAACATGGGAAAAGGGGCCTTAGGAAAATTCAATTCAAAAATCTTCATTAATGCTTTTAAGTCCACAGATTTCATGGGGTTGTCTTTATACTCAAACAGAATAATTATACTTTTGTAAGTATAGTTTCCTTTGGAATTGGTTGAGATCCATCAAGTAACATTTGGAAAAGGGGCTATATGAAAATTCAATTAAAGAATCCCTGTTAACACAATCAGGGCTGCGGCTGCCGATCGCCAATGGCGCCTAATGCGACAAAATAAAAATTCTAGTCCCAAAATTGGCGAAGTGGCGATTTTACTGGCAACAACTTTCAAAATAAGGCAAAGGGATGTTGAGTAAATTGAAATGATTACCAACGTGCGAAATTATCATTCACACTTCCGCTGATTAGTTTGGGAGACAAGCAACCATCAATATCCATTGCATATCCATGTCAATCAAGACAGATTAGTTACACATCACTGATCTTGTTGACTCGAACATCACTTGAGAGTAGGGTTTTCCCAGCACCCAGCCGGGAACCATCATTTAAACCAAGATGGCGGAGAGTCCAAATTTGACCTTTTTGAGATTCATTAGAGTGCCGAATAAAAAGCAAAGACAACATCTTACTTATCTGTTGATGATTTAAGTAATAAAGTCAAACAAATTACCGAGAAATGAGAAATATTGGACATTAGTAATCAAAGTACTGTAGGTTACCAAAAATTTGACATGTCGTCCAGCATAGAGGTGTTCTTGGCATTTTATTTTCAAATGAAAATGCTCTCGTTTTGCACCTTTTCACTCATTCCCACACAACAAAAATTTAGATTGGTCCATTTTGGAAGAAGCTGCAGATGGCAATTTCAAGTTCATGGAATTTTAACTTATTTCGTCTTTTTGGATAGAAACCAATGAAGAAATTGCTAGATACAAGCAATTTCTTCTATTTCCACAATGTTTTTCAAGTTCTTTTTGCATTGATGCAGGATTAACATTTAAAAGGGTTCAACAGAGACTCTCTTTGTTATAAAAGTAGCACAAACAAAAGAGAAATCGTAGATAGTTTCTTTCTGGTTTCATTCAGTATTGTTGCTTTCTAAACATTTTTTTAATTCAAAATAGCCAGATAATTAATAATTTATTCAACATAATACATATACATAACAGGTTATTTGTTTTCAATATAGTAGATTTCTTTCATTTACTTATTCATACTGGCTCCACTTTTGTCTCCAATTGGCACCAAGTGGCCCAAAATTTTTGCCATTGGCGATTTCATTGGGGCAAGAATAAAATTTCCAAGGGCCCACAATGAAGCCCACAGCTTTGATCAGATTTTGTTGAAACTTTCACAGAATGATTGTAAGGTCATAACAATCATTCTTTTCACAACACGGTTTGAACTGTCAAGAAACACAAGGAAAGGGGCCTTATGAAAATTTCATTTATAAATCCTTGGATTTTCTTCAAACATTTATGGAATAATTGTACATTAATAAGGATTGTTGCAGTTGACTTTAGACCAGATCCGTCAAGTATCACAGAAAAAGGAGCATTATGAAATTTAATTTTAAGATCCTTGTACCACTATAAAGTCGAACAGTTTTCATCAGATTCTGTTTAAACTTTCACAGAATGATTGTTCCATCATGAGGATTCTTTCTTTTCAAATTAGGCCTGATCTGTCTAATGTCATGGGAAAAGGGGCCTTTTGAGAATTTTATCTATAATCTTTGTACCAAATCCAGAGCTTTCATTTGATTTTCTTCAAACCTTCACAGAATCATTGTACAATAATTACAATTGTTGATGCTGACATGAGACCTGATCCTTCAAGTATCACAGGAAAAGGAGCCTTATGAAATTTATTTTAAAATCTTTAAACCAAGATAAAGTCCGCAGTTTTCATCGGATTCTGTTCAAACTTTTGTAGAATGTTTGTTTCTTTCCAAATTGGGCCTGATCTTTCTAGTATCATAGGAAAAGGGGCTGTATGAAAAATTATTACCAAATCTTCATTAACACAAGAATGTCCTCATGTCTTAATCAGAATCTCTTTAAACTTTATTAGAATGATTGTACCATCATTTGGATTGTTCCTTTGTAAATTGGGTCTGATTTGTTAAGCGACACAAGAAAAGGGGCCTTAGGAAAATTTTATTACAAAACACCATTATCACAATAAAGTCCTCAGTCTTTATCATTTTCTTCAAACTATCTATCATTAGGATTGTTCCTTTGTACATTGCATCTGATTTGTAAAGTTTCATGAGAAAAGGGGCCTTATGAAAATTTTATTACAAAAATTCTTGACACAATTCAGTCCAGTGTTTTCATTGATTCTCTTTAACTTTTAAAGAATGATTGTACCTTCATTAGAATTGTTCCTTTTGAAATTTGGTTTGTTCTGTAAAGTATCATGGGAAAAGGGCCCTATGAAGATTTCACTATTAACTCATTAACACAATAAATTCCACAGATTGCACAGATTGATTGTACCATCATTACATTTGTTGATTTTGACAGTGGATCTGATTATGCAAGTGTCACATTAAAAGGGGCCTTATGAAAAACATTCTTAATGTTCTAGTTAACACAATGATTTTCTGTTGATTTCACTTGATTCACTTCAAAATTTCACAGAATGATTGTACAATCACTTAAATGGTTTTTCAGAACTGGGTACAATCCATCAAGCATCATGTAAAAAGGGGCCATATGAATTTTTAGGTCACCTGACCGAATGGTCATGGTGACCTATTGCAATCATCGTTTGTCCGTCGTTGTGCGTCGTCCGTCGTCCATTAACTTTTAAACATTTTCATCTTCTTCTGAAGAACTACTGGGCGGATTTCAACCAAACTTGGTAGAAAGCATCATTCGGGGATGCCAATTCAAGTTTGTGAAAATAGGGGTTCTGGAGGTCATAGGGGCCCAAATAGGGGCCAAAAAGGGGTAATTTTTGGTACTTCTTTAAAAATCTTCTTCTAATAAACCGTTAATGCCAGAGCTTAAATATTTTGTGTGCATGACAACTAGGACAGCTATATTATAAATTGGGAAATTCATGCCCCTGGGGTCATGTATGGGGCCACACCCAGAGGTCAAAGTTCATCATGTTAAAAAATTCACATTTTCATCTTCTTCTGATGAAGTACAAAGCCAATTTCAAAAAAACTTGGTGAAAAGCATCATTTGGTAATGGTTATTCAGATTTGTTAAAATAAAAAGGCTGTGGGGTCAGGGGGCCCTAAAATGGGGACCAAAAGGGGGTCATTTTTGGTAACTTTTAAATATTTCATCTTCTTCTCAAGAACTACTGTGCGGATTTCAACCAAACTTGGTAGAAAGCATCATTGGGGGATGCCAATTCAAGTTTGTGAAAATAGGGGTTCTGGGGGTTATAGGGGCCCAAATAGGGGCCAAAAAGGGGTAATTTTTGGTACTTCTTTAAAAATCTTCTTCTAATAAACCGTTAATGCCAGAGCTTAAATATTTTGTGTGCATGACAACTAGGACAGCTATATTATAAATTGGGAAATTCATGCCCCTGGGGTCATGTATGGGGCCACACCCAGAGGTCAAAGTTCATCATGTTAAAAAATTCACATTTTCATCTTCTTCTGATGAAGTACAAAGCCAATTTCAAAAAAACTTGGTGAAAAGCATCATTTGGTAATGGTTATTCAGATTTGTTAAAATAAAAAGGCTGTGGGGTCTGGGGGCCCTAAAATGGGGACCAAAAGGGGGAAATTTTTGGTAACTTTTAAATATTTCATCTTCTTCTCAAGAACTACTGGGCGGATTTCAACCAAACTTGGTAGAAAGCATCATTGGGGGATGCCAATTCAAGTTTGTGAAAATAGGGGTTCTGGGGGTTATAGGGGCCCAAATAGGGGCCAAAAAGGGGTAATTTTTGGTACTTCTTTAAAAATCTTCTTCTAATAAACCGTTAATGCCAGAGCTTAAATATTTTGTGTGCATGACAACTAGGACAGCTATATTATAAATTGGGAAATTCATGCCCCTGGGGTCATGTATGGGGCCACACCCAGAGGTCAAAGTTCATCATGTTAAAAAATTCACATTTTCATCTTCTTCTGATGAAGTACAAAGCCAATTTCAAACAAACTAGGTGAAAAGCATCATTTGGTAAAGGTTATTCGGATTTGTTAAAATAAAAAGGCTGTGGGGTCAGGGGGCCCTAAAATGGGGACCAAAAGGGGGTAATTTTTGGTAACTTTTAAATATTTCATCTTCTTCTCAAGAACTACTGTGCGGATTTCAACCAAACTTGGTAGAAAGCATCATTGGGGGATGCCAATTCAAGTTTGTGAAAATAGGGGTTCTGGGGGTCAAAGGGGCCCAAATAGGGGCCAAAAAGGGGTAATTTTTGGTACTTCTTTAAAAATCTTCTTCTAATAAACCGTTTATGCCAGAGCTTAAATATTCTGTGTGCATGACAACTAGGACAGGTATATTATAAATTGTGAAATTCATGCCCCTGGGGTCATGTATGGGGCCACACCCAGAGGTCAAAGTTCATCGTGTTAAAAAATTCACATTTTCACCTTCTTCTGATGAAATACTAAGCCAATTTCAAACAAACTTGATGAAAAGCATCATTTGGTACTGATTATACAGATTTGTGAAAATTAAAAGGCTGGAGGTCAGGGGTGCCTAAAATGGGGACCAAAAGGGGGTCATTTTTGGTAACTTTTAAACATTTTCATCTTCTTCTCAAGAACTACTGAGGGGATTTCAACCAAACCTTTTTCTAATTCTTTCAAACAAAATCACTTGTCTTGGTGCTCTTTTACTCAGGTGACCGTTAAGGCCCACTGGGCCTCTTGTTTTAAATATTCTAGTAAACATAATGAAGTACCCTTATTTCATTGGATTCACTTTTAACTTTCACCGAATGATAAAACCAACAGTAAAATATCATGGGAAAAGGGGCCTTATGAGAACTCGATTTTATTATCTTTGTTAACACAATAAAGTCAACAGTATTATCGGATTCTCTTCAAAGATGCATGGAATAATTGTGGCATTCAAAACACAGGAAAAGGGGCCTTACAGATTATCATCAAAACATTCTTGTGTATGTGATGAAGATCACAATCATTATCAAATTGTCTTTTAAATTTCACAGAACAGTTGTAAGGTTGTATGGAAAGTTCCTTTTGGAATGAAATTGATCCATCAGAAAACACAGGAAAAGGGGCCTTATGGGTTTTCATTCAAAACAATCCTATTTATGTGATAGTCAAATTTCACAGGATGATTGTAGGGTCATAAGGTAACTTCCTTTTGGAAATGGAGTGGATCTGTTATGAAACAAGGGAAAAGGGGTCTTGAGGATTGTTGCTCAAAATTATACAGGGGATAAAGTCCTGTTTTTCTTCATGCATCCTTCTTTGAGTAATTAACTTCCTTAAATAACAGATTTCTTTAACTTGATAACCAGTAGAGGGTCTCAGGCTCTCATGAACCTCTTGTTTTGTGGGATGGGGGAAAAGACTACAAATATTATCGTGTACCCGAATTATGTGTATTTACTAGAATGAGTATTTTCTATGGCATAGATGTCATGCAATTTTTAGGCCCCCCGCATCGAAAGATCTGGAGCATATTGTTTTACCGTTGTCTGTCTGTCCATTATTCAGTCTTTCCGTCTGACAATCTGTCTGTCTGTCTGTCTGTCTGTCTGCAAAACTTAACCAAAAAAACTTAACATTGCCAATTACTACCAGCCTCTCAAGATACAATGCTCATATTTGGCATAATGATCCATAATACGCATCTCCTCAGGTCAAGGTCATGTGATAAGGTCAAATACCAAGGTAAAACATTTAGTCCTGTTACAGGGGCATTTGTTTCACAAACACATCTTTTTGCTGGAAAGTAATAGTGAAGAGTTAATAAAGTTGGTAGGGATTTTTCTAAAAAGGTTTAAATCCATCTATCTCTACAGGTACCATCAAGACTGATAAATGGGAAGTAGAAGATGTGTTCAACTTTTTACAATTACTTGGAAGCATCCGTACTGAGGTTATACAAGTGCACAGGTAAATCAATTAACCCATTTTCATACAATCATGCCTTTTTACCCCCCTCAAGAAAAACAGCTTTGGAGAAAATTGTGAAAAATGAAAAAATCGCTTTTTACAAGCAATATCAAATATCCACCATGTTTTCTACCCGAAACACATTGATTTTTAAAATTTCACCACCTTGAAATTGTTGTCAGCATCTTCTTTAAAATGGATCTGTCTAAAATTTTGTCGTTTGGAAATGGGTAAGGCTCTCTTCGATTATCACTGAGTCTTTTGTAAGTGTCTGTTAAACTTGACCGGTGGATGGTCTCCATAGGGATTTATCTGTTGGTAATTCAATAACATGATCATACTATAGTATAGGTAATATCATAAATATCATATAAATTGTAAACAGACATACCCCTCCACACAAACACACACACAAAAAAAAAAAAGAAATAAAGGTGTCAAGCTGGGATAGCCTTGGTCAAAAATCAGCTCTACTCCAATCTACATATCAGCCCAAGGATTGTTAATAAGATCTCCATCTTGGCTAAAAAAATTCAGCTCACCAGAGCACAATGTGTTCAAAATTAGCTTTTGTAATCTATCTGTGTCTGTTGTGCATTGTCAACATCTTGTGAGCACTCTAGAGGCCACATTTTTATACCCTCCAAAATTATATTTGGGGGCATTTAGGAGTCAGCTTGTCGGTTGATCCGTCCGTCTATCTGTCAGTAGCTTTTTCACATCTGCCCAATTTCTCGGCAACCATTGGACGGATTTTATTCAAACTTTACTGATATAAACAGTATCAAGCAGAGATGTGCATATTCCATTTTACTTACAGTCCATTGATTTTTGACAGAGTTATGGCCCTTGGGTGAAAAAATCGTGTCCGCTCAATTTCTCAGCAACCATTGGACGGATTTGATTTAAATTTCACAGAAAGACTAGGTATAAGTCAGACATGTGTACATCCTATATTGGTTATGGTCCATTGATTTTTGACTGATTTATGGCCCTTTTATTAAAAAGTCCATTTTTGGTTACGGCCCTTTGGCGGATAGCACTTGTATATGGACAAGTGCTGTTGGGGGATTAGTCCACTTCGCGACAATGTCTAGTTTACTCAGATGTCTTGAATCTTGGTCAGAATGTTTTCACCACAAAATCTCAAGTTAGATATTTGGTCACAATGGGTCATAAACTTGGTAACTAAGTCAAATGTGAAAAGCCTTGTGTGCACTCTAGAGGTCATGTTTTTTGGCTCATATGTCTTTATATTAGGTCAGAATGTTTATCTCTATGTCTTAGCAAGGTTTGATATTTTGTCAATTTCTAGTTTATTAAGCCAAACCTTGATCAAAAATCATTCATTTTGACTGGAAGTTAACTTTGATATCTGACCATTTATATGAAGCATTTTTGTTGGTTTGGTGACTTCAACGTCGTAACTATAAATTATTCAAGCTGTAGTTACAATGTTTAGGTTGCCATCCAACCATTCTTTTTTTGTTACATGTTACTGGCCATTTATTTTGCAAATACAGGAAAGGATTAAGGAATTAATTACATGACCTACCATTCCCGAGGGAAATATACCTGTTGAATATTTTTGATTTTACATGGATATAATTACACTAGTGTAATAACAAGGCAAATGAATTTGTAGCCTTTGATAATGCCTATTTGTTACTGCCAAATGATGTCATGACACATTTTAATGATGTCTTTTTACAAACAGTGTTAGATCTTTTGAGGAGTATCATGTATATTATTTCTTTTACTTTTCATTTATTTATTTCAAATATTAAGGTCATATTATAAATAGAGTATCAAATTCATTTTCATAAAATCCCAAATTCATCAAATTTGTATTCTGTGACCACCTATATATTGACTCTTGCCAGTTTTTTGCAATTGATGACAGATTATGTGTGTATATTTCTGTTTATTTATTGTCACTACCGTAACACATGCCCTTATGAATTGTTACAGGGATAGTGCAAGGATACAGGATGAAACTGCTGAGAGCCCCACCTAGTTCTTCAACATGCTCAAAGGATAGCACTGTCACAGGGGGTTTCAGTTTAGATGAAGGATTTCTGATTGTTGTATTTTTTTATACACAGGAAAAGAGGAACATTACTTGCTGTTTCTGCCTATATTGGTGCCTTGGTTGCTATCAGAAGAAACTACAAAGCCATTGTTCATCCACTGTTCCAACATGCTAGGTATATTGATTCTGTTAAATTCTTTACTAGATGGCAAAAATTAGGCTGATCCAATGTGAAATAGGTAGAAAAGGATAATTGGAAGTTCATTTAATTCAAAACAAGAGCACCTGTGAGGGAAGAAAACATTTTTGGAAAAGAGGAATGGTGGCAAGCATTTTCCCTTATTCTCACATTTTTTTCTCTTCTGTAACAGTTTTACTGGCCTTTGTTTGTGTTGGGAGCTGTTTTCAAATGTATTTATATTCATATCAGTATTAACCTTTACATCTTGGAAAATGTTTAGAAAAAAAAAGTTGGAGTGTAATCTTTTATATCGAAAAATCATTTGGTCTCGTTTAGTAATTCTTCATAGAAAGGTTTCTGTTGAAGACAAAATGGATTAACCCTTGTCATGCTGAACCCAGAATATTCCTGTTTTGGCAGGAGGTATAGACAAAGATCAGACTACACATATAGGCAGTCTGATCTTAATCAACATCACCTGCTTGTCTTTTTTTAACCACATTTTTTGTTTATAAATTAAATTTTCAAAATCATTATTAACCGATAATTAGTACATCCAGTGCTGACAGCCCTGTGAATGTAATGGAACACTGTTGAGGAATTTTTTCAGCATGACAAGGGTTAACAAAAGCACTAACAATATCAATATAATGGTAAGCAAACATATATTATTTTAGTTTTTAGTCACATGGTTATATGTTACGCATATGGAAACTCAACTTTAATCCTTTACAATCATGTTAAATTGAATAAGAAAAGTTTAGACTGCTCCAAATTGAAAGAAGCTGCACACAACAATTTCTGGTTGATGGAATATTATTTATTTTTCTTTTTTTTTTATTTTTTGTCCATTTGGATAGAAAAGAATTGTGGATTATGGGAAAAGCAATTTCTTCATTTTCCTAAATATTTTCCAAAGCGTTTTTCTTGAGTGTATCTAAAAGGAGAGATTATATGGGAATTGGCTAAATGGGACAACTTCTAAGGGAACTCTAATAACCCATTACAAGATAGCAATATTTTAGACTGGTCCAAACTGAAAGGAGTTGCAGATGACAGTTCAAAGCTTATGAATTTTTTTTATTTTTTGTACCATTGGGATAGAAAACATTGTGGATAATGAAGAAATTACTTGTTACAAGCAATTTCTTCATTTTTCACAATGTTTTCCAAAGCTTGTACATTGAGGGACTTTTAAAAGCGTCACTGTGTGGGAATGGGTTAAACAAATATTTTTGAAAAAGAGATCAGATACTTCACGGGTCAGTCATGGTTTGCACTTAATACACAAGTTTAAGATGAGATCAAATTAAATATTCTACAGTGAGAAATTTGTCACCAATAAAACGATATGCCAATTCTGATTCAGTTTCCCACACATTAAAGGTTGTTCCTTGTTGGGTCATATATAAATTGAGGATATTGAGTAAGTGGTCATGATATAGCGAATCTATTGAACTTGTCACCAATAAACAAATAGAAATAAGGCTTTGCAAAGGTTTGATCTGTTTTAGATGAGGAGTTTAGTGTATTGGGCATTTTGGTAACAATAATGCAATATTCTTTTTATGATATAATCATAACTTTTGCAATAAATCAAGTTCTTGAACTTGATTAACCTTTGTCACACTGAACCTGGACTATTACTGTTTTGGCAGTAGGTCAATACAAAGATCAGACTGCACATATGTGCAGCCAGAACTTTTTCTAGACTTCCTGCTTGTCTCTTTAAAGCCAGCACTGTTTATACCATTGATTTTCGAAATGAATACCGACTCCAAAATTAGTGCTTTTTGTGCCTTTGGTCCTTAGATTTTAACACAAATTTGTATAGGATTTTATTTAGAGTGACAAGGGTTAATTTATAATAATCCTTGAAACAGATAACTTTGGGTTTGTAAAATCACATCATAGTATCTATCATTTTCATGATAACAAAGGCTTCAGCATCGGCTCATTGGTACAGTTATTGGGCTACTGTAATATTGCCTATGCAATATAGAAAATATGTATTTGTTTTTTTCACTCCCATGATTACAGGTCATATTATAAACATTGTCTACCTACAGAACTCTACTCCAGAGAGACAACCAAATAGACATTGGTGTGAGCGAAGCACAGATACAGACAGAGTGTACAGCATGGAGCTATGTCCTAAATACACAATCACAGTATGTACAAGTTAGCTAAACTTCTTAACCCATTCCCATACAACAAAATTTTAGACTGGTCCAAATTGAAAGAAGTTGCATACAGCACTATTTACTTGATGAAATTTTACAATATTTTATCTTTTTGGGTAGAAAACATTATGGATAATGAAGACAATGTAACAAGCAATTTCTTCATCCTACACAATGTTTTCCGAATCTTTTTTCTTTAGGGTCATAAAAAGGTTAACTATTGTCATGCTGTACCTTGAATATCCCTGTTTTGGTAGGAGACCCATGAACATATGTGCAGTCCGATTTTAGTCTGCACTACCTGTTTGTCCCTTCTGAGCCAGAATTGTTAAAATGATAAATTACTAAACAGAAGAATTGACCCCCATAGTTTTATAGTGCTAATTGCCCTTTTAACCCTTTCCTGGAAAAACCTGGGCTTTTACGTCACTGTCATTTTATATATGAGAAAACATTGCGGAAAAAGAAGAAATTGCTTGTAACAAGCAATTTCTTCTTTTCCCACAATATTTTCTACCACATAGGATGGTCAGATTTCAAATTGCAAGCATTTTTCATTGTCGTCTGCATTTTTCAAATTGGACCAGTCTAAAATTTCATAAAACAGGAAAGGGTTAATTTTATGAGATTTTTAAAAGGAAGTTCTTGAGTATGACAAGGTTAATACATTATCACACAAATAGCGTTTTAATGTTCTAAAGAAAAAAAACTACTTGCAAAAATATTACTAAGTCAGGAATTTTTTGTTCATATTTCGTTAGGCAGTTAGCTTGTATAGATGCCTGTTATTATTATCAATGCCCTATTTTTAATTCTGTTAATGACTTAAAAACTTAACCTGTGAACTTTTTAAGCCCCCACATCGAAAGATTGGGGGCATATTGTTTTATTGTTGTCCGTCTGTCATGTCTGTCTGAAAAACTTAGCCAAAAACTTACAATTGCCAATTACTTTCAGCCTATTCAAGATACAATGCTGATATTTGTCATGATACATCTTTATAGGTCAAGGTCACATACCAGGGTAAAATGTTTAGTCCTGTCCTTGTGGGCATTGTGTTTCACAAACACATCTTGGTTTCTTTTAACTTCAACACTAGTAAATTTACAATGCTGATTTTGTTGAGCCCACTTGCGATGAGCATAATCATCATTATGACAAGCCTGTGCAAGTGGGTCAGCATGTCAGTCTGTCCGAATTTGTCTAGGCTTTAACTCCTACATTTATGAATGGACTTCAAAGTAACATGACACAATTATTGTCCATCATAAGCAGATGTTACATTTGAAACAATTTTTCAGCTCGAAATTAATAAGGTGCAGAGAATGTCACTTACACTTCGTAGATGGATTTGAAAATATTTGGCACGATTGTTCTCCATGATAAGTAGATATGCCACTTAACCAAATTTTAGCTCAAAGATCAAGATCACGGCTAAATGTGAAATATTAAGCAGGCTTGACATGCTGTCTCCAAAGCACTTTCTAGTTTATAAGAAGATGCCTCTTAATGATCCGCATTACCTTAGGGTTGGGTCATGGTCTTCTGACAAGGGTAGCATCACTATCAAGGTCATACCTTATCCTGTTAACAGACAGCAAAATTTTAGACTGGTCCAAATGTAATTAGCAAATAAACTAAGAGCTGTATAGTAGCTCTGATTTCTGTGATGTTTTCTTTTTACTTCCTCAAGATCTACTCAACCTCTTTCAAGTGACCATTGAAAGGTCTTCTGACAAGGTTAGCATCACTATTAAACCAATACCAGAGAACAAAATTGTAGACTGGTCCAAATGGAATTAGCTGCAGACGACAGTTTAAAGTGATGACTTTTATTTTTTCAACTTTCTGGGTATAAAACATCGTGGAAAATGAAGAAATTGCTTGGTTTAAGCAGTTGCTTCATTTACCACACTGTTTTCACAATAGGTTTTTTAAGAGGGGTGTCAAAAAGCTTCATTAAGTGGGAACAGTTGAAAGAAAAATACTGTTAAAATGATTTTATTTTTAATGTTGAAAGTTAAAGATTTAACAAAAAAAGAAAATTAATTCTTTTTTAGCGGACCAGTGAATATAGATGCAATATCTCATGAATACCGTGATACCTACTTGAAACTTATGACTCAGGCAGGAACAGAATCTAGAACAGTCCACCAGGGACCAGATTGTATGGCTAGTTCACATCTCCCCTCCCACTCTGATGTGAGAATATCATGTTTGACAGGGGAGAGAATCCAGGTATGCGATAATAAAGCTTTACTGCTTTTGTTTATTCTAATACAGAATTCACTTTGATGTATATGATTATTTAGTAATTGACTTATTGTGACTGTCATTGTAAGATTCAATTGACAAATCAATATATTTATTTAACTCTTTCCTGTTTTATGAAATTTTAGACTGGTTCGATTTGAAAGAGGTTGCATACGACAATGAAAAATGCATGCAATTTGAAATCTGACCATCATATGTGGTAGAAAATATTGTGGGAAAAGGAGAAATTGCTTGTTACAAGCAATTTCTCCTTTTTCCACAATTTTTTCTCAAGTATAAAATCGCAGTGACATAAAATCCCGGGTTTGTCCAGGAAGGGTTAAACCAGAAGTGGACTTCATACTCCAACATTGGCCAGTATTTATGTGAAGCATTTGTGCTGGTTTGGTGACTTAAACGTTGTCAATTTGGCTTAATCAAGCTGTAATTACGTCGTGTAGGTCATCAACTAAGCATTTCATTTGTTTGTGACATGTAACTGATCATAAATTGTGCAAAATAAGGCTGTTTTACATCAAAGTGGAACTATCTACTGGAGCTCATTGAGGTGAGTGCATTAATCCATCAATTGCATCTCAGACTCTATTTTATGGGTTCTTGTTCCAAATTTTGTTATTATTGTAGGTTTTGACCTGAAACTTGGATCAGACATTCACAGTGTTAAAAGAGCTATTTAAAAAAATGGTTAACAATACTTCAAATGTATTTTTGTCAAGCCCACTTTTGGTGAGCAAGAAAAAGTAGTTAAAAGGATAGCAGAAGTGACAATAAAAACATTTGTTCAATCATATTTAACCATTTTCCAGATGACAAAATTTTAAACCTGTCCAAATTGAAAGAATTGGCAGACAACAATTTGCTTTTGGTGGAATTGAAAAAAATCTTTGTCATTTTGAGTAGAAATCAATATGGATAATGAAAAAATAGCTTATTATGAATAATTTCTTCTTTCACGAAAACATTTTCCAAACCTTTTTTTCTTGAGGGGCGTATAAAAGGTTGATTGTGTAAATCTGGTTTAAATTGGAAAATAACCATTCAGTTGGGTAGAAAATATTGTAGAAAAAGAAGAAATTGCTTGTTACAAGCAATTTCTTCTTTTTCTACGATGTTTTCTCAAGTATAAAATCACAAAGACATAAAATCTCATGTTTGTACAGGAAAGCGTTAACAGCCCAACATCAGGTATCGTCATACTGTGCCTTTTCTTACATTTCAGGGTTTGGCGTATTTTCTTGAGGATGGGCAGTCAGCTATTTCACCAAATGAAGCTTTAATGTGGGCCAAAGTAAATCCATTCTCACCACTAGGAACAGGCTACAGAATAAACCCATTTTGAATGGAAAAACCTTTTCATTGAAGAGAGGAATTTGAAGCAAATGTCATCACTTGGCAACCTAATCCTCTTACAAGATCATACAAGCTCTAAGTATGATTTTTATGCCCCCACCACTTAATGTGGGGAGGGGCATATAGATTTGCCTTTGTCCATCCGTCCTTACTTCCGTCCTTTCATCCTTCAGTCCGTCCCCAAATTGTCCGGCGCATATCTCTAAAAGTATAATAGCTATCAACTTGAAACTTCATAGATGGATAGACCTCATTGAGGAGAAGTGCAGTGCACAAGAACCATAACTCTTGCTGGCATAATTTTGGAGTCATTGCCCTTTGTTATTATCAAAGCTACTGGTGGGGGCATCTGTGTCCTGTGGACAAAGCTCTTGTTTTTAATCATCTGATGACTGTTATATTCGACAAAAACAGATTCTTTATAACAAAACTCCAAAGTCTATGCTCTGAAAAGGTTTATCCTGACTGTGTTTTGTAAACCTATTACTGGATGAAAAGAATTAAGAATGGTCAAGAGAAGTTGCAGATGACAATTTTTAGTTGATGAAATCTTAAAAATCTCTGTCTTTTTTGAAAGAAAATATATCTGATATTGAAGAATAAGCAATTTCTTCATTTTCCACAATGTTTTCAAAGCTTTTTTGAGCAGCATAAAAAAGGGATTGTGTAGGATTGGGTTAAAGAATTTTTAGCAAGAATTCCACCATAACAGACAATATTTACATTGCTTCCGTCCACTTATATGCTATTTGTTATGTCTCTTCCTGGTTGTCCTAAACACAGCATATTCAAGGTTAGCCTTAGTGATCTAAATATGTTTGATTCCTCTTAGTTGCTCAAATATGTCAAAATTTGTTCATAATACCTTAGGCAAGTTCAAAATTTGCTCACTTCCAGTTAAACACTTGGTTAACCCATTCCCACACAACAAAATTTTAGACCAGACCAAATTCAAAGAAGTTGCAGACGACAATTTTATATTGTTGAAATTTTCAGAATTTTTGTCTATTAGGGTAGAAAATATTGTGGAGAATGAAGAAATTGCTTGTAACAAGCAATTTCTTTATTCTCCACAATGTTTTTCAAAACTTTCATATTGAGGGGCGTTTAAAAGTGTCGCTGTGTGGGAATGGGTTAACAGAAAAATTTAGAAGCATAGCGTAGGGAATGCAGTTTTGGCGAGAACATTTGTTGCCTTGATATGTAGGTAATATTGTGTTATGATAGAGATACAACATCTTGTATTAAATTTTGCTTTGAGCCGGTGAGAAAAATTTTGATATGTCACTAGACCAAAGGTCTAGCAAAATATCAAATTTCTTTTGCAGCAAAAAGCAAAAACAAGGTGTTGTATAGCAATAGTAACATAATATTCCATTTATTGAATTGATGAAATAATGAGAAAAATTCTATATTTCTACAGGTATTTCTATTCTCTTTACCATTCTAAACATGCTTTATAACTTCATCTACAGAATGAAATGATGTCGTCTTAGACTGCCTTAAAAGGGGATATCGATGTTTCTGAAACCTAGATAAGAAAAAAATACAAAGTGCCGAAAAATACACCCAAACGAACATTAAATACTTCAAGTTGAGTCAGGTATTGTCTTGGTGGTAATAAAATAGGCCTAAAGTGGCTTTTTGTGGTTATATCGGAAAGGTTCAGCGAAATTCCAAGTTATTTTTAGATATTGCAGTTCGGCTGTTGACATCGAATGACCTCATTTGCATATGACCCAAAGTCAACTGAAGGTAACAAATTTACTAGCGAAACAGCCAACGTCCTAAATCATGTCACATGAAAGGGTTAGCGCAAAACTACGGTGTTTATATTCGTAATAACACTTACGACAGTTTTGACTGATCTTTTCAGAATTAAAGACAGGTTAGCGAACATAACTCCTGATGACGTAACAATGACGTTGGTGTGATGTAATTTAAACTAAATTCAAGGTTCCAATGGTTATTGGCACCACGTGAATGATCATATAGTCTTTGCAACTGTCTCAGATTAATCTACGTAGGCTATTAAGGAAATACCCTGCTTTTTTCTGATAAGCGAAAACAGCTTTTTTCAAAACTACTTTTCAGCATATTGTATTCAAATAGTATATGAGAGAAAATAAGAATAATAAAAATATGTGACATGAAAAAAAACATCGGTACCTACCTTTAAATGGAACCGTATTTGACACTATCAATCACTATCAATTACTTTTTTTCTGACATGTATGATTTTGTCAGTGTGGAATGTATATTTTTTAGAAGAAACATTTATTGGTATATTATATCTTGAAATATTTCAATGTTAGATCACCTGTGGTCTAAAACTAAGTAAGTATAATAATTGAACAATTAATATATTCACTCAGGTGAGCCCCATACTACAATCTTTCTTTTTTCACGTTCAAATATTCAGACATAAAAGATGGGATGAAATGAGGCAATTTTGTTTCAAATGTTTCTTATGTTAATTACATTGTTAGTATATATATGTTTTATTTATATTGAATATGTCATTTACTTTGATTATGTGTCTGTCCATTTTATCAATATTAACCCATTCCCATACACTCAAGCATTTTAGGCCTCTCAAGAAACAGGATAGGAAAAACATTATGAAAAATAAAGAAATTGCTTGTAACAAGCCATTTCTTTGTTTTCCACAATGTTTTCTTCCAAGAAAGTTGAAATATTCTGAAATTTCAAAAATTTAAACTATCGTATGTATCACCTTTCAATTTGAACTGGTCTTAAATTTTATTGTTTGAGAATGGGTTGAGATTTTATTTATTCTTTACATATCAGATAATGAGGTTGTGGTATTACATAGATTTCGCTCTACATAGTTACTAGTCTTTTATTTACAAATGATCCTTTATCCTGAAAAAGCCGCCTAAATGATGTTACTTTATGACGTTTAACCCTTTCCCGTTTTTGGAAAATTTTAGACGAGTCCAAATTGAAAGAGGTTGCAGACAACAATGACAACTGGATGCCATTTGAAATGAGACCATCATATGAGGAAGAAAATATTGTGGAAAAAGGAGAAATTGCTTGTTACAAGCAATTTCTTCTTTTTCCACAATGTTTTCTCTAGTATAAAATCACACAAACGTAAAATCCCGTATTTGAACGGGAAAGGGTTAAAAGTTTTAATGTTTTGATGACATCACAATTCTCTGATTATTGCTATGCCCCTCAAGAGAAAAGCTTTAGAAAACAGTGTGGGCATGTAGAAATTGCTTGTTTCTTGCAATCTCCTCATTATCCACAATGTTTTCTACTTCAGAATACAGATTTTAAAAATTTCACCAAAAAAATTTTCATCTGCAACATTTGGGCCAGTCTATGATTTTGTCATCTTGTAATAGGTTGTCATGTTAAACCAATACACAATTTCTTGTTTCAACTGTTGGGATTGTGCTAACAAGGCTAAAGAATGTAGGGACCCTAAGCCTAGATTTTGCTTTTTATACTGGTCCAATATGAAAGAAGCTAAGGAGGACAAATTAAAGTTTGTGAATTTAGAAAGTCTGCATTTTAGGGTCGAAAACTTATTGGACATTGAAGAAATTGCTTGCTTCAAACAATTTCTTCATTGTCCTTAATGTTTTCCAAAGCTTTGTTCATAAGTGGTATCAAAAAGGGAGATTGTGTTGTAATGGGATAATTGGTTTTCATTTATGTTGCTCTTTTTTTTACACTCATTAAGCTCAACCATCATTTTTATTCCTCGCACAATCATGTTGTCATTGATACTCAATTCTAGCTAGGGGCACAAAAAAATTAGCTTGAATGCTTTATGTCTATCAATACAGGATTTTTCTTCAGGATTAATCATCTTTTGAAAACTGTCTATCTTTATCAAATTTTTCTGACACTGGTCCTTTGATGTAATTAAAAAAAAGACATTTAGGGAAAAGAAAACACTTGCGATTTAAATTAGCATTTTTACAAATTCTCAAAGTAACTTTGTGAACATAGGGGTTTTGATATAAATGATACTTTCTGATACTAGGGAGAAATACATTCATGGAAAATGACAAGCAATTTCTCCTTTTATCACAATCCTTTCTACCCTATTTGGCCCTTTTTTTATTCTAGTAAAATTTGAAATGTCCTCTGCAACTTCTTACAATTTGGACTTGTAAGAATTTTGTGGTTGTGAAATAGGTAAAGTGACATGAACATGTCACAGTGTCTACTGTTAATAGTACTAGAATGAAATATGAAGCATAATTAATGTACTTTTGCTCAATTATTTTAAATTTTATGCGATATATTATGAAGTCTTGTAACTATAAAGAAATTTTATTTACATTATATATGTAGTTGTTTAATTTTTTTTTTTATTTGAGACTGGTCCAAAATCAAAGAGGTTGCAGAAGAAAACAAAATATAGATACAATTTGGAATGAAACTATCCCATGTGGTTGAAAACATTGTGGGAAAAAGAAATTGCTTTTTACAAACAATTTTGTCTTTTTCCACTATTCTCTCTCAAGTATATAATTACATTGACGTGAATTCTTTAGAATAGAGTGGGTTTGTTAATCCAATAACTAGATGACACAGTTTTGACTGCTCCAAATTGGAAAAAGTTGCAGACGACAATCAATGGTGTGTGTAAATTGAAAAATTAGACCTGTATAGGGTAGAAAACATTGCCAGAAAATGAGATATTACTTTTCTTGAGTAACTGCACCTTTTCCTGCAATGTTTTCCATGAAAGTACTCTTCAGGGTATTGAGGAGGGATTGTATGGAAATTGATTAAACTCTTTGTTAAAGAAACTTACTTAATTGTTCAACTGTTTGTCTCAGAGAATTGTCCTTTGTGCATATTATCATGTCCTTATACAAACATTTATAGATAAGTTAGATACTTTGTTCTTCCATCTAGATTTGATGCTTTTGAAAACACGAAAATGCTACATTTTTTAATGCTCATTATCTCCACAGAGAATTTGATATAGTTTAGCCTATTCCCACACAATTACACTTTTTAAACACCCCTGAAGCAAGCAATTTCTTCATTATCCACTATCTTTTCTACCCCAAAAGACAAAGATATTAGAGATTTCATCAACTTAATTATGTTGTCTGCAACTTTCTTGAATTTGGTCTTGTCTAGTCCCCGATTTCCTTATTTTATCATGCTAAATATCTCAATAAAAATCTTTTTTTTATCTTCATTCTATAAAATGTTTGTTGTATATTATGTCTGTTTTAGAGGGAGGTACTGATGTTTCGGAGACCTAGATAGGAAAAATATCCAAGTGCTTGAAAATACACTCAAACAAACATTTTTGATTACTTAGATATGAGTCAGATATTGTTTTCACATTTATCTGATAGGCTTAAAGTGGCTTTTTGTGCTTATCTTGGAAAGGTTCAGAGGAACTCCACATTATTTTTAGAAATCATGGCATTCAATTGTTGACTCCAAATGACCTCATTTTCATATGACCCAAAAGTCAACAGAAGATAAATGATAAAGGAAACAACTGAATTATGTCACACTCAATGGTTATCCCAAAACTCTGGTAATTGTCTATAATATATTAGCTCTAACACAATTTTTGACTGATCTTTACAAAATTGAAAACCAACTCCTGATAAAGTCACAATGGCGTTGATTTGAATTCCTGATTCCAACGGTTATTCACACCACTTGAATGTCCCAATATTCAATGCAACTGTCTCTAGAAATATATCAAAAGCCTACATAGGCTATAATGGGAATACCCTGGTTATTATGATAAACGATCTATGATTTGCCCTAAACTACTTTTCAGAATATTGTATTCAAATAAAATAGGGGAGGAGAATAAAGATAAATTAAAATCTGTTACATAAAAAAAGCATCAATACTTCCCTTTCGAAATTGTACAACTAATGGCTCTTAGCTAAAAAGTATCTTAACCATCCCCCATTCCCACACAATGATGGTTTTTGACACCCTCAAGGAAACAATTGGAAAAATATTGTGTAAAATGAAGAAATTGCTTGCAATGAGTAATATCTTCATTCTTACATTTTTTTCTAAAATTTTATTAACTTTAAATTGTCGTCTCTGACTCTTTTCAATTTGACCAGTTCAAAATTTTGCCGTCCGGTAATGGATTGATCCATTTCCAAACAATGACGCTTTTTGTCGCCCCTCAAGAAAAACATTGGAAAAAAATGTGGAAAATGAAGAAATTGCTTGCAACAAGCAATTTTTTAATTCTCGGCGGGTCCCATTCTCAACAATGTTTTCTACTCAGAATATTGAACAAATCTAAAATTCCATCAACATGAAATTGTTGTCTGTAACTCCTTTCAATTTGGAGCGCTCTAAAATTTCGTTGTCTGGTAATGGATTAAGTGCCTATAGTTAACCCCCACCATTGATAGATTGGGGACAGAGTGCTTCATTGTATACACCTGTTTGTCTGGCTGTCCCTCTGCCGAAAAAATAACCGGAAAACTTAATGTGCGACAATTTCCAACCGGTCAGGGTCATATCATCAAGGTCAATGTCAAGTTTTTAGCCCTTGTCCTCAAAACTTTACTCAAAAACTTAATCTTTTGACTAAATATTTCAGTTGGCATATTCAAAATACAATGGTATGAAAATAGATCTCCTAGATGTGTATCTGTAGTTATGCTGTTAAAGTCGCAAACCAGCCAACCAATTTTTCTTTCCCGTTGCTGACCATATATTTTGTGAGATAACGCTGTTTAACCCATTCCCATACCATGAAGCTTTTAAATGCCTTCAAGAAAAAAGCTTTGGAAAACATTGTTGAAAATGAAGAAATTGCTTGTCACAAGCAATTTCTTCATTATCCACAATTTTTTCTAACAATAAAGTTGAAAAATCTAAAATTTCATAAATTTTAAAATGTCGTGTGCAACTTCTTTCAATTTGTACCTGTCTATAATTTTATCTTGTGGTACTGGGTTACATACAATCCCTTCCATTTACACCCTCGCCCCCCCCCCGGAAAAAGGCGTCGGAAAACATTGTGGAAAATGAAGAAATCGCTTGTCACAAGCAATGTTTTCATTATCCATAATATTTTCTATCCATTGAGAAGAAGAAAATTAGAATTCCATCGCTTTGAAACTGTCGTCTGCAGCTTGTTTTGATTTGGACCAATCTAAATTTGGACCAATCTAAATTGTGGGAATGGGTCAATATGTAATCTGGAACTTGCCTTCAAACAAAACCTTATCAATAGATATATGTTCGATTCGCGAACAAAACATCTTAACCAACCATGATGCTGACCATAAATTTTGCAAGATATCACTGTTTATCTAAGTTGAACTTCCTGTTGGAGTAAGTTGGATTGGCTGGTGATCCATCAACTATCTTTAGCCCTTTCCCAGACGACAAAATGTTAGACCTGTCCTAATACAAAGAAGTTGCAGACGACAATTTAAAGTTAATGGATCATTGATTTTTTTTTTCTATTTTTATTTTTTTTGTCTTTCACAGTTTAGGTGGAAAGGTCTATTGTCCATCATTTCCGTCTCTTAACTACAGCACTATTTCCGTGGCTGCAATATAACGAGAAATTACAGCAGCACGTATCGCGATACGGCGACGGCCATATAGTCGCATTTATCATAAGCATCAGTTCCCCACAAAGCAAAATTTTAGACCGGTCGAAATTGAAAGAGGCTGCAGACGACAATTTCAGCTTTATTCAGTTTTGGATTTTTTTTTTTTTTCGTCTTTTTGGGGATAGAAAACATTATGGATAATAAAGAAATAGCTTGATACCAAAGCTGTTTTTCATGGGTGTCAAAAGGAGGGATTTTGCGGAAACAATAATAAAGCGTGTCGGGTTACAAACCGAGTGTATGCACTTCTTCTGAATTAATGTTATTTTCCGAGGATTTGGGAAAATGTGTGATAATATTCATTACATGTACTTTAGGATAAACATGATACCACAGTCAGACCAATTCCACTTTTTCATCAACTCTAAAGTTCATCCGATTGTTTTATCCTCGTTGTTTGGGACAATTAAAATGTGGGCGTGGCATTAATTAATATATTTACATCGGATTATTCTGTTTCAATTTCGTCTACACCCTCTTCAAATTCCTCCAATAAATTTAGAACTCCTGTTAACCAGGGTTTAATTTAGTTTTTATCCTATGTGAACCCCATACTTCTCCCCATAAATTTAGAAATTCGTTTATCTTATGCAGGAAAACATAATCCAGGGTATAAATACTAAATTGGTCTACAGCATCTAAAATAGTTTCAACATCAATACAGGTAAACAATGAATTGTCATGAACGACAACACCACCATATCGACCTCACTACAAGCGTTCAACTCGTTGGTTATGGGTACTTTTATACCGATATTATACCAACAAGAGTGACCACTAATGACTGGCATAAACAACTACCTAATACACAAACAGTACCACACAGAGATGGTTGACAACATTTTACGAATATGTTATGTAACATGTGAACCCCATGCTTCTCCCCATGAATTTAGAAATTCGTTTATCTTATGCAAGAAAACACAATCCAGGGTATAAATATTAAATTGGTCTACAGCATTTAAAATAGTTTCATCAATGCAGGTAAACGAATGAATTGTCATGAACGACAACACCACAATATCGACCTCACTACAAGCGTTCAATTCGTTGTTTATGGGTACTTTTATACCGATATTATACCAGCAAGGGTGACCACTAATGACTGACATAAACAACTACCTAATACACAAACAGTACCACACAGAGATGGTTGACAACATTTTACGAATATGTTATGTAACATGTGAACCCCATGCTTCTCCCCATGAATTTAGAAATTCGTTTATCTTATGCAAGAAAACACAATCCAGGGTATCAATATTAAATTGGTCTACAGCATCCAAAATAGTTTCATCAATGCAGGTAAACGAATGAATTGTCATGAACGACAACACCACAATTTCGACCTCACTACAAGCGTTCAATTCGTTGTTTATGGGTACTTTTGTACCGATATTATACCAGCAAGAGTGACCACTAATGACTGACATAAACAACTACCTAATACACAAACAGTACCACACAGAGATGGTTGACAACATTTTACGAATATGTTATGTAACATGTGAACCCCATGCTTCTCCCCATGAATTTAGAAATTCGTTTATCTTTTGCAAGAAAACACAATCCATGGTATAAATATTAAATTGGTCTACAGCATCTAAAATAGTTTCAACATCAATACAGGTAAACAATGAATTGTCATGAACGACAACACCACCATATCGACCTCACTACAAGCGTTCAACTCGTTGGTTATGGGTACTTTTATACCGGTATTATACCAGCAAGAGTGACCACTAATGACTGGCATAAACAACTACCTAATACACAAACAGTACCACACAGAGATGGTTGACAACATTTTACGAATATGTTATGTAACATGTGAACCCCATGCTTCTCCCCATGAATTTAGAAATTCGTTTATCTTATGCAAGAAAACACAATCCAGGGTATAAATATTAAATTGGTCTACAGCATCCAAAATAGTTTCATCAATGCAGGTAAACGAATGAATTGTCATGAACGACAACACCACAATATCGACCTCACTACAAGCGTTCAATTCGTTGTTTATGGGTACTTTTATACCGATATTATACCAGCAAGGGTGACCACTAATGACTGACATAAACAACTACCTAAGACACAAACAGTACCACACAGAGATGGTTGACAACATTTTACGAATATGTTATGTAACATGTGAACCCCATGCTTCTCCCCATGAATTTAGAAATTCGTTTATCTTATGCAAGAAAACACAATCCAGGGTATAAATATTAAATTGGTCTACAGCATCCAAAATAGTTTCATCAATGCAGGTAAACGAATGAATTGTCATGAACGACAACACCACAATATCGACCTCACTACAAGCGTTCAATTCGTTGTTTATGGGTACTTTTGTACCGATATTATACCAGCAAGAGTGACCACTAATGACTGACATAAACAACTACCTAATACACAAACAGTACCACACAGAGATGGTTGACAACATTTTACGAATATGTTATGTAACATGTGAACCCCATGCTTCTCCCCATGAATTTAGAAATTCGTTTATCTTATGCAAGAAAACACAATCCAGAGTATAAATATTAAATTGGTCTACAGCATCCAAAATAGTTTCATCAATGCAGGTAAACAATGAATTGTCATGAACGACAACACCACCATATCGACCTCAATTCGTTGATTATGGGTACTTTTCGCCGATATTATACCAGCAAGGGTGACCACTAATGACTGACATAAACAACTACCTAATACACAAACAGTACCACACAGAGATGGTTGACAACATTTTACGAATATGTTATGTAACAGTTTTCATGTCACTATTATGGTTTATCAGCTTTCACGATGGAAAACTAAGAGAAATCAGACATACACCAGGATGAATAGGGGTTGATTGAATGGGATTTAACGCCTTTTTATAATAGTATTATGGTTTATCAGCTTTCACGATGGAAAACTATAAGAAATCAGACATTCACCTGCAGGATGAATAGGGGTTGATTTAATGGGATTTAACGCCACTTTATAATAGTATTTCAGTCGTTCCGCGGTGGCTGGAGCACGTAACGATGGATTCCCGGTATTTCGCATTTCTCTCACCAATACTACCACTACATCCTTTCCGAGCCTCCAGCTACTCATCACTCTTAGGTTTACGATTATCAACCGATTGGTGGGAGAAAAATGTCGCAAAGAATATTTGCCGCGACCGAGGATCGAATTCGGGACCTCATAATTCAGAATCCTACGCGCGACTGAATGCGCTATGGCCGCGGCCGAACAGGAGTTGGGGCAAGAGATCAATTATACATTACATTAAGCTGTCTGAATGAATCTAGTGGTTCTAATGCTGTTTGAGAATTATCCTCGCATGGCGAAAATGATCATGTTTCTACTGAAAAAGCTACTACCATTGACAATGAAATACCGTCGATCTTGCTCGAACGACCACCTCTATTAAGCGACCCCTTCCACTAAGCGGCCACAATCGAAACCCCCTTTTTAAAATTAAAAGCTCGCGTAAAGAAGTGGTCGTATATTTGTTAAAACTTTTCAATCGTAAATCCAATGTTGTTTGAACTTATTAGAATCGTATCAGTGAGACGATTCTAATAAGTCGCAACAACATAGGATTTGGCGAGAATTATATGATAATTGATGTAAGCAATAGAACCATTCCTTCATATATTTCACAAATAAGTGCATTAAGCGATCATTTTCTTAAGCGACCACTTTTTTATTTACCTATTGGTGGTCGCTTAATACAGGATTTTCTGTACATCAAACGTTTGCCACGATAGCTTTCTCTCTAGAACAAATTTGCTCTACCAAAAGTATAACCTAGAATAACGGGCACGAAAGAAAATATAACGCAGAAATGACAGGAATCGAAAAAATTAGTTAAAAGGAGCAAAGCAACCAAAGAAGACGCCGAAACACACAACTTTGAAGAAATCGAAGGGAACCAAAAAAGAATCACGAGGCCTGTGAGACCCCGTGCGAATTGTGACTGTCAAACGTTTTCCATGAAAGCTTTCTCTCTAGAAGAAATTTGCTCTTCCAAAAGTATAACCTAGAATAACGGGCACGTAGAAAAAAATATATAACGCAGAAATGACAGAAATGGGGAAAAAGGTTAAAAGAAGCAAGGCAACCAAAGAAGACGCCGAAACACACAACTTGGAAGAAACTCGAAGCGAACCAAAAAAGAATCACGAGGCCTGTGAGAGCCCGTGCGGCACAATTGATGGATTGTGACTGTCAATCAAAGAATCAATCGACCTATCAAATAATTCATTTAGTCCGAAAGAACTCCGACGATAGCAGGCAATGATCTGTAGTTACGACGTTTAGGTTGTCAACCAACAATTTTAATTTTTTGTTACATATTACTGACCATAAATATTTGCAAAACAACATTGCTTATTATCGAAGTGGAACTCAGTGGGAGTCGCCAGTTCTCTGTCAATCGGGTTGTAAGAATAAGTGGCTTCATTCCTTACATCTGGATTTGCATGTAATGGAACAAACGTGACAGCCCTCGTCATATTTCAGGGCCAGAAAATGGACATTATTATCATTTCAAATTCATTCCTCATAAATAATTCATCTTTTTTGCGTATGGTTTTTGTTGTTGTTGTTTTGTTGGGGGGGGGGGTAAATACATTTGAATGTTTTGTGTGCAAAAAAAATATAGTTGTCGTTTGAACCCGTAAAACATCTTTCATTTGTTGCCTTGCTAGAAACCGTTGGACTTTAGTCGCTGATTCATTTATGATCGGTCGAGTGGAAATACGGAACTGCTTTTAAAGTTGAAAGTGCAAATTGATATCGATCCTGGTCAGACTGAGAGGAATGTGCAGGCTGACGACGAACACAAATGTTAGCTCTTGATAGATTTGCTTTTCAAGCTACATATACTGATAATTGTCAGAGGGATGTGGTTTGCGATGACTTGTTGTGGGCCCCGGTTCGGCCCTTTCAACCACCAAATCTTATCAAAATTGTGTTTTTAATTGGTCGTAGACCAATTTATATAACCATAAACTCAAGATTGTGTCGCTGCAATTTACCAAAACTGCCTTTAGCCCAACTGGACGTATATTCTGACGGGAAAACAGAAAACATCATTTCATTTTACAAGTTAAGAATTATCAAAAGGAGTAAAGGAAAACTGGACGGTCACACGCTTTAAAGATGAATGTTTCAAGGATTTTCCGCTAGTGATGAACGCGTCTAACCAACCCTTTCTTTCAATCATATCGAGGTTTAAACAAAGATGATACTGCCACTCAGTTATTTTCCAGCCATAAGTTAATCAAAGTACTGAGAGTTCTTCTGGGGAGCAAATTTGATTATTATGCTTTCAAGCTGTCTAAAGAATTCGCCCAAAGAATAGTATCAACTGTTTTTTCCTTTGTTTATAATCAGCGCTGTTTAGGAACTTGTTAATTTCTGCCCAGAAAGAGAGAGGGTTTTGAAATTTCATGAACCTGTTGTCAGCATTTGCCCTTAAACTTAAGTTATCATATTTCCATAATTTTTCTGTTTTGGCTTTATAAAAAAAGCTTGCAGGGATGATCTAACCATGACTATTTAACAATCGAGAATTTTAAAAAATTTAGTTTTCACAAAATGTTGATTTTTTGTCGGTACCCATGTTGCATCAAGGTCTTACGTTCGTGTAAAATAATATTAGTTCTTATTAACATTCACGGAAATATCATACACTAGGATAGAACATACGGGTTGTAAAAGTAATAGAAATTAAAGTTGTTTTACCCTAATTCTAAAGTCGGAATGCAACGATATGTCCAATTTCTCAGTGACGACCAATTACAGTGCGTACGGCACTTTGATTTAATTTCTTTGCGAAAGCTGTGATTAACAGATAAACATGCCTTGTCCAGTCTGAGTCCTGTTTATGAAATATTGATGGCTCTGTAAACTAGACTTGTTGTAAACACGTATACTGATTTTCTTTCTCATACGAAAATATATTATTTCCACTCCATGTATGTATATATTTTCGAGTGACACCTATTATCTAAGACTTAAATTGACCAATCGCGGCTGTCAATCAAGTAACCAGTTAACCAATGAAATCATTCATTTAGAACAGAAACTAATTTTAAACTCCGACATTTTCCGCCATTTTTCCAAGCTGAAGTTACGACATTTCGGTCGCCAACCCACTACCTTACCTTTTTGTTACATGCTATTTGCCATAAACTTTGCAAAAAAACGCCGTTTAAAATCGAAGTGTCGCTGCCTGTCGGAGTCGATTGGCATGGTAAATGGAGTAAGTGGGCGGGGCCAGCGATTGGCCAATTAGCTGATTGATGGCCCCGCCGTCTCAACTCCAATATTGCAGTTCCACCGAGGGAATAAACGCAGTTATTCTGTACTATATGTGGTCAGTTACATAAAATAAAAGACAGGTCGTCTGTTTGCGACCTAAATGTCGTAACTTCGGTTATATCAAGCTGTAGTTATGACGTTTTAGTAGCCAAAAGATAATATGATTTAACATGCCGGTATTCAAAGTCCATTTCCGGTATAAATGGAGGATTTGATTGGTCAATCTATTTTTACTGATAACTTCGTCAAGGCCGAGACATCTGTAAAGTCATTGACATGATATACAGAAGGGGGTGGCAGTGGAAAAGTAGATGAAAAAGATAAAATTTTGAGATCAGGAATTATCACATAACTAAACACCGAGAAAAAAGTTCGTTCATTTTCCTAAGTTGGTCTGTCTCAAAACATGCAAAAGTGGAGCGAAAATACGTCATTTCTGAAATTGCAAAAATATCACCTCTTCTACATTATAGCGTATGTTATTTAAGTATCAAAATGTTTTGATTTATTTGCAATTCAATGATTCCGTAAGTCTAGAAGGGTTAGTGTGTCAGGATTTATGGGTTTGTATTTTGAAGGGTGCGCGGGAGAGCAATTATAGACAGTTATTTTGTTTATCTGCGATCTTAGAGCTTCCGACCCACTGCGGTGCTACCGAGACCACCAGTTGTCAAAATAAATAATGTTTGGTTTGAGACTTCTAGTAGACCTCACAACTTGTTTAACTTATTACCAGATCACTGAATTTTAGACTGGTCCAAATTTAATGGATTTGTACATGAAAAATAAAAAAATATGAAATTTTAGATTATTTTTTTTTTAATTTCTTTGTTGGGAAACATAGGGTAAAATGTAGAAAATGCTTGTCGTATCGTCTGTTTAACTTTATGGTGACTTTGATCTGTCTTTTCTATGGTCGATGATTGACACTTTTTTAGGATTATCAAAAGTTGAAAATCGGACGGGGTTTAATAATCGTTGCTATAGAAACGTATACATTTGTAAGCTATTGATACTTTTTTGGTTTAAGTATTCCAAACGGAGAGAGCGCACATACACGCAAATTAAACCGCCGGGGGCCGCACTGCAAAGGTGATTTCATATAACCTGCCTGCAGTGACCATCATCACTTCCTACGGTTTTGTACTCTTTATATGAATCTTCCTCAGAGATCTTAATAGGGATTGTAGAAAGCATGTACTGAATTAAGAGATAAAGAGAATATTTTTGTTATCATCGAGGTAGGAAAGGAAAAACAAAACAAACAAACAAAAAAACACAAACAAACAAACAAAAGACAATCATACTGTATGAATACGCGAAGCATAAAGTTGCAATCATTGATACATTATAACATGTGCGGTAGTTTATATACCTAGTATTTTTATTTTAATTATCTTTTTCATTTTATCAGAGTCTTCAGCATGTACTTTGTAGATAAATAATGACATGTAATTTCTTAAGGCGGCCAGCCGCGAAATATTCTTAGAACACTGTATCCGTCCGTCCAAGTTTCAAAGTGGCTGCGCTTAGTTCACATGATAAATTTGTTGAAATGACGCTCGAAGCCTCGTGTGTTTTTAATAACTTGGGAGTAATTTTTACGAATTACGGACGTTTCGTACCATAACCATTTCGTACCAGTCATTTCGTACCATGGTATTGGTCATTTCGTACCATGGTATTGGTTGTTTCGTACCATGCTGTGACCATTTCGTACCATGTTTTTATTTTCTATTTGCTTTATCTAATTTATCGATCATTAAACAAGTGAAAATCAATTTAGACAGTCCATTCAGGCAAACGGAGAGTTGATGATACAGTATTAGCGTATCACCACATTACTTTTTTTCTAACAGGGGGATTGTGTTCATTAGAAGGAAATTAGTAGGGAATCAGATCTGTATTTCCATCAATATTGTATCATAGTTAACCGAATAATTTGACAAAGTAACAATGAGCCAATTGCCACACAACGATATTTAAGACAGGTCCAAATATAAAGAAATGTGCAGACCACAATTTCATGAGAACGGATTTTTTTTAAAAAAAATATTTGTCTTTTGGAGAAGAAAACATTGTGATAATTATTGCTTGTCTCCAGCAATGTATTCCTAAGTATTTTTCTTGGTGGGTGTAAAAAAAGTTGGACAGTCAAATGAAAGGCAAATACCAATCTAATCATAATTAAGCAACCAACATTTGTTCACCTTCCATAATTAGATCTTAAATGATCTCACCTAACACGTCGCAACCAATGACAAACAATCTAATAATCAAATTCTCTGAACTTGATTGGGTGGTTTATTTGTGGTACGAGATGTTACGAAATGACCAATTATCTGGTACGAAATGACCAACGCATGGTACGAAATAGCCATTGTATGGTACGAAATAACCATAGAAATTATGGTACGAAATGGTTATGGTACGAAATGACACCATTTTCTCCAAAAGGCTTAATCATTTCAATCGAATTGTAGTTGGAACCAGCACCAGGACCATCAGTCCTTTGAAATTTTCCCTCCGGACGACCAGAAAATTTTTAGGTGCCTTATACTACACCTTCATATTTCCGATTGGCCAATCAGATTCTTTGTTACAAAGTAAACTTCCTCAGCCGGACGACGTCGTCTTCGCGCGGATTGAACTTGCGGAGAAAAAGAACAAATATATACTTTTATTTCATGATAAGAATGAGTATAAAGCAAAGTAAGCTCACAGACCAACCAACAAATTCTCGGCTAATTACTCAATTCCTATAATTTCCAAAGAAACAGTTATTTTTATGATAAAAAAGCCAGACATTTTGTCTTTTTTCATCGGGCCCTTTATTCTGTAAGCTACAAAAAGAGATGGAGAAAAAGAGAAAAGAATTAAGATTCACGCAGCATTAATAACTTTCTCAAAAGAAAATAATGATCTATCTGTAAATTTATAATATTTGAGTTAGGTCCTCTCAGTTGTCAATGGGTATTAGTATTGCATACAGATATCGCGACCGAATGCATATGTGTGTTGATTTTTTTACATTGCGATCTTGGCACATAATCTTTTTATTAAAACATTGCATGTTACAAACATTAAATAGTGTTGAGGGTATCACATTTGTACATAAGTTGCATAAATATCTTAACCATTTACCTAGCTGATATATCGTAGTCCTCTTTCTGATAATCTGCTGGCGAGGGCTACAACTCCACCAGGCCCTTCCCTGGGCTGATTATTCATTTGGCCATCACTTTTGCCAAATTGAAAAAAAAAATGGAGCCAAATCTATTGCCAAGAAGCCAAATAAGAAGCCAAATTTTTTGCTGAGTTTCATGCTGCTGAGCTAGGACACTATTGACTACCATAAACATACAACATACACACACACAAAAAAAACTTGACAACTGAATGTTTATTGATTGATTGAATGGGGTTTAACGCCAATTTTAACAGTATTTCAGTCATATGGCGGCGGCCGGAGCACCTAACAATGGATTCCTGGTATTTCTCACACCAGTATTACCACCACATCCTTTCCTAGTCTCCAGCTGCTATCTCACTTAGGTTTACAATTATCCAACCATTGGTGAGAGACAAATGTCAGAAAGAATATGTGCCGCTGTTTGGGATCGAACCCATGACATCCCATCATTGATGAGTAGGAGTCTGATGCACTACAGACTGCGCTATGACGGTGGCTTGTTAACTGAATTTTTTAATTTATCATTTCCATTTGAATTTAATCAGACAAGCCATAATTTTTCAAGCATTTTCAGGATATTCCACAAAAAGTTTGTATCCTACTCACAGTATCCCAGCCACCCAAATCACAAAAAGTTTGTATCCTACTCACAGGGTTTCAGGTAACTTCGGTAAATTACAACTTCGGCAAATTGATATTATATAGTAAAATAATGGGGACTTTGGTAAAAAGGTAATTATAGTGTAATTATCGCTTGTGGTTGGGTTTATCGGTAATTTAAGTGTATTTATCATTTTAAACTTAGTCATAGTCAAAAAAATCTTACATTTCACCACAAACAAAAAGGAGAAAAGTGATTATTATTATTGATGATAGCTATATATGACAAACACTTGTACCAATCCTCCCCCCCCCATGAAGCACACAACAATTAAGAATATGAACAATAATCATTGGTCTTTAATTAATTCTTGATCAGAAACAAATATGGATATCAATTAATCCAAGATAAATCTTTTTACAAAATTGCTATATTGTCCTCGACTTTTGTGTCTTAAATCTGTGTAAAAAGTTAAATCACTAAGAAAAAAGTTAAAAAGTTATCAATGCTATATCGTTCTGTATCAAACATTTTTCTTTCTCTTTTTCTTGTGGCATATTAGTTGAAATTTGGTAAATAAAGTATAAAAATGCATGTTAAAACAAGTTCATCACCTTTATTTTCTTGTCATTTCGATTAAAGTTAAGACTAACATGAGGATTCTTTGTCTTCAGCAGTTTCTCCAGTTTTGCTATATTTCAACCAATTGTTTAGATTATTGGCAACTTCTTATGCCATTGAACAGTATGATTTTTTTCCCTTGGAAAAGAGTGTATATTCCTATTTCAGGTTTGATTAATATCCATGAGGAAACACAGCTTTAATCTTCAATCTGTATTTACATGAACAATTTCCTTTTATGAAATACGATATTTGCTGTCCTGATTTTTTCATTTTCACTTTGTTATAGCCTATAGGATGGTTATATCGTATCAATTGTATTTTATTAAAACTTTAGATAATGTTGCTATACAGGAAGTACTTGCGTTCAGATCTGGAAAACAATAATATTAAAAGAATAAATAGATGAATCGTAAAAAAAAAAAACAAAAAAAAAACCCTGACCATCAAATCAACATTTCTGTGCTGATAAGGCTGAACTTTTCCCAATCCACACAACAAAAGTTTACACCGGGTCCACATTGAAAGAAGCTGCAGATGGCAATTTCAAGTTGATGATTTTTTCTTTTTGTCATTTTGGATAGAAATCATTGTGGAGGACGAAGAAATTGCTTAATACTAACAATTTCTTCATTTTCAACAATGTTTTAAAAGCTGTTGTAAAAAGGAGGGCTTGAATTCTATCTTTTATCTTTTAATCTATGCATTTTTTGATTGAATAAAAGTTTTGGGTTTTTTTAAATGAATTTCTTGTTTCTCGACCAATTCTTCAAGTTCAAATACTTACTCCAAGATAAATTTGTAATTATTACAAACTGTCATAATTAATTAAGTTGACTTATGTCAATACCCATTCGGGAGGTGATAATTACACTATAATTACCTTTTTTCCGAAGTCTCCATTATTTTACTATATAATATCAATTTACCGAAGTTGTAATTTACCGAAGTTACTATCACCCACTCACAGTACCCCACCCACCCAAATCGCAAACAAGTTTTTCTGTTATTGTTTTGAACCTTGTCAACCATCGAATCAATCAATTTTCTAAAGACAAATGGCTATCAAATGACATTAGTTTTTGTTGTAATTTTTTTTCCTAAACTTTTTATCCAAAGTGTTTTTTAAGACCGGTGATTTTCTTTAATGGAGATAAAAATAATTGCAGGGCTTTTTTTCTAAAAATTGGGAAGAGGCCCTAGCCTTTTAATTGGAAATTTTTGCGCAGTTTTCAGAAGAATTGGGAAACATAAGTTTAATATAAGAAAGTAATAAAATTAAGAATCATGCATCATTTTCAAGATTCAATGATAAATAACTATATTTAAGGGGTCTTATCAGTAATAAAATGTACAGAAATATTAAAAAAAATTTTTTTTGAAGAAAATAAATCATATAAAGCAAAAATAAGCTGTAATGTTTGGAAATTTCTCTGCCACAAGTGGGAAAAAAGAGCCTTTTTTGAGTTTGGAAGTAGCCTTTTATAGGCCCCTTTTAAAGAACAAAAAAAGCCCTGAATTGTGTTTTTCAGTCAACCATGTACTCTAAAATATTCCACTACACATCTGACTTCATAAAAATGTTGGGTCCAATCATTCTCCTCTACGGGAGCGTATGGTTTTGACGTACATCAGAGACTGACGAGACGGCCTTGAGAGGGTTTCCCGCGTCAAACAATTTTCCCAGGGTAGAATTTAGACTCTGATCGGTCATTTGTATATTTTAGGCAATTTACCATTATTTTACTGACGTAAATTCTGGATTTAAACCCTCTGAAGTAAGATTTTCTGATATTGATTTTGTTGAATTTAATTTATGTAATGTACACTGTTTTTTAAGTCTTTTCGATCATGGTCAGAAATTGTCACCTGTAACGTAGGTGATAGATTAGTGTTTGTCACACTTCGTTTAATTGCTGACTCTCATGTTTATTGAAATACGACAAGATTATCACAGTTTTAACACCTATACTACAATAATCTGCCTTGATTGCAGAGCATGGGTGGTTCTTTATATGAAAATCAATACAGCTTCCATGGACTTTTTTTATCACCAGCATTTTCATCAGATTCAATTTTTTATGGCCCCTTAGCTTTAATTTTTATCCCCCGCAGTTTCTGTCACTAAACTTGTCCAGAGCATATATCTGAAAGTATATTTGCTATCAACTTGAAACTTCATAGGTCGATAGATCTCATTGAGGAGAAGTGCAGTGCACAAGAACCACAACTCTTGCTTGCATAATTTTGGAGTTATTGCCCTTTGTTGTTTTAAAGACTAAGATTTTGTCTGGGGCATATCTTTGAAAGTATAATAGCTATTAATTTGAAACTTCATTGGTGGATAGATCTCGTTGAGGAGAAGTGCAGTGCACAAGAACCACAACTCTTGCTTGCATAGTGTTGGAGTTACTGCCCTTTGTTGTTTTAAAGACTTAGATTTTGTCCTGAGCATATCTCTGAAAGTATAATAGCTATTATCGAAATCATTGAGAAGAAATGCAGTGCACAAGAAGCCTAAATCTAACTGGCATCAGTTTACTATCAAGCTTTTACGGTTGGGGATGGCTCTTGATGCATTTGGTGACATTGGCATTCACCAGCAAAGGCCCTGGTTTCCACCCTTCTTTGTACTTTGTGGCAAGTCCTAATATTGTATATTTTGTGATAAGTGACTATCTATGGATCAATTTCATATATACATTAATTTCATGGACAAATTCTATCAAGATAATAAGAATATCAATTGTATCAATCATTTAATACCGGTTTCTTTATAGTTTATAAAGAAATCCCTAAGTTTGGCAGCCATGACATTTGGTTGGTCATGTGATCTATTATTTTGTCACATTGTTTACCACTATCATGCTGTTAAAGCAGGTGATTGTAATAAATTATAGTATCCTTTTTTACATGCTAAAGATACTGAATAGTCAATATTTTTATTTTTTATATCCAATTCACTTGACACTTAAATTACTTTCATACAACTTTGTTTTTTATTTTCTATCAGAACTGTTTTGTTTTCAAAAAATACTATGTCTTCCAAATATGGTGACCTAAATTTCCATTTGTTATTAGTTTACTTTGGTGTAGTAAATTGAGACTGTACTGTACAGACTGTACATGCAGAGGTTTAAAGTTAACACAGGATAATTTGCTCCATTTTATAGGATTACATGTTATTTAAAGGAATTATTATCAACACAAGTAAGTGAAATTTAGTTTTGGAAAGAATGTAACTCAGGAAAAACTCCAGTGTGTCCACTGAAAATTTTGACAGGGGGGTTTTTGTACCTCTTGGTGATTAAAGTTTGGGGTACAGAAAAAAATTGGGGGTACAAAAAATAACACCAAATATAAACAGTTCTTCCATTTATTGTCTCCGTGATGGAGAAGTATTAAACGTATCAAAAACCACAGGGGACTAGCAGGACATAATATGCCTATTTATGACCTTAAATGGAGAAAATAACAAAAAATTGTAAGAAGAGAGTAAATATTAGTAAAGCCCTAAAGAAGTCCAATGTTTGTTGTTTGGATGCCATTATGACAAGCAGTCCATCATTATGAGGTGGCGTTTTGGTTGAATAAATTGTAAAAACACAGCATTTTGGTCAATTGCAATATTATCAAAAAAAAGAGGGATCCAAATCACCGAATTTGGCAGTTTTGATTTTATTACTCGGCTACCGGACTTGTTTTTCCTTTCGTAAACAACAAGAACGTTATCATGAGATTTTTAGGCATGATACGGGGTTCATTTTGCGTGCGTTCTTGGAAGTTTTGGGAGAAAAAGTAGTACGTGATTTTTGTTCATCTTGCGTGATTCACGTACATTTCTACGTGATCGGACACCCTGAACTCAGGAAAATATCGTAGTAGCCTTTAAAATGTTTGCCATAATTTTCTTCACTTGTTACAATTAAAGCAGATAATTCAAATTGAGGGATTCTTATGAAAAGTGAATTTACTCTACGTAGATTTTCGGCAGAGTAATTTTTCATCATGATTTCAAATTTTTAACAAAATTTTGACTTCTGGTAAATGACACGGCGTCCATTAATGTCGGCCATCTTTCTCGTTATGTGAAAGTAAGCAACAAATCTCGTAGACTGATGATTACTTAATGTACAAAAATAATTAAAACTTAAGAAGGGAAAGGATTTTAAATAAAGATTTCTGGTGCCGATACTCATAGTATACAAAGCATTGCCGAAACCAATCAGCATAGGTGTGAATGAAGCAAGCATGTTGACTATTAGCTGCTAGAACATATCCCTCTTTCTGGTAATCTGCTGGCCTCGCGACTATTGATACACGCCTGAATTATGATCAAAGGGCTTCCGACCGGCAGTTGTATAATTGCACACTGTCCCCTACTTTTATAGCCACTGGGCCAGATTTGGTTATCACCTATCGTATCCAGGCGACTTCCTGAAAATTCTAGGCGACTTCGACATCGCTTTGATCAGCAACTCAGGCGAAGTTTTATGAAACCAGGGGCCTGAGTCGCCCACTTTGCAGAGCCCTGACATTATTTTGTGTTTTTAATATATTAAATCAAATCATTGTTTGAATAGTTGCAATTTGAGTGACTGTTAAAATTTAAATAAAACTTTTAATCCGTAGCCAATACATACGTAAATTTCCTCATAACTGAATGATGATTGAATACTTTCGTATTTGTAATGATTATACTTAATAAATAATCATTATTAAAATTGATTTGACATAGAATAAAATCAGGGCCAGGTTTTTTTTTCCCGAAAATTGCGTAGAGGCCCTAGCCTTTCAAATTGGGAAATTTCGCGTGAATTTTGGTCAAATTGGGAAAAAAAGTTAAAAAGTAACAAGATAGAGATAAAAAAAATCTAAGCCATAATCATGGTATCAAATCAGCAAACAAAACTGGTGTTTATTAAGAGAAAACTATAATAAAAATTAAAAGTCGTTTGACATATTATCTTCATTCCTTATGAGGGCATCTGTCTTTGCTTTAACACCCTAAAAACTTGTCTGTAATTTTGTCAATTCCCAATCTTTAGGGTCTACACATTTAAGAGCGAGTCTTCGCTGAGCATAATCAGCAACGACTCTTTTAACAATCTTCTGTAGTATTTACCCTTTTTTGTCATTGTATAGGTATGAGTTTTTGATATTTTTATCTAGATTCTAGCAACATTGTATTGGTGAATTTGGTTTTTGAAAGATATGTTCAGGAAAAACCTGTTAGGAATATGCTCCGTGAAATGTGCTAATTACCTTTTTGCTGTTTTCACATTCAGCATAAATCACAATTCTAACTACAAATAAAAAACTCAGGTTTAAAACCAATGTCAGAATAGTTTAGCAAAACAAATTCAGGAATTCATTCATATGAAAATAAGTAATAAAGTTCAATTAATGCTACCAATGTTATCAAATATATCATACAAAATTTGTCAATTTAGGTTGCATCACAAAAAAAGCACTTGGTGAATTTTATTGCATGGCCGACGATTTATTTGTGTCAAAAACGAGCTCTGGCGGAAACACTGAGAATGACAATTTCATTCATACGAGGTACGTTCAGCGTCTGAGACTCCTAAAAAACGAACTGGACTTGTAGAATTCTGACTAGGCAGTCCGACAGACTCTTTAAAATTCACCAGTACCCTTGTTAAAATGACAGCCGATATCGTTTGACAAAAATCCTTACAATCATTCTTACTCATCTCTTTCCGCGATCAGCGATTCTTTCCGTAGTTCAAATTTTCCAGCCTAAAAATCTACCAGTGTCAACTTAAAAGTCACTTTATTGTATTCAATGTCACTCAAGGTTAAATTTGGTAACAAACCATTCTATTTATTATAAATATCACTCGTAAATATAAAGAAATATGCAATTATGGATCGGTTTTTGCCTGGGTATAAGCCACCGGCTTAAAACCAAAAGTAGACAAGGACAAACAGTCAGGAGCGTACGAGAGTACAAGGGAGAGAACGTTCCAGTCATGATGAAGGGATATGAACTCGAATTTCAGGGATATTATGACTCTACAACAAAAGCAATATCAAATGTTCTGACATATACCAGTTTTGATGATGGATAAATTAAAACATGTATGTTAATAAAACAGATTCATTTAAAGACAATTTTCACTTTTTCACCTTTTAGTTTGGAGTCAGATGGACTCCTTGCTTTGAGAAGTTAGTATCTAACAATGAAGTTTGTACTTTTTGTCAAGTTCAATCCCTTGTCTATATTTAGATATTTAGTAACAAGCAATGTAACAAGCAATTTCTTCAATTTCCACCATGTTTTCCTGAGCCTCTCTGTAGGTGTGTAAAAAGTGTGATTGTGTTGGAACAGTTAAGATTACATAAACAGTCTGAAACAGCAAGACTGTTGTGACATGCCTTTTAAGGAAAGATACATATAATCCAGGAAGGGGGAATGGGGCCTATATTCTCCATTCATTTCGGTCAGGAAAAACCTTGGGGTAGATAATCATAAACCTAAGTTCTCCTATATTAGCTTGCAAGTTGGAGTATATTTTGATTCTCAAAAATTTTATTGCAATGTCCTGAAATCACTTACATATCTGATATTATTAGTTAACCCATTCCCAAACAATCTCATTTTTTACGTTCTCATAACATAAAACCCTGGAAAAGATAGTGGAAAAATGAAGAAATTGCTTGTTTCAAGCAATTCATGGATTATTCACAATGTTGTCTCCTCAAAAAGACGAAGAATTTCAAAATCTCATCGACTAAAAATTGTTGTCAGAAAATGCTTTGAACTTGGACCAGTCTAAAATTCTACTTTGGGGGAATGAGTTGAATGATAGCTCAGCTGGTAATGGGTTAAATATATTTTTTAAGGCATTCTTTCCATAGGTTCATCATTATTTTATGTTACAGTGATATGACAGAATGAGTGTAATTGCTAGAGGAACGTCTAAGGCAGTTCAAATAAACTACCCAGCAGGCTGTAAAGAGGCAACAGAGGAATTAGGGAAAGATGAATTGGTCAGAAGGCTCAAGGTCTGTATGTTAACTATGGACCAAAAGATTACAGTGATCAATTGACAGTTTTGTAAATAGAAAGATAGTATGATCACTAATCAGTGAAAATCGAAAAGAAATGTTACTAATTTGTTGTTACAGGATTTAGACAGATTTAGCAGAGCTTCTTCAGTTATCATTTTTAGCTCGACTATTGTGGTATAGGGAGGGGGGGGCTATTCCAGATGTTGGCGCTGGTGTAATGTTTTGATTAAACCTTACATGCATATGTCATAACACAGTTTCTACTAATGCTGTTGCTGTAAAACTTTGCACATGCTATTGCGGCAATGATATCAGCCTTTAGATACAAATTCAGTACTCTGTCTCTTTGTCACTCTAGTTTGATATTGAGTCAAATGGGGTCAAGAAGAAGGTCACTATGGCAAATCGTAGGAAAACCTTGTGTAAAGGCAGCACTTTTGCCTGAAATGTCTTGATATATATTAAGCCAGAATGTTTGTTTGCATATCTCAATCAAGATGGGGTCAAAAACTAGGCAACCGGGTCAAATCTTAGAAAAACCTTTACACCTAGGAGTTTAAAATTGGATCATGTTGGGTGACAGTGCTCTCAATAAGGACCAATTTCAGGAATTTTAAAATTTCAAGTTTCATTTTCAGGAAGTTTTCACAAAATCAAGGAATTTTTTCATACCCTAGAAAACAGAAACGAAAATAAAAACCATAAAACCCCACAACAAAAACAATGTGGTAAAATAATTGATTGTTTGAAATTTGACACATTTGGTAATTGTTGTTTGCAAATCTCTCTCAATTTGGACAAATTTCTGATTTGTAGCATGGGAGAAATTTGATTTTGACATGTTAGGGGTGTGAAAAAAATCCAGACTGGATATTCTGAAACCATCTCCAGTCACTTCATAGATATCGATGTACATATGCCATATATCGCTTACGTGAATAAAAGTAATAGTACAGTTTTAATTTCAGAGTAAAGACTTTGATAGCAGGTCTGGTTTGGGCAAAATAAGATCTCTAAAGCTTTTTAGCTCACCTGAGCACAAAGTGCTCATGGTGAGCTTTTGTGAGCGTTGAATTTCTGTCTTACACTCTAGAGGCCACAGATTTGACCCAATCTTCATGAAACTTGGTCAGAACAATTGTTAGGTCATGAGGATGAACCCTATTGATTATGGGAGAGTTCTATTTAAAAACACAGGAAAACACAGGAAAAGGGGCCTTAATGACAATTTCTTTGTTTACACTCAAGAGGCCACAAATATGGCTCTATCTTCATGAAACTTTGCCAGAATAATTATTAGGTCATACAGATGAACCCTATTGATTATGAGAAGGATCTTTCCGAAAACACAGGAAAAGTGACCTTACTGACAATTTGTTTACACTCTAGAGGCCACATTTTTTGCTTAATCTTCATGAAACTTGGTCAGAATAAATGTTTGATCATGAGGATGAACCTTATCAATTATGGGAAGATTCTATCAGAAAACACAGGAAAAGGGGCCTTAAAGACAATTTCTTTGTTTACAGTCTAGAGGCCACAATTTAGGCTCAATCATCATGAAACTAGGCCAGAATAATTATTAGGGCATAAGGATGAACTCTATGGATTATGGGAAGGTTCTTTTGGAAAACACAGGAAAAGGGGCCTTAATGACAATTTCTTTGTTAACGCTCTAGAGGTCATAATTTTGGCTCTATCGTCATGTAACTTGGTCAGGATACTTATTAGGTCATAAAGATGAACCTTATAGACTATGGGAAGGTTCTATAGGATAACACAGGAAAGGGGGCCATAATGACAATCTCTTTATTTAAGTACAATATAGAAGTCACAGTTTTGCCTCAATCTTCATGAAACTGGTTATAGTTATTTGTCTCTAGTTGCATTTTTTTTTAACAGCAGACAATTCAGGTGAGTGATCTAGGACCATCATGGTCCTCTTGTTTACTTATTTAGTCATTGACTCAGGTGAGTGCTTTAACCCAATCCCCCCTTTTAACGCCTCTCAAGAAAAAAGCCTTGGAAAAAATTGTGAAAATGAAGAATTTGCTTGTATTAAGCTATTTCTTCATTATCCACAATGTTTTCTATCCAATAAGACAAAAAATTAAAATTCTTTGAACTTGAAATTGTCGTCTGCAGCTTTTTCAATTTAGACCAGTCAAAAATTTTGTTGTGTGGGAATGAGTTAACACCAATGGTCTTCTTGTTCAGCATGATTGTGGTTTAAACAAGGATGTAGCATAACACTTTTCGTTCTATTTTCAGCTCATTGCAAGAGCATTTCAGGACATGGGTCAGGATGATTATGAACAGTATGCTGGTTTAGCTCTTCACTTAGCCTCTGACTTTTTCCTGGAGCACAATAACAAGGATGTAAGGTTACTGGTGGCTTGTTGTATTGCAGATGTGTTCAGAATATTTGCGCCAGAGGCTCCATACAGAGATGCCTCACATCTTAAGGTGATAAATTAATGACTTTAATGATTTTAGCCTTTTCTTACATTTCAAATAAGATAAAATTTCACCTTCTTAAAGTTTTCATTTGCAATTTCTTCAAATGTGGCCTTGTTTTACTTTTTCAATATTTCCACTTTACCCATTCCAACACAATCTCAATCACAATTTGGACACTCCCAGATAATAAAATGGCTCTGGAAAAAATAATTATGGAAAATGAAGAAATTGCTTGTTTCTGCATTATCTACATTGTTTTCTATCCCAAAAGACAAATACTTTTAAATTTTCATCAACTTTAAAGTTTTCATCTGCAGCTTCTCCAAATTTGAACCAATCTCAAATTTGTCATATGATAATTGGTTAATTTATGCACCAAGCAAAGACAAGGATCAGCTGGGCGTCCGCATAGTCAGATCTGTCTTCACTATGTCGTCTTTAGATAATCATAGCATCTAACTCAGACTTTCATTAGACGATCAGCATATGTTCTAAATACACCTAATGGCTTGGTTGATCAATCTGCACCTCATGCTCATGGTGTGGAAATGTCAAATGCTGTCTCATATTTTTAGCTCACCTGACCACAAAGTGGTCAAGATGAGCTAATGTGTCTGTCTTCCGTTGTGTCTCAATATCTAGTGTGCACTCAAGAGGCCACAATTTTTGTTCAAATGTCTTGAAACTTGGTCAGAATGATTTTGACCTTGAAACCTCGGACAAGTTCAATATGGGGTCAAAAACTAGGTCACTAGGTCAAATCTTAGAAATACCTTGTGTGCTTTATGGAGTATTCCTTAACATTTTTTGTCTGGAACATATCTCCTTAACCATAAGTGCTAACAATTTCAAACTAAATATGCTTATAGACCGCAATGTTGAGATGTGTCATGAACAAGAACCGTTACTCTGCCGCACCCATTTTTTGAGTTATTTCCCTTTGTTGTAATTACTGTTACATTTTTGTCTGGAAATATCTCCTGAACCATAAGTGCTAGCTAGCATTTTCAAACAGACAAATGTTATTAAATAAAGAAATAATGAGCATTAAAGTACAGAAAATATTGAAGTACAAGGAGAAAATGTTAATTATCAGCATTTTCTTCTTTCTCTAAATGTTGTACTAAGCTTACTCATCAAGATTTTAAAACCAGGTCTTGTTTGGAAATTAACTGTAAAAAAGACTTGTTTTAATGCGGTGGGGGACTCCTGTATTGCATTGCAATACTTCATGCACTTGTTTTGTTGGATTTCTTTAGAATTTGGAAATAATCATCACAGAGGTTTCGGACAAGGTTATCCCTGCATTTACAAATAGTTATTAAATAATGATAAATCTGATTTCTTATTCAGGATATCTTTATGTTTCTGATCAAGCAGTTACGAGGACTAGAAGATCCAAATTCTCCAACATTCAAAAGATATTTCTACTTGTTAGAGGTAAGTATAGTTCTCTAAATACTGTTTAAGTTTTATGATACTTGTAAGAAAATATATAGAGCAGGGATCTGCCCAGAAATCAAATCCAAGGGGTTGGGTTTGAAAAAAGTGGGCCATTTCATAAAATGTGGGGCCCTACTAGTACATCTCCAATATAATCAATAATCATAGGATTTCCAGCCAGTGTTGCCATTATTCAAGGTTTAGAAAGCCTACTGGACTGCTAGACTCATACATGTTAGTTTCCAATCACTAGTCCTAAAATTTGAAGATGTATAGATGGTGAAACCAATCATTTAAAGCTGTTCACTATCTACACATTTTCTTTTGCATTTCAAGAGCAATCTTCAACTTCCAGGATACATAATTTCTGAATCAAGTCTCATTTGGTCTAAGTTGGAGATACTGGTATATTGGTGCTCATTAACTGTCTGTATCATACTAGAAAAGTAGCCTCAAGTAAATCATTTTTTGCTTACAAGCACACGATGTCAGAGCATTGCTCTTTTTGTTCTTAATGCACAGTGAGCATGTCATCACTTTGGAATTTTCGTCGTACTGCAGCCAGTTATATTATTTTAACCATTTAGTATTGAAACTCCACTTTGTTTTACTTTTTTGCCCTGCCGAGTCATGTATTTCTGGGCCTTCCTCTGAAGAAATTTCAATGGAACCGATTTCCTGCGATTCTGCAACCTCTATGATTAACCAAGATGTACTCGGGCCAAGAAAACTCGGGCCAGGCTCAGGGGAACCTACTTCTTCATTTACTTTCGTCTTTTTCGCCGAAGACCCGGTAAAAAGTAAAAAATGGTCTTAGGGCGCCTTTTAGTTTGATCCATAGCTTAGAAACATATAAACGCTGAATGGTATCCTGTTCATTTTATTTCTGATAATTTGTTGCGAAATTACATAGCGTGATGCGGGGTACCATATTGATTATATTTTGGAGTAGGCTAAAGAGCTACCAGGTCTACGCGGAAGTCGGATTTTCGCCGACGTCGTTTTTTTAAATCCGAAGAATTCGGCGCACCCTCAGGCCCATCTTTTTGTAATTTTCTGCGCCGTCTGCTATATTTTAGCCAATGGCACAATTGTGCTGCCTGGGCAGAACCCTGTATAGAGGATAATTGTTTTAGAATCAGATTGAATATCTTTCATGGAGTGAATAACAAAAGCTTTTTTTTTTCATGGTGGCAGAGGTGTATTGATCTTGCAAGCAAAACACAATTATCTTAATCAATCTAAAAAGATCCAAAGTCTGTGAAATGAGTAAAGGCAAGACTACAGAGACGATGTTATGTAATTTGAAAAGAGCAAATGTAGGGCTAAATATATAAAAACAATGAATTTATCAAGTTTTAATTCTTTTTCTAAATACGCTGGGTAGTCAATAGGAAAGTATTAACAAAATTATTTAAGATGTAATTGTTTGATTGCCTTAAATTGCACTTTCATTGAACGATTATTTTTTTTTTTTCAATTATTATTTGAAGATTAGAATTAGTCCAATGTATGTACTTTTCTTTCAGAATTTAGCCTGGGTGAAAAGTTTCAATATCTGTATAGAGCTTGATGACAATCAAGAGATTTTCTGTAGTCTCTTCAAGCTGATGTTTTCCATTATCAAGTAAGCGAAAGTCTCTATAAACCTTTCTAGTTCTTGAAATTTGTATTTCCAGCGAATTTCATGAAGTAGGGCATGAAAATACTGCTGATCTTGGTAAGCAAGCTACAGATTCAAACAAGTGACAGTTTGTAAAAGATTGTTCAGCTGGAAAAGTTAGGGGGAAAAAAAAGGCTTTGTACGGAAATAAAGTGTTGCAATCTTTCCCAAAATCTTTGCAAGCACTTTATTCCTATTCTATCTTCTCACGTCAGTTCTAAAATTATCAGTCCTTCTGGAAAATTTCACTATTTTCTCAGAATGGCTGTAGGGAATGCAATACATCACATTTTTGTCCTGGTCAAATTCAACTCTTGAAAATTCATCTTTCCATTTGGCATAAAATGTTCTCTTTCTCCTATTTTTATCATAATTTTGCTTTTATTCTCTGTTTTTAGCTAGCAATGTGTCAGCTTTGATAGCTTAAGTTAACAGACAAGTTTTTGAGGTCTTCTCCAAGTTCAACTGCCAATGGAGGCTTAACCACTAAATCATTGAATACCTACGCCATAAAAAGTAGTTCTTATGTATTTAAGGAATATTGCAAGTCTATTAAAATTGTAGAGAACTCTTTCAAAAACATGCTATTTAACCAATTCTCACTCAATGCTGCTTTTTAAGCATCTCAAGAAAAAAGCTTTTGAAAATATTATGGACAATGAAGAAAGTGCTCGTTACGAGCAATTTCTTCATTGTCCACAGTGTTTTCTACCCAACAAGGGAAAGATTTTCTAAATTCAACCAACTTGAAATTGTCGTTTGCAACTTCTTTGGATTTGAACATGTAAAAGATTTTGTCATGTTGTAATGGGTTTACTCCTGGGTTACTCTAACCTCGTTTGTTTATCATGATAACCTTTAGCAAGATTACTTAACAAAACTATGCTTTGCTTGCTTACAGTACTTTGAGTTCTTTTTTGTTCTTATAACTGCAATTCACTTTTTTGACAATTTGTCATAAATCCAAATTTATAAAAGTTTGAGATGTCATTGGCATCTGCTTCTGTACATAAAGTAATCACTTGTAAGATCAGTTTTCAGTGGCCATATTTATTTTGTTTATTAGAACTAAACACAAACTATCAAGCAATGTTCTTGCTTGATTTAAAGTCATATAATATATAATGACATGTTCATAAAATCCCAAATTTATTAGACTCGTCATCGAAAACAGATAAAAACTTGGCATAGCCTCATTTTTATCTGTTTATAGATGACTTGTTCAACCCTTCTCTGTTCAAATACAGGATTTTACGTTCCTGTGATTTTATACTCGAGAAAACATTGTGGAAAAAGAAGAAATTTTTTGTAACAAGCCATTTCTCCTTTTCCAACAATATCTTCTACCATATAGGATGGTTTCATTTCAAATAGCATCCAGTTTTCATTGTCGTCTGCAACCTCTTTCAATTTGGACTAGTCTAAAATTCCAAAAAACAGGAAAAGGTTAATAAATTATGTATTCTATGATCACTCATTCAACATCTCTGACCACAAATTTTACAAAATAATGCAGTATGTTACCTCTTTCAAAGTTCCATATCTCAGGTCACTTTGCTTGGCCGGTGTCTGCCAGTTTGCCATTTGAAGAGCTAGGGGATCAGCCGCTATGGTATGAGTTTTTTCTTGTTTTGCTATTACAGTGAGAAGCACACCTCAAAGGTTAAGAACTTCATGTTAGACATGATGTCCCCATTGTTGACGGAAGCAGATAATGTATCGCAGGAACTTCTTGACATACTTCTTCTGAATATAGTAGAACCTCACAAGGTAGGGAAAATAAAAGTTACCTTGATACAAAGCTCTTGTTTGACTCTTAAACCAGGATTTTGACCCTCAAAACTATTGAAACATCCTGTCTGACAATCAGAAATTGCTTTCTGAGGGTTATTTGATCCCTCATACATTGAGTGATATATGCTTTGAAAATATTGTCTTCTCTTTATCCATAAATAGTGTCTGTTGACACATAACTTTAATTTCATGCTTATGATTTCCTTTTTGTTGTTTAGACTCTAGAACTTCAGAAAAGAGTTTTGACACCTAGAATTCGTGGGTAAGGGGTTGTTGACTCCTGAATTTCAAAGTCTAGCGCAAGCCCTGTTTTTAGCTCACCTGAGCACATCATGTTCATGGTGAGTTTTTGCAATAATTGAATGTTAATTTTAATGATTCAGTGTTATCACTCTATTTGGCTATTTTAGCTCTATCTTTCTTAGAACTTGTCAAAAATAATTGTACAATCATGAGGAAGAACCTATTGAATATGGTGACATTCTGACCAAAAGCAAGGGAAAAGGGCCAAATTGATAATTTCCTTGATATTACTTTAGGAGTCACAATTTTGGCTCAAACTTTCTGAAAATTACTGAAAATGCTTGTATAGTCAAAAAGAAGATTTGTTTTGAAAATTGTAAAATTCTTACTCTTATGAAAGGAAAAGGGGCCCTTTTGACAATTTTCATCTTACCACTATAGTTCATTAACTTTAAATTTTTGTCTTCAACTACTTTCAATTTTGACCTGTCTAAACTTTTGCCGTCTGGTTAAAAGAAGTATAAGGTGATATTTGTGGGAATATCAATTTACTACTCATTCATTCACAACTATCCACTTGACCTTTTGAAAATATACTGTTATCAATTTTTAGTTGATTTGTTTGTTGGAGAAAGTAAATTCAGATGATCGATCTTGGGCCCTCTTGTTTGATTGAAATAGCAATTCTTGAATCCCAGATTTTTTTATGTTCGTCTGAGTAGAGTGAAATGTGTTAAATGGTTAAGTTGATAGTGAGTTTCTAAAACTCCACATTTTTTGCATATATTTATTTGGATGGATTCATAAACAACCAATTTCCGAGGAATTCTGACAGGTTTCACAATACCGTTAGTTCGAGATAGCTTATTTTGCATGTTCTTAAATAGCAGGAAATAGACCCAAAATGATTTTTTTTGCTGGACCAGAGGATGAGTAAAATTTTCAAGCCCTGGAAATATGTCACTGGGACTTGAACGAAATAGTGAGATAATTGTACAAAAAGAAATTGTTTTTAACAAGCAAACTAATTTCTGACCATATTTTATAGATCATATGGTGTTGTTTTTTTTATGTCCCTCCCCTACATAGATTTGGTGTCAATAAGTTTTTGCTTTGTCCGTCTTTAATAAAAAGATGACACTTTTATTGATTTTGATTGTTGTATTACAGACACAAAATAGACAGGCCTATAGTCTTGCCAAGGAGTTATTGATGAGGACATCAAATGCCATTGAGCCATTTGTTCAAGCAGTAAGTGTGTAACTTATCTAGAGTGATAGTCATTGTGCTTAACCAATTGCCATACAATGACACTTTTGATGCCTCTCAAGAAAAATAATAGGGAAAACATTGTGTAAAGTGAAGAAAGTGCTTGCAACTAGTAATTCTTTCATACTCCACAATGTTTTCTACCTTGTAAGTTGCATCATTATGCTTTTTGATGCCTTGAAAAATATCATCATTGAAAAAAATGTTGGAAAATGAGATTTGACGTGTAATAAAAGATTTCTTCCTTTCTCACTTTGTTTTCTACTTTATTTGGCATCTATTTCCAATTTTAGAGCAATTTAAAATGTTGTCAGCAACTTCTTTCAAATTGACACAGTCTAAAATTTTGTCTAGTGAAAGCAGGTTAAGTGAAAGGGGCGTCCTGATTGATTCTGTGAATAGTCCAACATACTGGTTACTGAAGAAAAGTGGAAGGTTGTCTGTTTTGGTCATGGTCACTTCTCTCGTCAGGTTGGTAATGTGCTTGGTCAGGACATTTCAGATCCCCAACCAGGTATTGATGATCCCCACGGAGGGCTGTGATAATTGAATTTTTCCATGATATAACTGAATGATAGTTCACAGCAGTGCATTAAATGATTGTTTAAAACTCAATACAAACTGATTAGCTGAATCATATTTGCATTTTCTCTTGCACAATAGTTTAATTTGATGAAGTATAAACAGTCCACCATCTAGCTGAAGAATTCAAGCAATGCATATTACACAAACATGTGTGCACTATGATGTACAATGTTTGAAATTGTGCATTTGTTAGATTCATCATGCCATAGAAGCGGAAATTGGATACTGGCAGATGTCTAACTCAGCTGCTTATATCGAAAAACACATTTTGTTCCTTTCAGGTTTCATTTTATGCTTGACACCTCAATATTCTATTGTTTCAGTTTTTCAACAACGCCCTGATGCTTGGTAAAACGTCGGAGAGTGAGTTATCTGAGCATTTGTATGACTTGATTTACGAGTTAAACGGCATTTGTCCATCGGTCTTGTTGGCTGTTTTACCACAACTAGAATTCAAATTAAAGGTAATAATTAATTTTAATAAATTCAACTAAAGAGATTGGGGAAAGCCTTAATGGGAGAAAGAAAAAGGTTTTCATTTAAGATGAGCTCATCTTTCATTGAGTAAACTACAAAGCCTTATTTCCCATTGTGTCTCTACTACGAACGAAAATAAAAGAGTTTGTTATTCACCCAGTGTAAGACCAATAAATCGTATACTGAAACAAACAATTATCCTCTATTGCTACTTGTCTGTTTTATCTTTGCTAATTTTTGTTTTTGAAATAATATTACATTACATATTTAAAGACAGTGATCTGCCAAGGATTGGTCTTTGCACCATTGTCTGTGAAAATCCTAAACGTCTCCAGCAGGGCTCCAGAAATTTGGAAATTAAAATCGGTCCGGGACAATGCCCCCCCCCGGCAAAAACGAATACCCTGCCTTTTTCACCTGTCCCGTATGTAAAAGGGTTCATCATTCATTCGGTAGTTGCATTCTTTTTCAAATTTTCCGAAGATGATTATACGTATGCAATCCACCCCCCCCACCCCACCCACCCCCCGAGTACCGCCGGTTTAATTATGGTAATGATTAACTTTTTCATAAGCTAGTTATCCAAAGTTCTGTAAATTTAAAACAGTCAGCGATTTTCTCTCAACACAAGCCTCTGATGATGGAAAACACAGCTGACGTCACAAAAAGATGGGTCAGTCCATTTTACACCATGGGATCGCAGAGTCGTGACGTACATCAAAAAGACCGACGAGACAAACTCGAGTGGGTCGCCCACGTGTTGCAATGTTTTCTCAGAGTAGAATTTGTGCACAAATCTCGGTCATTTATTAATTATAGTTAATTTGCGTTTAATAATTCGGACGTTTTCCACCTCTTTAGTAAGATTTCATGATTTGTTGTTTCTTTAATTTTATTGACAGAACTAGCGATATCATTAAGAGACGTTTTTGTTTATATTCAAATTATCGGCATTTTGCCGGTACCACCTATTGTTTGAAGTTCTAAAGGCTATGTTTCTTACCGTGAATGAAAATTAATATAACAAATATTAACAACATGACTTTCTTACACAAACTTCAAGCCCGGACTCACGCGCTTACTTGTGATAAATTTATTTTATTATATACCTATAAAAGATATGGAGTAAAACCTGGCTGTCAAATACAACTCGACAGCAAAAAAATCATTATTCGGCGTGTAGCAAAAAACCGTATTGGTCGAGTACTGTTAAACACTGACTTTTTTTGTGTGTGTATTGACAATCCGGGTTTTTCGGAAAGTTGGTTATTTCTAAGCCATTTAAATGTCATTTCCTAAAAGGTATATAATAAAAGGAATATTACCACAGTGTGTTTTTCTATTTGTTGTTATCGTGTTCTCGAATCGTGTGTAGGTATTTTTATTGGATTCGACCTTCGGTCTCATCCAATAAAAAAAAACCTACACAGGATTCTCGAACACGATAACAACGCATAGAAAAAGACACTGTGGTAATATTCCCTATTTATAAAAATGTTGTGCTGAACTTTTCCAAATTCATTCGAACAGCAACTGAAGCCTATTCATGACTCAATTTATATAAGCCTCCCGTATTATGGTAAGAGAAATTTGTTTCATCAGCAACGGCAATTTAAATTGACGCAGTTTTAGATATCCATTTTGATAAGACCTCGAACGCGTGTAAGACAGACCGATTTTTTTATTGCAAATACTCGATACCCGATGTTCGGTCAAGCGCGAAACTGGCTAACTGCTAATTAGGTCAACGTGCGGATGGGCACTTGACTGGCTGGCAGGTAAACTAATTATCGATTTTTGGCACTTTTGTTAATCCCTTAATCTGCAGATAAGGTGTGAAAGTCTTGAATTATTTGGTTTTAAAGTTGATTTTGATAGACAATGAGCGACTTAATGAAAATTTTGGACCGATTTTGATGTTATTTTTTGGGATTCCAATCGGTCTTGCCATTCAAAATTTGGTCCAGACCGGCAATTTATCGGATTTCCGGAGCCCTGGTCTCCAGTATTTTAGCCCTGTTAGCTAGATTGTCAGTGTAATCCAAAAATTTTGTAAAATGTCTGTACTTTATTTCAGACCTTTGGGATATTGTTCCCTTGCTTCCAAAGTCTTGGCAGATCAATAGTGAGAAAATGCATATACATTGACCAAAAGAATGTCAAATAAGCAGTATTTACATGGTCTTATGAAAAACAATCAATTTCACATTTTTTTCAGAGTAATGAAGAGACCGAGAGAAAAGCTGTCACCAAGATTCTATCTAAGATGTTTGCTGACAGCAATTCAAATTTGGCAGAACTGAACAAGCCCTTGTGGTTGTGCTATTTGGGAAGGTATGTGTGTTAGCCTCAGGTATATATGCTATTTGAAATTTCTTGGCAGGGCTTTGCCCTCCTAATACATATATGTATTGAGATGTATAACTCTACTTTCAAGAACAGTTTTCGGGGTAACCAGGCTGGGAACTTTGCTCTGCAAATCCTTCAGCTGATGTTTTAAGCCTTTAACACAATCTGCTTTCTCATCACCCCTAAATAAACTGTGAGGAAATATTGTGAAAATGAAGACATTGCTTCTTTATCGCACAGAATATTTTCTACCTTGAAAGACTTTTATTTTTGAAGTTGTATCAACTTCCTTTGTTGTCTGTAACCTCTTTCAATTTGGACTATTGACTTTCGTTAATTGGTCAATAAAGGCTCCACCAGACAGCTTTTTTACTTAATGAAATGATGATTTATTTAAAAAGATATGTCACTCTGGCACTTTATGGCTTAAACTGACTTGTCATCTTTTGAAAAATTTGCAGGATTTGCATGACTGCACCATCAGTCTGAAGCTCTGTTTACATATTAGAATAAAGCCAGTAACTACAGCTTGATTCAAGCTTTTGTTACCAGATTTTAAGATTACACCGACAAATTGTTTGTTCTGTGTATAAGGTAGATAAATCTTTCATTTCAGGAAAAGATTGATGTTTCTACACCAGTGTGAAAATAACTCTTTTTGTTCATCAATACTTTCGTCCATATCTAATCATCTTGAAAATTTTTCACTACCTAGTTTTCATTGTTTATTTCAGATAAAACTTTGACCCATTCCCACTCAGTGACGCTTTTAGACGCCCCCAAGGAAAATCGCTTTAAAAGACATTGTGGAAAATGAAGAAATTGCTCCACAAGCAATTTCTTCATTATCCACAATGTTTTCTACCCAGAAAGTTGAAAATCTAAAATTTCATAAACTTGAAATAGTCGTCTGCAACTTTTTTAAATTTGGGCCAGTCTAAAATTTTGCCGTCTGATATTAGGTTAAACAAAAATGAAGCATATACAGCAGACTCTTTGGGTTAACCCATTCCATCACAATGATGCTTTTTGCGCCCCTTGCGTGTGGAATAATTATTGTGGAAAATGAATTGTTTCAAACAACTTTTTCTTTATCCAAAATGTTTTACACCCCAAAAGTCAAAGATTTTTAAGATTTGATCATCTGAATATCAATGTATGCAACCGTTTTGAATTTGGACTAGTCCCAAATTAGTTGTGTGATAATGTGTAAATATTAATTTTACTTAATTTCTTTACAGATTTAATGATATTAGCATCACAGTGAGAACTATCTGTGTACAATCAGCCCAGGCATTTGTTATGCACCATCCAGATTTGGTGAAAGATGTAGTAGGTATGACAATATTAGTGCTAAGTTAATGGCGGTATATTGTATTAAAGTTCTCAATGTTTTAACCCTTGTCATGCTGTATAAATTACCTTATTGAACTGCTGTAAAATCAAAGGGCTGAAAGCACCGATAGAACTTGTTGTTCAAAAATCAATATTTCTTTCAGAAATCAATTTCTTAAACAACTCTGGCAGGAAAAGTACAAGCAGGTGTAAACCAAGATCAGACTGCACTTATGTGCAGTCTGATCTTGGTCTTCACCTCCTGTAAAACTGGAATATTCTGGGTTCGGCATGATAAGGGTTGATATTTCCATCTATCAAGATTCCAGCATTTTGGTTAACTGATGTTTCTTCTCAACCTTCCGTGGACAACTATTTTGTATGCTTGTGCACAAAGTAGATCCACAAAATTTAACTCAAAACTTTCTTTTGCTTGGTGGCATTAAATTACAAGAAATGAAGAGAATAGATTTCATTGAGGTATGAACCTAAAAATTAAATCACACTAATGTATGAATTCATTTTGTGTATTCATAGTCTGATTAAGTTTTTATTATCATCCCTGAATGAAAGCAAAAAAATATCCTCTTCATTTCTTAGATATGTTTATAATATTGCCTTTAACCCTATTTTGTTGACTCTCATTTGAATTGTCAAGACATGTCAAATGAGTACCATTAGTGTAGGTTTTTACTTCTTCTGATGGCTTAACTCTGGTCATGCTAAACCTTGAATATTTCTGCTTTTTGCCAGAAGTTCAGACAAAAATTAGCCTGCATGTACATGCAGTCTGATCTTAGTCTACAACAACTGTGTGTCCCATATAAGAAAGCCTTGTTTATAGAATTGATTTATCAAAGAACTGTTGACCCACAATTAGGTGTCCTAGTTCTTTCAGCCTTTACTTTTAGTACAATAATGAAAAAGATTTTTAGTCAGCATGACAAGGGTTCATAGTGACATTACACCCCCTTCACCCCACACCTACTCCCTCTTATCTGACCCTGTTTATGAAACTTGTATCAGCTTTAAGGATATGTTATCCCATGACCCTTCTGTACTACATTTGAGTTAATTTTGTACCACAGGTGGGCCTGGAGTAAATAAAGCTTCATTAACCAATTACCAGACAACAACAGTTTAGATTGGTTCAAATTGAAAGGAGTTGCAGACAAGAATTAACGTCTGTGAAATGTTTTCAATTTTCTAGGTAGAAAACATTGTGGGAAATGAAGAAACTGTAAGCAATTTCTTCATTTTCCACAATGTTTCCCCTATTATTTTTCTTAATGGTAACAAAAAGTACCATTGTGTTGGAATAGGATAAGCTTGATTTTACATAGAAATGAGTGCTTTAATCTGACTTCAACAAATTTGGGTCCCAAGGACTCGGAAGCTCCCTTGCTGAAGGTTTAGGAGTCCCTGAAAAAAGCTTGGGAAAAGTTTGTAGAAAATGAAGAATTGCTTGCCATAAACAATCTCTTCTTTTCCCACGATGTCTTTACCTTTAAATATAAAAAGAAAAGTTCAAGCCACTCACAATTGTAACCGCAACTTAATTGAAACTAGACCGGTCTAAGATTTTGTCATCATGTAACAGGTTAATAGAAAATATATCAAAATATATTTCAGAACAAGTGAAGACTCGTCAGCATGATGCAGAAGAGACAGTCAGATTTGAAGTTGTAAATACACTCTTAAATATTGCAAAACGTAACTTTGATCTCATGTCTGAAGATATGTTGGATGTTTTGAAAGAGAGAACTCGAGATAGAAGGGTAAATGTCTGATTTAATTGATTTCTTTTAAAGCAAGATTCTTTAGAAGGAAAATAAGTTAAAAGATTACTGTAGAGAATTTTGCTCATTGAATGGGAATGGGTCAGACCAGGGCTTTTTTTCCCTAAAATTTTGAAGAGGCCCTAGCCTTTCAAATTGAGAAATTTCCCGTTAACTTTGGTCAATTTGGGAAAAAAGTTAAAAACTAACAAGATAAAGATAAAATTATCTAAGCCATTATCATGTGATCAAAACAACAGACAAGACTGGTGTTTATTAAGATAAAATTGATAATACTTTAATAAAAAAAGTACAATAGTCTTTTGACATATCAATATCATTCTTTAAGAGGGCATCTGATTTGCTTCAACACATTATACTTGTCTGCAAGTTTGTCAAAACTCCCATCTTAAGGGTCTACACAATTAACAGCGAGACTTCGCTGAGCCTAATCATCAGCAACTCTTTTTAACATAGTAATATTTACGTTTTTTGGTCATTGTATAGGTATAATTTTCTCATATTTTCAACTACATTCTAGCAACATTGTTTTTGTGAATTTGGTTGTTGAAAGATGTGTACAGGAAAACTTGTTCGGAGTATTTTCCTATGTAATGGGGCGATTGCCTTTTTGCTGTTTTCGCGTTCAGCATAAATCTCAATTCTAACTACTAATAACAGTGCTGTAGTTTAAAACCAATGTCAGTATAGTTTAGCACAACAAATTCAGGAATTTATTCATATGACAGTCAGAAATAAAGTTCAATTAATTTTATTTTGAACTAATCATTTTGGACCATTTTGTTCCCGGCTTCACAGAGCTAGAATTAGCCAATGGAATATGAAAACAAAGCCTGGTAACCCGTCTTTTTTATTGAAAGGGTTCTTAATTTTGAATCGACCGGATACCAGCCCAATCAAAATAGCGTGACCTCTCGTATTTTATTGGGTTAGAATCAACAACTTTCACTTCTTGAATATTCGTATTTCTGATAGAATGATTATATGAATATCAAAATTGGGAAATTATTGCCGATTCAGGGGAAATTTTCTAGCCACAGTTCGGAAAAAAAGAGGCATTTACCATTGGGAAGTCATCGAAGATCGACGTCAATTAAAGAAGGGAAAAAAGCCCTGCAGACAATTCTCAATTCTCTGATTAAACAACAAATCCATAAAGGTCTGACATGATGTTTGGCTTGAAAATTAAACGGTGTTATTTTGTTAGAAATTTATGTCCGGTAACATTTGACAAAAATGTAAAATGTATTATCAGCGTTGAATAAGCTGTAGTTATAACATCTCTGTCGACAGACAAACAAACAAACAAAATGCTTTGCATCAATAAAGGGGAATGTCGGAGTAGTTCACTTCCGGTCTAAATGAATGATTTGATTGGTTTATTGAAGTTTTAACTGACAGCCATGATCTATCTATAGTCGTGCAGCGTTAATCCGGCCACTTTCGTTTCCAATGGAAGTGTCCGGAGTAAACGTTTTTCTGGATAAGCAAGATTTGGCAGCCATTATTGATTTTCTGTTGTTGTTGTTGTTGCAGGTATCGATGGGCATAAGAACAATGCTTGTGCAATTTTGATCAATTTATAGCTGTAGCAGACGACATGCACTTTTGTAATTTTTCAATCAGTTTTAAAGTACCGGGGAGTAGTGTTCTTTTAAGTAAAACTCCGGTCATTTTGAATAATATGCATAAAAGGTGTTGGTTCATGTGGACATAATACTAATCGTCACTTTGTCGTACCGGTACGCGGCTCAGTTAAGCTGTTTGTAAGGTGTGAAAATAGTCTGCGATCAAGGATCACCAGTAAAACAGTTAATCATTAACACGTGTCAGGCAGGTAGTTGCATCAATGGATACATTAATTCTATCAACCCAGGTTACGACAGATAGTTATTATAACAGGTTTTATTGGAATGACTAAACCTTTGCCCGGATTATCGAAGCATATTTGTACAGTTTTTCAGTTTTTGTTCCCATTTTTTTTGTCCGGTTCCGAAACGCGAATTTCCGGATTAAAGTGTACAATTTATGAATAAAAATTCTGTTCCCAAGATATTATGTCCGGATATCGAATATTCCGGATTAATGACGTCCGGATAAACTTGGCCCTACTGTATTAGAATCTTATTCAACCCATTACTACACATCAAAATTGTAGACTGGTCCAATTTGAAAGAAGTTGCATACGACATTCAAAACATTATGAAATTTATATTTTTTCAACTTTATGTATAGAAAACATTGTGTAAAATGAAGAAATTTCTTGTGACAAGCAATTTCTTCATTTTACACAATGTTTTCTCTGTTTTTTTTTGAGGGGCGTTCAAAAGCGTCACTGTGTGGGAATGGGTTAATAGAAAGCACCTAAGATGATTAATGACTTCTTTGACTCAATCTTAGTAAACCCTCTACCAAACAATGAAATATTTCATTAAAGATAACTTTTCCAATATCTGTCTTCTGATTTGCAAATAAATCATACAGTTTCTAACCTAATGAAGGCAAATTGACAAAGAAATGTATTGCGAAATGAAAGACTTTCAAGGATTTTCACTTTCTTTAAATCAAAGCGTTGATTTGCTACTATTTATCTTCAAAGTCTCTTTACCTATTCCAATACAATGAAGGTATTTGATCCCCCTCTCTCCCCTCCCCCCCCCCCCGCTTGGATTTGTAAAACATTGTGAAAAATGAAGAAAATGCTTATTAAAAGCAATTTTTCATTGTCCACAATGTTTTCTTACCAAACAAAGACTTTTTAGAATACCATGAACTCAAAATTATCATCTGCAATTACTTTCCATTTGGAACAGTTTGAAATTTTGTTGATTTGAAATTAGTTAAAAACAAACAATGTATTCTCAAGTACTTTTTATTTACAGTTTAAGATAAGACGGGATGCTCTCCAAGGTTTAGGTCAGCTGTACAAACAGGTGATGTCCTATGATAACACAAATGAAGAACAAATGAACAAAATTAAATGGGTGAAAGACAAGGTGTTTCATGCTTACTATCAACAAAGCCCAGAGGATAGGTACTTTTCACAAACTTTGTTTCCTATCACTCATAGGTTTTCTGTAATGTTGTTTTGTTTGTTTAATGAAAATTCTTTGTACTATTTTTATACCTTTGTTGGCAAGGTATATAGGAGTCAGCTTGTCGGTTGGTTGTTAGGTCTGTCTGTAACTTTATCCTACTCCACTCATTTTTAGATCACCTTCTGGGGGAGCTATTGTGATTGGTCATCGTCCGGCGCCCATCTGTTCGTCTGTCCGTCCGTTCACAATTACAAAAAAATCTTCACCTAAACTCACCATGGAATTTCAACCAAACTTCACAGAAATGATCCTTAAGTCATGCTCTTTCAAAATACTTCAAAGAATTGAAATCCATGAAGAACTCTGGTTGCTATGGCAATGGAGTGAAAAAATTTAAAAAATCTTCTCCTCCCAAGCCGTAAGGCCTAGTGCTTTGATATTTGGTACAAATCATCTTCTATTGACCCTTTACCAAAATACTTCAAAGAAATACCGTATTCTGAAAATTAGCCCTTTTCTGTGCGATTCCTGATTTTACAACGAAATAAAGAAGGAAAACTTTATAAATCTTCTTCTCCCAAACCATAAGGCCTAGAGCTTTGATATTTTGTATAAATCATCATCTATTGACCCTCTACCTAAATACTTCAAAGAATTGCAGTATTCTGAAAAATATCCCTTTCCTGTGTGATTCCTGAATTTACATAGAAATAAAGGAGAACTTTATAAATCTTCTTCTCCAAAACCATAAGGCCTAGAGCTTTGATATTTGTTATGCATCATCATCTTTTGACCTCTACCAAAATACTCTAAAGAATTATAGCATTCTGAAAATTAGCCCTTTTCTATGTGATCCCTGATTTTACATAGAAATAAAGAAGGAAAACTTTATAAATCTTCTTCTCCCAAACCATAAGGCCTAGAGCTTTGATATTTGTTGTACATCATCATCTTTTGACCTCTTCCAAAAAACCTCAAAGAATTAGTGTATTCTGGAAATTATCCCTTTTCTGTGTGATTCCTGAATTTACATAGATTTAAAGAAGGAAATCTTTAAAATCTTCTTCTCCCAAACCATAAAGCCGAGAGCTTTGATATTTGGTGTGTAATAATACCTATTAACCCTGTACTAAAAAAACTTCATAGAATAACTGTTTTCTGAAAATAAGACCTTTTCTGTGCAATCCCAGAAAGGAATAAAGAAGGATATCATAAAAAATGTTTTCCTTCTAAACCATTAGGCCTAGAGCTTTGATATTTGGTATGTATTAATGACTATTGACCCTTTACTCTATTACTTCAAAGAATTACAGTAATCTTGAAATTAGATAAACATGGTTGGGTTTTCACTATACCTAGGATTAAAGGAGAAAGTCTTTAAAAAATCTTCTTCTCCAAAATGATTACGTGTAGGGCTTTAATATTTTGAATATTATATCATAAAGCCTTGAGCAGTCATACTCAGGGGAGCGATATAGGACCATCATGGTCCTCTTGTTCTTCAATGGATTTGATTTAAACTTTACAGACTTATTATCAAGTACAAATCTGCATATTGGAATTGGGTTTGGGTCCATTGACTTATATAGGGAGGTATCAATGTTTCTTAGCTGCATAGTGCAGTCGGTAGGGCATCAGACTCCATGGGATGTCATGGGTTCGATCCCCGGTGGCACATATCCTTTCCGACATTTGTCTTTCACCAATGGGTGGATAATCATAGACCTTAGTGGGATAGCAGGTCGAGACTAGGAAAGGGTGTAAAGGAAGTACCGGTGTGAGAAATACCAGGAAGCCATTGTCAGGTGCTCCAGCCACGGCAATATGACTGAAAATACTGTTAAAAGTAGCGTTAAACTCCATTCAATCAATCAATGAATCAATGTTCTGAAACCTAGTCCAAGAAAAATGTCCCAATTGCTCAAAAATAGGCTCTAACGAATAATTAATTCTTGAATATGAGTCAGATACAGTGATCGACACTAACAGTGTCCTGGGATCCCAAGGACTCCAAAAATTGGCAGGGGACTCCATTAGGTGTTCCAATGTTAATGAATTAATCATTAGCAAATAGATTCGCAGTATATCAGACTGTTTTTGTAACCATAATCATAGCCTTGACTACCCAATTCGAATCGGGCCTGGTAAGCAATCTTAACATTATACTCAACATGAAATGCCAATGATAAAAGAATTTGTGCTAGGCAATACCCGATTGTTTTCTATATTGCAACTGTTCTTTTTTCCTTTATAGAAATAATGTGGCATTTTAAATAGACTATTTTAAATTGTTTATCATAATCCGCAGTTGTTCAACTCTCAGGAACTCCTCATTTCAAGAAGGGATTCCCAAATTTCATGAAAGGTGTTCCGTTGGCATTCCTACCTGAAAAGTTAGTGTCAAACGGATATAATCTTCATGGTAATCTGACAGGCTTAAAGTGACTTTTTGTGGTTATATAGGAATTGATTTTTTTAGAAATCACAGCATTCTCTTGTTGACACCTTATGACCTCATTGCATATGACCAAAATTCAAAGGAAACAACTAACATTCTGTATTATGTCACTTCAAGGGCTAAGTTTAAAACTGCAGTAATTTTCCATATTTAAATTACTCATATTTATATATGTATCTCCAAGTGAGAATTGATTTCTTGACCCTTTCCTGTTTTGCAAAATTTCAGACTTATCCGATTTCAAAGGATTTGCAGACATAATTGCAAAGCTGGTTTTATTTGAAAAATAACCATTTGCTAGGGTAGAAAATATTGTGGAAAAAGAAGAAATTGCCTTTTACAAGCAATTTCTTCTTTTTCTACAATGTTTTCTCAATTATAAAATCACAGGGACCTAGAAACCAGGGATTAACCAGGAAAGGGTTATTGATCTATGTGAGCAGTAACATCAAAACGACCTAAAAAATTCTAAAGCACACATTGTTTTTCATAGATTTTGCCCCAAAAAAGTTTCATATAAGTTAATATAGTGGATTCCCTTCAATTGCATCTCCCCAGTGGCGGAACATATCCTTTCCAACATTTGTCTCTCACCAATGGGTGGTTAATCGTAAACCTAATTGGGATAGCAGCTGGAGGCTATGAAAGGATGTAGTGGTAGTACAAGTGGGAGAAATACCAGGAATCCATTGTTAGTAGCTCCAGCGGCCTATATTTCTGAAATACTGTTAAAAGTGGTGTGTAACCCCATTCAATCAATTAATTGCATCCCTGATAATAGAAAATTACTGCTTGATTGCAGCCAACTTCATGCACTAAGATTTAAAGAACAAATGGCTCCTTTTAATAGCAAACACTGGTAAACTGCAACAAAAGTGTTGACTACTTATTGTTGCAATCAACATGGTTCTACTGTATTGAATCCAGGGCTCCGGAAATTTGGAAATCTAAATCGGTCCGGGACTTTCCCCCCCTCCTGCCGGCAAAAGCGACACACACCCCCTACGCCGCAAAAACGAATACCCCCGCCTTTTTTCACCTATCCCGTATGTAAAAGGGTTCATCATTCATTCAGTAGTTGCCTTCTTTTTCAAATATTCCAAAGATGATTATTATCTTCAACTAGTGGAAGATAGATGAAAACAACTTACAGATCCTAGTTTCATTTTGTTTTTGAAAATTCGGCTGAGTATAAATTGCAATTCCGGCAATGTACGGCATTCCACGAAATTCTAATATGTTGTAAAATTAGATAGACAAATAAATTACATTATAAAAATTTCCAGGTTTTACAGAGTACTGCGGATTTAATTATAGTAAAGATATACATTTTCATTTTGATAAGCTAATTATCCAAAGTTATGTTAATTAACACACTCATGTCGGTTTTCTCTCAACACGAGCGTCTGTTGATGGAAAAACACAGCTGACGTCACAAAAATGTCGGGTCAGTCCATTCTACCCCATGGGATCACAGAGTCATGACGCACATCAAAAAGACCGACGAGACGAACTCGAGTGGTTCGCCCACATGTTGCACAATTTTCCTAGAGTGGAATTCGTTCACAAATCTCCGTCATTTATTTATTGTAGTTGATTTCCGATTTATTAGCCGACGTTTTCCACCCCTGAAGTAATGACGGAACTGTTGTTTTCGTTTATGTTTAAGTTATCTGTATTCTGCGGATATCCAATTATTGTTTGAATTGAGGCTATGTTTCTTACCGTGAATGATAAACTATAAAACATATATTAACAACATGATTTTTTTCTATGAATTTCAAACCAAGTCACGCGGGCTTACTTGTGATAAATTTATTTCATTAAAGCGTTGAGCTGAGCTATTCCAACCTTGAACGAACGGCAACTGAAGCCTGTTCATGTCTCGATTTATATACACATCCCATGTTATAGTAAAAAATAGGAGTTTTAGGGCAATTTAAAACGACACAGTATTAGATGTCCATTTCATCGAACCTGTGGTAAGTCAAACCTATTCCCTATTGCAAATGGTTAATAAAACTCGATACCCGAAGTTCGGTCAAGCATGAAACTGCAAATTAGGTCCACATGCGGATGGACATTTGACTGGCCGGCGGGTTAACCAATTATCGATTTATGGCACTTTTGTTTATCTCTGCAGGTTAGGTGTGAAACCCTTGAATTATTTCAGTTTCAAGTGGATTTTGATAGATGTTGGGCGAGTTTATCAATATTTTAACGTGAAATTTGATGAAAATTTCGGACCGATTTTGACGTAATTTTTGGGGATTCCAATCATTCTGGCAAATCAAAATTCAGTCCAGACTGGCAATTTATCGGATTTCAGGAGCCCTGATTGAATCCATTAAATGGATTATCAATCATTCAATAAAATTACAAATTATTGGTTAGAGACTATTAAAGGATCATAAATCAATCACTCAATTTCAGGTTATTGGTAGAAAGGCTGTCCAATATGTGTCTTGTCCCATACATGACTCAATTTCCATGTTATTGGTAGAAAGGCTGTTCCATATCTGTCTTGTCCCATTTGATCAATCACTCAATTTCCAGGTTATTGGTTGAAAGGCTGTTCCATATCTGTCTTGTCCCATATACATTACTTGTGCAGGATCATTAATCAATCATTCAATTTTCAGGTTATTGGTTGAAAGGCTGTTCAATATGTGTCTTGTCCCATATACATAACTTGTGCAGGATCATTAATCAATCACTCAATTTTCAGGTTATTGGTTGAAAGGCTGTTCAATATGTGTCTTGTCCCATATACATTACCAGTCCAGGAGAGGATGAAGAGATTGTATCAGTTGTATGCCACACTGGATGAACCTGCTGTTAAGTAAGGCAAACTTAATACACCTTCACAAAAATATGAGTAATTTTGTGTTGCAAACTCCTACAAAAGTAACAATTTTACTCCAAAACTTATAGTAATATGCACACATTTATCACATGATGAAGTTTTGCAAGATGCTATTGTAAAGGTTTAGCTACCCCTTGTTGAAGAATTATTTCACCTTGAACTTACACATTTTAATAAGCAATTTTCCTGTGCGCTAATAAGCCATCACCTGTCACAAGTTTGTTTTTAATACTTTCATCTAACAATTAATAGAATAACAATTCTTACCATTAGTTATGAACAATTTAAACACACCTTTTAGTTATAAGTATCAATAAATAATCCATGAGAGCATTAATGCATTATTTATTGAGACTTGAGAAAATTGGATAAATTTTTCATGCCGTTGTCTACCGCAGTCAAAGTTAGACTCCAAATCTTCAATCATGAGATGTCATGCATTCGATCCCCGGTGGCGGCTCATATCCTTTCCAACATTTATCTCTCGCAATGGGTGGATAATCGTAAACCTACTAGGGATAGCAGCTGGAGGCTAGGAAAGGATGAAGTGGTAGTACTGGTGTGAGAAATACCAGGAATCCATTGTTAGGTTCTCCAGCTGCTGCGATATGACTGAAATACTGTTAAAAGCGACTTTAAACCCCATTCAATCATTGAATCAAATTTTTCATAACCAAAGGTAAGAATTAGTTAAAATTCTATCATGAGCTTGTACTTATCATTGGGAAACAAATATTGACATACTTCAAGCAATATGAAGTGCATATTGGTTTCCTTTAATTACATAACCTCTTTTGTTTATTGATGTAAACAAATCCCTACTGGTGGTCTTCTAATACTGAAACAATAATGATTTGATATACCAATGCACGGTTAAATTCAGGAAGAATATGTTTGTTTTAATTGTTAAAATTACATTTTTTCAAAATCAACTCATGGTAATAGGATTAAATATGATCTATCTCGATTTGTTTGGTATATTTTAGACAGGACTTAGAGACTAAAATTCTTTTTCGGATCGGAAACAATGTCAGAAAAACGGAAAAGTTTGTGGATTTTTCTGCTGTCTGTGGATATTTAAGCCTTGTCATGCTGTATAAATCACCTTACTGAATTGCTGTAAATCAAAGGACTGAAAGCACTGATCTAACTTGTTGAAAAATCAATATTTCTTTTAGAAACCAATTTCATAAACAACTCTAGCAGGAAAAATACAAGCAGGAGATGTAGATCAAGATCAGACTGCACTTATGTGCAGGCTGATCTTGTTCTACACCTCCTGCCAAAACCGGAATATTTGCGGGTTCAGCATGACAAGGGTTAATGTGGTCAATGTATCTGAATTATAATAATTGCAAATAGATGCAACTAACTACAAAGAAAAAATACAACCATTTGCAAATATTGAAACTTTTGACATTGAAAATTTTCATGTGACCTACTTTCAAGGTACAGTTGACATAGATTTAACCATTCTCAAATTGCATCATGGTTTATAAGGTCATATTTACGAGCCATGATAGAATATAAATTTTATTATAGCGAATCCAATAAAAGTATAAAAATTTACACACATGTGATATTTATACCATGACCTTTAAAATGAAGGTTTTGTCAAGCCCTCTTTTGTGAGCAAGACACAGTTGTCACTGTGACAAGTTTGTGTATATGTGTCAGTCCGTCCACCCAATTATTCCTATATTTATGGACTGATTTCAAAGTAACTTTGCACTCTGCATCAAGAGTAGATGTGCCTTTAAAACACATTTTCAAGGTCACAGCTCAAGGTAGTATGCTACGAAGGCTTTACATGTTGTCCCTGGATGACTTCTTAGTTTAAAAACTCTAGTTTTACATGATTTTCCAAGAATATCTTAGTTTACATGAAATCTTTGCTTTTTCAGGGCTTTTAATGAGATGATGAAACATAGAAATATGTAAGTACAGTCTACCATGCTTGAATAATCATCTTCATTCAGTTGCAAGTGATTGGTGTTCTTTTGATAATTAACCCATTACAAGATGATAAGATATTAGACTGTCCCGATTTGAAAGAGGTTGCAGACAATCTTTGTCTTTTTGGGTAGAAAACATTGTTGAAATTGGAAGAAATTACGCGTAACCAGCAACTTCTTCATTTTCCACTACGTTTTAAAAGCATTTTTATGCAGAGGGGAGAGGGCATCTAAAATCAACTTTGTGTGGGATTTGATAAATTAATTACAATGAGATTGAGATAGAATTGAATTTTTGATAGAAAAAAGCTTTTACTAACATGTAATGTATCATGTTGAATAAACGATAGTCTTATAGCTACTTAAGAAATTGTCTTATATTTGTGTCTTTAATATTTTACTTGTGACAGGTCTAACATCAAAATCTCCAAGTAATCTCTTAGTTTCTATGAACAGCAGTTTTTTATTTCTTCTTTCAGGGTACGACTGAATGTGAAATATATTTTAGATGGAATTGAGAGATTGTCAACAAAACCTTCAGAACAAGTAGCCTTCTTACCCAAATTACAGCAAATTGCTAGTATGTATACATTTAATAATGAGAAAAAGAGTAAATTGGTGACCTTTGTTTTCTTATTTTACCCAAAATGTTTTCTGAAAAAGAATAAAAGATTGAACAAAGGTTAACCAGGCTAGTGTTGTTGTTGTTTTGCTTTTCAAGATGGTCTCTTATGGAATGACATGTCATTCTCAATGATTCTTTTTTGTTTAATGCTACTAATTAAAGAGACGAGTTAGATTTGACATAGTACTATTATTAAACTGACTTTGGTCTGGCTGATAATGCATGACTTCTATAGCAAATTCAGTTCAAACAATTTTTACACAACTCTGCCTTTTTATGATCCTGAAGGAAGTTGTTCATGAAAACAATGTTTAGAGTTATGAAAGACCTAGCTACTAACAATTTCTTCATTTTAATAATTGTTTTCAAAACACAGATAGTTAAAAATACTGTCATCTGGCAAAAGGTGAACCCATTTCCACACAATAACCCTTTTTGACGCCCCAAAAAAATCAGCTTTGGAAAACACAATGGGAATTGAAGAAATTGCTTAAAATAAGCATTTTCTTCATTTCCCATAATATTTTCTTACTCAAAAGACAGAACTTTTTAAAATTTTATTTTCATTTGAAACTGTCGTTTGAAACATCTTTGAATTTGGACCAGTCTAAAATTCTGTTGTCTGGTTATGGGTTGACTATCCACAATGCAGGGAATGGGATTATGTATTGGTTTCACAAATACAGATTACTCATTTCAGGAACTTTGACAGATCCTAACAAGTCTATTGATCACCTGAAAAAGTTGAATGAGCTTTTGAAAACAGACCGTCGGTTACGATCCTTAATGAAGTATCTTGTTAGTCCAGAGTGCACATGTAGAAGAGCAAATGACAATGTGGTAGGTTGATTTTCTCTGACTATTTTAAAAGATATCCATGCCTGTAGTTACAGCTCCCCCCTGCTATGGAAAAGGGAGGGACTGTATACAACGACAGTGTTGGTTTGTCAGCCTATCAAATGGTGGTTAACAGGCTGCTACGTTATTCTACCACTACCTTATAGCCTGGTTTAAACAGTTTTATGAGTCTGAGATGTACAAATAGGTAGCTAGAATATATAAAACTATCTGACATGAGTCACTTGGACTCTCTAGGGCCCGACTTCAACAAGTGATTCAAGGCTGTTAAGTCTTCAATTCTTGTCTGAAGAGGTTATAGCTGCCAAATACTTTGCTTACCTTTTACCCTAAAACTTTGAATCTATATTGTTTGAAGTGAACTTCTTACTAATTCAAAATGATTGTTTAAGACAGTCAATTCCTGGTTGTTACATCACTGTGATTTTATAATTGAGAAAACATTATAGAAAAAGAAGAAATTGCTCCTTTTCCCACAATATTTTCTACTCTACTGAATGGTTATTTTTCAAATTCAATCCACCTTAAATTTTTCCTCTGCAAGACCTTTGTCTTGGACAGTTCCAGAATTTCGCAAAACACAGACTGATTTTAATGAAACCTCACATATAGCCATGATATTGGTAAGAAATATTTGTATTGTGAATTTATTACAATTCCAATATTTTTCAGGACATAGTGTCTCTTATTAAGCTCTTGACAAAGAGCTGTTATGGGGTATCATATGGTTTTAGATAAATTCATGATTTTAATATAGTATCTCCAAAAAAATGATCAGAATATTTTGCTATAGATACTAACCAATTGACAGTATTCCTGTATTGAAGTGAGTGCAAATGCATTCTGATCTCGGTTTACACAAAGATTTTAGTCTGACATCAACAAAGTCGGGTCCAAAGGACTTGACAGTTGGTGTCATAAGTGTCCTTCGCTTGATGTCTAGGACAACCTTGAAAAGTTCTTGACAATGACAGTTAATCTTTAAAAAATTTTAGATAGAGTTATGGATTGAAAAGCACTTTGAAAATTCATAACCAGTACTTGTACCAGTAAAAGTATTTGAATTTCAGGCTTTTTTATGTTATTATTGTGAAATTTGGCTTAAAGGTGTTTTTTAAATGACAAAATGAAAGAAATGTATAAAAAAATACCGCCCAATACATCTAGGTCACTTCTGAGTACAAAATAGGTACAAAAGTATTTGGTACAAGGTAATACATACATAAGTGCTTTTTCTACCTTATACACTAATTGACTCAGGTCCAGTATATATCATGTACTAGATTTCTCCCTTGTGTGATTCGTCATTTCTTTGAATTATTGTTTGTGTGAATTTGTGCTAAAATTTGATTTTAAGCAAGATTTCTATAAATCATAATGAGCCTAAATGAGTAAATGTGTTTTGATTGATCAAGAAAATATCGATGAATCAGGGAAATGAGCAATAAGTATAAAACATTTTGCTGATTCTGTGGAAAAGGGATCGAGCTGAAATTGATTTCCGGTCCTATTCCAAAAGTGAGTTACAAAAAATCCCAAATGTATTGAAAGCCAAAGAGTGGAATTTTTTCTGATTATTTTATCAAATCAACTACCATTAAATTTGAGTGTGTTTGTGTGTAAGAGAAAATATATCTAGAATTATGACAACGCTGTCAGAAGTAGGACTGTCTTTATTGGCCCACTGAGCTCCAACAAGAAGTTCCATTTCAATATTAAATGGCATTATTATGCGTAAACTTAAGCCAGTAGCATTTAACAAAAAATAAAATTGTTGGTTGGCGACCTAAACGTCATAGTCACAATGTTTAATTTGCCAAACCAACAAAAATAATTCACATAAATGTCTGCCAATGTCACAGTTCAAATTTAACTTCAGGTCTAAATGATTTGACTTGTTGATTGATTCTTTGATTGACAGCCATGATCCGTCAGTTTCCATTTACAGGAGTATTTTGATTCTCCTTGTTTGGTTGCATATGTCAATTTATTCTTTAGCACCATACCATAAAGTTTTCTTATTTTTTTTTACAGCGAGAAATATTGAAGAAGTTTGGTGGGGGCAGTTCTAATTCCACTCCTACCCAGATGATTTTATACAACACAATAAAGTCACTTCTTGAGAGAGTGGCCCCTGTCATGGTGGACTCACAGGCCATTGATGGGCTTGTGCAACACATAAAAGATGCGGTACATGGAGCAGGAAATATCGCAGATGGAATCATTGATGCGGGGGAGAAGGGTGCCCAGTTGTTGTTGGTAATAATGAATATTCAAATCATTGCTATCAATCTTTACAGTAATCTCTCAAAAAAGTAGCAAAATTAGACCAGCTTTAAAGCAAAATGTTTTATGCAATATATTTGATTAACTGTATAGATTATAACAAATAGATTATGAAAATATATTATTATAACAAATTTTCAGATAGCTCTAGCATAAAGCAATTTTTTTTTCTAAAACTTTTTATACTACCACCTACAAAGCAATGGTGTATATATTGGTTTCACCATGTCTGTCTGTCTGTCTGTCCGTAGAATTTTTCATTTCCATGCTCTAACTCTAGAGAAATTGACCTATAACCATGAAACTTCATACAATTGTTGGATAGAGACCAAGGAAGTGCCCTATTATTTTTTGGTCAAATAGGTCAAAGTCACAATAGAATAGTCAACTTTGAAAACTTTGTAGGTGCTCCAGCTCATGAGCCATTTGATGTAGGATGACTCAAGGATGTGCTCTATTGTTTTTGGGTAATGTAAGTCAAAGGTAAACTGTGCTACTTGAGTGACAAAATGCTGTTCGGGGGTATATCGATGGCTTAGAGCAAAAATATAGTACGGCTCTATACAATGTATAGAGCCATACTATGTTTTTGCTCTAAGCCATCGATATGTCCTCTTTGCACCTATCTTGGTTGTAGAGAAGTTTGTATTTGAATAACTGGCTACACATTTCAGTGTTCATCTAGTGTGATCGTTTGAATTACATGCAATGTGCTTCCACAATATTTAACATTTTAGTGTATATTGATTGTCTAAAATATACTTCAATTACATTTCAGTGTTTATCCAGTGTGTTCCCACAATATTTCCAAAATGAAGAAACATTTGAAACTCTGATATCATTCCTAAAAGATGAAGACGAGGTTGTTGGTATGTATGGCTAAAAATTGTCTATTTTTCAGTTGATTAACCCATTCCCTCACAGTGACGCCTTTTGACGCCCTTCAAGAAAAACAGCATTAGAAAACATTGTGGAAAATGAAGAAATTGCTTGCTGCAAGCAATTTCTTCAATTTCCCCAATGTTTTCTATCAAGAAAGTGGAAAAAATCCAGAATTTCATAAACTTTAAACTGTCAACTGCAACTGCTTTGAATTTGGACCAGTCTAAAATTTTGCTGTGTGGAAATGGGTTAATCCAGTACAACACAATGCTGCATATTCATGGGCTTAATGGTGAATGGTTAAATAAATCCTTAACCTTTTACCCAATCGAATTTTTATAGATAGCCTGAATTGAAAGAAGTTGGACAAAAACTAAAATTGAAAACTATATGCCTTTTTTTGTAGGTAAGGTAATTTGAAAAGAATGAATTGTTCCTGCAAGCAATTTCTCCTTTTCTCATAATGTTTTAGAGAAAACTTCCTTTTACAGATCAAAATGAATGATTGTGTGGTAAAAAGTTAAATTGAAATTCAACCATTTCAGTGATCATTTTAGGGTTAGATATTGAGAGATTCTCTCATTTTGCTGCCAGAAATCTCATTGAAACTGCCTTAATGAGAGAAAAATCTCAAAGCAAAATGCAATTTAGTGAAGGGTTTGGTAAAGTTTCTCACCAAAAATTCTCAATTTCTCATTAGATTTGGATAAATGAGATATTTTTGCACATGATATTCTGAGCCAGATTTATCTCTGCCTTTTAATTGGATAGTTGCGGATACACTTAAATGCTGTTCTTCAAGAGAATGGTTGCTATATACACTTTTTTGTGAATATATAATTAGATTTGTTTTGACTGCATACTTAATCCTATGTTGTTTGAACTCATTAAAATCATCTCATAAGATTGATTTAGTTTTCCTATTTCTTTTTGGCAAAATGTCCAAATTTGAGAATCCTTTATTTTGGAAAGAGAATTTTGACGCTGGTCACTTAAAAGAGGTGTTTGCTTGAACAAGGTTGACGGTAAATTCTAATTCTGCAATATCCCTACAAGCCCAGCACTTGATTGTCAAATTTCCTAAAAACGGCTATTACTGGGCATTGTATTTCATAAACATGTTGTTTTTTTTTTTCAGCGGATACAACTTTACAGATTGTGACTAACTGTGGGCAGGATTTAGAAAAACAAAATCCAGAGATGTTTGCGTAAGTAGATTAATAGATTAGAGTAATTTGTATTTGAGTTTTAAAATGGTTATCATTATGGCCCAAGTCAAGCTCTGATTAATGCTAAATAAAATCATTATAAATTGGCCATGACTTTCTGAAAGCTAAGTCATTGGTTATTTATATTTGACAAGTGTAAGTCAAGTTATTATTACTGAAAATAACTTTTCAATTCACTTTGTAAAACCAGGTGATGTATCCACCTTATTACATTTTTAAGTCATCTGACCAAAGGTCATGGTGACCGATTGCGATTGTGTTTTGTCGTCGCTGTCTGTCGTGCATTGACTTTTTACATTTTCCACTCTTGTAACCCTTGGGCAGATTTCAACCAAACTTGGCAGGAAGCATCCCCATAGGAAGGCGCTTCAGATTTGTACATGTCATGGAGTTTTCTCCCGGGGGGCCCCATCGGGAGCAAGAAAGGGTAAATCTTTAAAAATGATTATATTTACATTTGGTATTTAGATTCTTTAGAAATTCTTAAAAATCTGTCAAGAAATAGCCGTGCTGGGAGGGGGGGACAAAGATGATGGGGCATAAGCTTACATAGGAACAACTTGGATTTTTTTTCTACCAAACTAAAAGACCTACAGCTCTGATATTTGGTATGTGGCATCATCTGGTGGACCTCTATCAAGTTTGTATAAATAATAGCCCCAGGGTCAGGATTAGCCCCTTACGGAACATTGCAAGTTTAACATAGGCTCATAAAGTGAAATTTTAAAAAATCTTTTTCTCCCAAACAAGAGGGCTTGGAGCTTTGATCATTTGATTGACCTCTATCAAGATTGTATGCATTATGGCCCCATGATCAGAATTAACCTATTCCTGGATCTGCTTTTGGGCTTTTCGGACTCGGGTGACCAGTAAGGCCCTATGGGCCTCTTTTTAAGGACGGTTTTTTTCCTAATATTTCTTATTATTTCTTGCGTTCAGTTGTCAAGGTTATTAGTCAACTACTGGTGAAGCCGATTGGGACTTACAGTAATATATATAATATGCTCACTTATTATTCACATACATAAATCTTTTTTTCAAAGCCTTATATGCAGCTATAATGCATCTCTAATTATATCTGAGCTCAATTTAAAATAGTTATTGAAAAGACTGTATCTTGAATAAAAAACTTATATTAAAGCTTTTATCTTTTTGCAGAAAATTATTACCTATTTTACAACACACAGCAAAGATCGGCAATCCAAAACAGGCCAAGCATGCAATTCGCTGCATTTACAAAATCGCAGAAAACAAAGAAGCTGTATTTTCTCAAGTATTTGAGGTAGGTCTTTACAACAGTACTGCCATTCGTGTAATATACAAACACTTACAGGGCAACGAAAAATGATTGCATAACTCTTACCTGTACAATCCCTGTTTTTACATACCTGTGAGTTTGTAATTGAGAAAGAATTGTAGAAAAAGAAGAAATTGCTTGTAACATGCAATTTCTTCTTATTCCACAATATTTTCTACCCTACTAAATGGTAATTTCTAAAATCAAATCACTCTTTTGGACACCCCCTCAAAAAAAACAAACTTTAAAAACATTGTGATAAATGAAGAAATTGCTTGCAACAAAAAAATCTTTGTTGTGTACAATGTTTTCTAGCCCAATACCATGTATGTACGTTTGATGATGCCATTCTCTCAAATGACCACATTTTGGCTGTCCCATGAGTAGTTGTTTAATATAAGTTGTAACTAATCTTTCAGTTATATCAAGAAGTTTACTTATTTATGTGGTTCCTATCACCAGTGCTAGGCAGCCACTCTGAATGCCTTGCCTGAGGACATACCGTCATGGCTTGGACTTGAATACGAAACCCTCGACTACTCTCAGATTATAAGTTTACAGCCCTAACCATTGAGCTGCCCAGGATATTACTAGAAGGCCATAGTAAGGGTTAACAGTTGCCAAGGTCTTCTAAAGTTATTTGGACAGGATTTTATGATTTTTATCTGGAAGTATCAGTGTTTATTCTAGGCAGTGGAATTGGGCAATTCTCCAACTTTTTTAAAAGATCCCCCATGTTTTCAAAATTGTTGCGGGATTTTTTTTCTATAAACAAAGAACATGAAATACTGAACATTTTTTAATTGTGTAGATTTTGGGCTGAAATCCTCCACATTTTTGAAATCCTAGAATAAACACTGAAGTATGGTCATAGACTGGGGAAGGACTCCAAATATGGTTTGCTCCCCCCAACTCTGACAATTGACCAATTGTGGCTATCAATCAGATGACCAGTCGATCAATGAAATCATTGATTCAGATCAGAAATGAATTTTGAACTCTGACATTGGCCGCCATTTTTGATATTCTTTTTTGTTGATTTAGTGACTTAAATTCAAGCTGTAATTACGACGTTTAGCTCGCAACCAACTCTACTACTTTCTCGTCACATGCTACTTGCCATAAGTTTTGCAAAATAATGCTGTTTAAATTGGGAGCAGGACTTCCTGTCGGAGTCAGTGGGTGTGGCCAAAGGAGTAAGCGGGCTGGGCCAGCTATTGGTCAATTGAGTACTGTTTGAAACTTGTTCCTAGAGTAAAATAAAGAGGTGAAAATCAATGCCATTCAGACAGAACCGCCTACAATCCAATATGAAGTCATTTGCAAGGACTCTTACAATAAAAACACCTTAGTCGTCAGAACTGTAAATTTTATTCAGAGTAGAAATAATTAGGATTGATTTGATTTTAGTTCTACAACACCACACCAAAATTCTTTGATTGCAATCAGTAAATCAGTTCATCTGAAATTTAAATTTGGGAGTATCAAAAGACAAATGTTGCATTGTGGTGATTGAATGTTCTATTCCAGCATGCTAAAAACAATATCAACCCAGACTCGGCTAATTATATAACATCCATTGTTGCCCTTGGCCACATCTCCATGCTTTGCCCAGAAGAGTTCTCTCAGAGTATGAAAACTATTGTGTCCAAAGATATTGTAAAAGACCTGTTGATGCAAGATAGGGTAAGTCAAGCATTTGATCTTAGTTTTGATTATAATTATTATTTTTCTTACCAAACCTTAGTTTTATTCCATAGCCTTAGTACCTTTTGCTTTGTTATGCAATAACTCTAATATTTGTTAAATTGCTGTGCTAACCCATTACCATATAGCAAAATTTTAGGTTGGTCCAAATTGAAAGGAGTTTCAGACAACAATTCAAAGTTCATAGAATAATATATATTGTTTTTGAGCTCCCCTGAGCACGAAGTGCTCTGGAGGAGCTATTGTGATCTGTCATCGTCCGTCCGTCCGTCTGTCCGTTCACAATTACGAAAAAATCTTCTCCTCCTAAACTAACCATGGAATTTCAACAAAACTTCACACAAATGATCCTTAGGCCATGCTCTTTCAAAATACTTCAAAGAATTGAAATCAATGAAGAACTCTGGTTGCCATGGCAACGGAGTGAAAAAACTTAAAAAATCTTTTTTTCCCAAACGGTAAGGCCAGGAGCTTTGATATTTGGTATATATCATCATCTATTGACCCTCTACCAAAATACTTCAAAAAATTAACGTATTCTGAAAATTAGCCCTTTTCTTAATGATCCCTGATTTAACATAGAAATAAAGAAGGAAATCTTTAAAAATCTTCTCCCAAACCACAAGGCCTAGAGCTTTGATAGTTGGTATACATCATCATCTATTGACCCTTTACCAAAATACTTCAAAGAATTACCATATTCTGAAAATTAGCCCTTTTCTTTGTGATCCCTGATTTTACATAGAAATAAAGAAGGAAATCTTTAAAAATCTTCTTCTCCCAAACCACAAGGCCTAGAGCTTTGATATTGGGTATATATCATCATCTATTGACCCTCTTCTAAAATACTTCAAAAAATTACCCTATTCTGAAAATTAGCCCTTTTCTTAATGATCCCTGATTTTACATAGAAATAAAGAAGGAAAGCTTTAAAAATCTTCTTCTCCCAAACCACAAGGCCTAGAGCTTTGATATTGGGTATATATCATCATCTATTGACCCTCTTCTAAAATACTTCAAAGAATTACCCTATTCTGAAAATTAGCCCTTTTCTTAATGATCCCTGATTTAACATAGAAATAAAGAAGGTAATCTTTAAAAATCTTCTTCTCCCAAACCATAAGGCCTAGAGCTTTGATATTTGGTAAAAATCATCATCTAATGACCCTTTTCGAAAATACTTCAAAGAATTACCATATTCTTAAAATTAGCCCGCTTCTTGGCAATCCCTGATTTAACATAGAAATAAAGAAGGAAATCTTCAAAAATCTTCTTCTCCCAAACCATAAGGCCTAGAGCTTTGATATTTAGTACAAATCATCATCTATTGACCCTCTACCGAAATACTTTAAAGAATTACCCTATTCTGAAAATTAGCCCTTTTCTTAATGATCCCTGATTTTACATAGAATTAAAGAAGGAAAACTTAAAAAATCTTCTTCTCCCAAACAATAAGGCCTAGAACTTTTATATTTTGCACATATCATAATATATTGACCATCTACCAAAATACTTCAAAGCAATATCATACTCTGAAAATTAGCCCTTTTCTGTGCGATTCCTGATTTTACAAAAGGAATAAAGAAGGAAAACTTTGAAAATCTTCTTCTCCCAAACCATAAAGAATAGAGCTTTGATATTTGGTACATATCATCAGCCATTGACCCTCTACCAAATTACTTGAAAAATTAGCCCTTTTCTGTGCAATCCCTAATTTTAGTTGGGAATAAATAATGATATCATTGAAAACCTTCTCCTAAACCATTAGGCTTACAGCTTTTATACTTGGTATGTATTGATGTCTATTCTTCAAAGCATTACCATATTCAGGAAATATGTGCTATATGGTGGGATCATCAATATACCTAGGATTAAAAGAGAAATCTGTAAACACCTTCCCCAAAAGAATTAGACAGAGGGCTTTGCCATTTTGTTTATATCATAAAGCCATGAACCATCATACTCAGGGGAGCGATCTAGGACCATCATGGTCCTCTTGTTTTTTTAGCTCACCTGAGCACAACGTGCTCAAGGTGAGCTTTTGGTATCACCTTTTGTCCGTCGTGCGTTGGAAGTCATCAACAATTCTTTAAACATCTTTATCTCAGTAACCACTGGGCGGAATTCAACCAAACTTGGTAGGAATGTTCCTTGGGTGACCCTTCTCAAAAGTTGTTCGTGGATTTTTGAATGACCCCCAAATATGGGCATGGCAGGGCGTGGCAGTTTTTGACTTTGAAATCTTTAAACATCTTCTCCTCAGTAACCATTGGGCCAATTTCAACCAAACTTGGCATGAATGTTCCTTGGGTGACCCTTTTCAAAAGTTGTTCGCAGAATTTTGATTGACCCACTAATATGGGCGTGGCAAGGCGTGGCAGTTTTTGACTTTGAAATCTTTAAACATCTTCTCCTCAGTAACCATTGGGCCAATTTCAACCAAACTTGGCATGAATGTTCCTTGGGTGACCCTTTTCAAAAGTTGTTCGCAGAATTTTGATTGACCCACTAATATGGGCGTGGCAAGGCGTGGCAGTTTTTGACTTTGAAATTTTTAAACATCTTCTCCTCAGGAACCATTGGGCCAATTTCAACCAAACTTGGTAGGAATGTTCCTTGGGTGACCCTTTTCAAAAGTTGTTCGCAGAATTTGGTTTCACGCCCAAATATGGGCTAGGCAGTTTTTGACTTTGAAATCTTTAAACATCTTCTCCTCAGTAACTATTGGGCCAATTTCAACCAAATTTGGTATGAATGTTCCTTGAGTGACCCTTTTCAAAAGTTGTTCTAGAATTTTGATTGATGCCCAAATAAGGGCTTGGAAGGTTGGGGCAGTTTTTGACTTTAAAATCTTTAAACATCTTCTCCTCAGTAACCATTGGGCCAATTTCAACCAAACTTGGCATGAATGTTCCTTGGGTGACCCTTTTCAAATCATGTTTAGGAAATTTGATTGACGCCCAAACATGGGCATGGCTGTTTTTTATTTAGAAATCTTTAAATATCTTCTCCTAAGTAAGCATTTGGCCAATTTCAACAAAACTTGGCATGAATGTTCCTTGGGTGAACCTTTTTCAAAAGTTGTTTGTGAAATTTGATTGATGTCCAAGTATGGGCGTGGCAGGTTGGGGCATTTTTTTATTTAGAAATCTTTAAATATCTTCTCCTCAGTAATATTTGGCCAATTTCAACCAAACTTGGCATGAATGTTCCTTTGGTGACCCTATTCAAAAGGTGTTTGCAGAATTTTTATTTACGCCCAAATATGGGCGAGGCAGGGCGAGGCAGTTTTTTTTACTTTGAAATTTTAAAACATCTCCTCAGTAACCATTGGGCCAATTTCAACTAAACTTAAATGAATATTCCTTGGGTGACCCTTTTCAAAAGTGTTGGCAAAATTTTGAATCATCTTACAAGTATTTAAGTTTCATGGATTCATTATTGCAACAACTTTAACCATGGTAATATCTTGGTAATATTTTACCAATATCGGTTTGCAAGCAAGCAGGAAACTTTACTCAAAAGTTTCACCATTTTGCTCTTACTCAAGCACTGCAGAGGATGTATGGTTCATATTTGGGATATATGCCCTTTGTATTTATATGTATTAGTTGGTTGTGAGATCAGGGTCTTACATCAAGGTCACTTATCAAAGTTGCAACTTTTGTAAGCTTCATGGGAAAACTTGACATTTTGCAGTTATTCAAATACCCTTGAAGATACATTGTTCTTATTTTGGACAAAGGTTCCTTGCATTAATTGGCATTGGTTGTAAGTTCAAGGTCATCGATCTAGGTCAATCATCAAGGTCACATTACCAAAATTTGGTTATTATGGGGGCACAGTACTTCCCAACACATCCTCATTTTAACTCACCCAAACACATGCTTTTAGGATCACCCACTTTCTGTCGTCCAGTAGGTGTCATCTGTCATCAACAATTTCTTTAAACATATTCCTTAAACAACTGGGCAAGTTTGGACCAAACTTGGTAGGAATATTCCTTTGGTGTCCCTTTTCAAATTATGTATGTGAATTTTTGATTTGCCAAAAAATGGTGAGGCAGGATGGGCTTATGAGACTTAGAGAAATTATGAAATAATTCCTTAAATATCGTCTCCTTTAAAACTTGGCCAATTAGGCCATCTTAGCATGAATTTTTCATAGGCTACCCTTGGGAAACTTGTTTTGTGAATATTTTATTTGTGAAAAAAGGCAAGGCATAGTAGACATAGAGAAATCATGATATAATTCTTTAGAATTCTATTTCTCTTAACTACTTGGCCTATTCGTTTACTACCCTGTACTTCACAGCAGATGGCAGCGCGTCGGACTGTCAATCTCTAGGTCATGGGTACGATCCCCGACAGCGGCACTCATCCTTTCCAACTATTTGTGTCTCACCAATGGATTGATAATTGTAGAACTATGTGGGATAGCAGCTGGAGGCTAGGAAAGGATGTAATGGTTGTACTGGTGTGAGAAATACCAGGATTCCATTGTCAGGTGCTCCAGCCGCCATGATATAACTGAAAGATTGTTGAAAGCGGTGTAAGACCCCATTCAAATCAAACTTCACAGCAGAGCTTCTGATATCAACATTTACTCTACTTGCTTTCTGTCCCTTCTTTTCCTCTTTGTCCTCATTGTTTTATGGTTACTATTCAGTTTTTGCAATGATCATAAAAAAGATTCAAAGCCATAAATAATATTAGTATGGGATTACTTAAATCTGTTCCAACACAATCCTTGTTATACCATGAGGCAAAGGATTGTGGCAAATGAAGAAATTGATTGTACATGTCTTTATTGTACCTCTGCTTCGAAGAAAAGGGGGTATAATAGTTTACCCTTGTCTGTCCCTCTGTAACCATTATTTTTGGCGCACTTTTCTCAGCAGCTAAACATAGCATCAACTTGAAACTTGGTGTCTAGGTTCATCTAGGGGTTCTACATGACATTTACCAAATTAAGGTACACAAGTTAACAACTTCCTGTTTTACGACTTTATTCATATTCAGATATTGACTTGTGTAGTGGAATATTTTCTTGCACTTTTTATGCCCCCGCATCGATAAGATCAGGGGCATATTGTTTTACCGTGTCCGTCTGTCTGTCTTTCTGTCCATCTGTCTGTCCGTCTGTCTGTCTGTCTGTCTGCAAAACTTAACCTGCCAACTAAACATTTCCTATAACTTCAACCCTGATTAAGTTACAATGCTAATATTTGGTATGTAGATAGGTCTCAACAAGGCGCAACTGGGGAAGGTCATTTCATCACGGTCAAGGTCAAAATTTTAACCCTTTACCCGTTTCTAAAGAATTCCCGTTTCGGGGGCATAGTGTGTCACAAACACATCTTGTTTCAGTAAGTATTCATATCATTGACTTGAAACTTGGTGTCAAGGTTCATCTAGGTGTCCTACGCAGGTGCTTACCAAATTGAGGTCAACAAGTTATTTAATTCCTGTTTATACAACATTGTTTATATTCAGACAATGACTGGTTCAGTGGAATATTTTTTTGCACACTTTTCTCAGTGACTATTCAAATTTGTGTTGAGGTTCATCTTGGGGTCCTAAATGGCACTTACTGAATTTAGGTCTGCAAGTTAACTACTTCCTGTTCTACAACTTTGTTTATATTTGGACAATGACTGGTGTAGTGGAATATTTTTGTCGCATTTTTCTCTGCAACTATTCAAAGCATCGTCTTGAAACTTGGTGTTGAGGTTCATCCAATGGTACTACATGGCATTTACTGAATTTAGGTACGCAAATTAACAACTTCCTGTTTAATGACTTTATTTATATTCAGACAAATAGTGAAATATTTTTGTTGCACTTTTCTCAGCAAGTATTCATAGCATTGATTTGAAATTTTTTTATTAAAATTTTCATAAGGCCCCTTTTTCTTGTGTTTCTGTCTGTCCGTCTGTCTGTCTGTCTGTCTGCAAAACTTAACCTGCCAACTAAACATTTCCTATAACTTCAACCCTGATTAAGTTACAATGCTAATATTTGGTATGTAGATAGGTCTCAACAAGGCGCAACTGGGGAAGGTCATTTCATCACGGTCAAGGTCAAAATTTTAACCCTTTACCCGTTTCTAAAGAATTCCCGTTTCGGGGGCATAGTGTGTCACAAACACATCTTGTTTCAGTAAGTATTCATATCATTGACTTGAAACTTGGTGTCAAGGTTCATCTAGGTGTCCTACGCAGGTGCTTACCAAATTGAGGTCAACAAGTTATTTAATTCCTGTTTATACAACATTGTTTATATTCAGACAATGACTGGTTCAGTGGAATATTTTTTTGCACACTTTTCTCAGTGACTATTCAAATTTGTGTTGAGGTTCATCTTGGGGTCCTAAATGGCACTTACTGAATTTAGGTCTGCAAGTTAACTACTTCCTGTTCTACAACTTTGTTTATATTTGGACAATGACTGGTGTAGTGGAATATTTTTGTCGCATTTTTCTCTGCAACTATTCAAAGCATCATCTTGAAACTTGGTGTTGAGGTTCATCCAATGGTACTACATGGCATTTACTGAATTTAGGTACGCAAATTAACAACTTCCTGTTTAATGACTTTATTTATATTCAGACAAATAGTGAAATATTTTTGTTGCACTTTTCTCAGCAAGTATTCATAGCATTGATTTGAAACTTGGTGTTGATGTTCATCCAGCGGAACTACAAGGGGCTTACCAAAATTAGGTACTCAAGTTAACAATTTCAGTTTTACCACTTTGGACAATGCTTGGTGTAGTTGAATATTTTTGTCACACTAAAATTTTTAGCTCACCTGAGCACATAGTGCTCAAGTGAGCTATTGTGATCCCTTTTGTCCGGCGCCCAGCGTCTGTCCTCCATCAACAATTTCTTTAAACGACATCTCCTCCCAAACCACTGGGCCAATTTGAACCAAATTTGGCAGAAATGTTCCTTAGGTGGTCCCCTTCAAAAAAATTCTAAAAGAATTGAAATCCGTTATAACTCTGGTTGCCATAGCAACAAAATGAAATTTTAAAATAATCTTTAAAAAATCTTCTCCTCCTGACCTAAAAGGCGTAGAGCCTTGATATTTTGCATGAAGCATCAGTATATTGACCTCTTTCAAAATAGCTAAAATCATGATCCTCGGGTCCCCAGGGGCGGAGCCCAAAGGGGGTTGGGGTTTATATAGAAATAAAGAATGATTTTTTAAATGACATCTCCTCCCAAACCACTGGGCCAATTTGAACCAAATTTGGCAGAAATGTTCCTTAGATGGTCCCCTTCAAAAATAGCTAAAAGAATTGAAATCCGTTTAAAACTCTGGTTGCCATGGCACAAAAGTGAAATTTTAAAATAATCTTTAAAAATCTTCTCCTCCTGACCCAGAAGGCGTAGAGCCTTGATTTTTTGCATGAAGGATCAGTATATTGACCTCTTTCAAAATAGCTAAAATCATAATCCTCGGGTCCCCAGGGGCGGAGCCCAAAGGGGGTTGGGGTTTATATAGAAATAAAGAATGATTTTTTAAATGACATCTCCTCCCAAACCACTGGGCCAATTTGAACCAAATTTGGCAGAAATGTTCCTTAGATGGTCCCCTTCAAAAATAGCTAAAAGAATTGAAATCCGTTTAAAACTCTGGTTGCCATGGCACAAAAGTGAAATTTTAAAATAATCTTTAAAAATCTTCTCCTCCTGACCCAGAAGGTGTAGAGCCTTGATATTTTGCATGAAGCATTATTATATTGATCTGTTACAAAATAGCTAAAATCATGATCCTCGGGTCTCCAAGGGGGTGGGTGTTAAAGGCATGAAGCATCAGTTCACAGACTTCTTTCTTATTTCTGAAATTATTACCCATGGAAAAAGTTTTTTCCTTCTTTCAAATCAGCACTAAAGCCTTGGAATTTGTTATTTAGACTTTTGGATCCCCAGGTTCATAGTCTTTATATGTAATTGTGGCCCACTTGTTTCATAATCCTAACCTTATCATGAAATTAGACTGTTGAAAGAAAAAGAGCCTTTATCTCAGGTGAGAGCCCCAGGGCCAACGGCCCTCTTGTCTCAGCAACTATTCATAGCATTGACTTGAAACTGTGTAGAGGTTCATCTAGGGTTCTGAATTCAGGTACGTTTTTTACCACTTTCTGTTTTATGACTTCGTTTGTGTTTGGACAATGACTTGTGTCGTGCAATTTTCTCAACTTTTCAAATCATTGACTTAAAACTTAGTGTCTAGGTTCATCTTGGGGTCCCACAGGGGTCTTACCAAATTTAAGGTTTCAAGTTTAATAATTCCTGTTTTACAACTTTGTTTATATTCGCACATTGATGGTATAGTCCTACATGGTGCTTTCTGAATATTTTCATTGATGGAGAATTTCATTTTCACTAGTATTCTGTATTGCATGCAGGGGTATAGTGTACAGTGTCAAGTGCAAACCAGAAGGAATCAAATTTGATTCATTACAACAAGGGTTAATTTCATGTTTCTTATTTTGTAGACCCATGGATCTCCAGTAATGGATAGTTGGTACTCAGATCATTTAGTAACCGAAGAAACACAAGCTAAGGTTTGTTTAAATTTCTCTAAATTTTGGACTCTTTAGTCACACATGAAAATAAACTAAGGATTGTTTGAACTTCTAATACATTGATTACTTATTCACTGAAGAAAAATGAGATTCGATTTGTTTTGAATTTCTCTGCACCTTTGACCATTTAGTCACTAAAGAAAAATAAGCTAAGATTTGTTTAAATTTTTCTACAAATTGGTTTAATTACTGGACTTCACTGAAGAAAACTAAGCTTAGGTTTATTTGTAGCTACTTTAAATCTTGGATCACATATTCACTCATGAAAACAAGCTAAGGTTTATTTAAATTTCTCTAAAATTTGGATTATTCATTCTGAAGAAACAAAAGCAAAGTTTATCTCATTTCTTAAGATCTTGGATTATTTGGTTGCTGAAGAGAAAAAAATCTGGATTTCTTGATTTCTCTAATCTTTGCAAACTCAGAAGTGCGTAAATTCCTTTCAATCTTGACTTATTGCGAAGTATAGTAGGATGAACAGTTAACATTCTGAAGAACTGGAAAAGCTAAATTGTTGGTCTACGTTATGCTTTTGGCACTTCCTAGACTTATTTTAGCATAATTGGTCACACAAAGTTTGTATATCTGATTTAACGTTTTTCAGATTCAGGCAATGAAGCTATTAATGCGATGGTTATTGGGTTTGAAGAGTAATGTTAACAACTCCTGTACTTCGACACTCCGGCTTCTATATACAGTGATAGTTCATGAAGGGGATTTAATGGAGAAAGGACTGATAAAGTTAGTATTTTTCTGTATAATGAAGAAATGGCCTGTGAGCTCTCCAAGTCGAAAAAAGATCATTTAAACTAATTTAGACTCAATTAAGAATGACTTGTTTCAAAATCTCATGACATATCTGATACATCTCAACCCATCCCAACACAATGACACTTTTTGATTCTTCTCAAGAATAACAACTGGAAAAAAATGTAGGAAAATGAAGAAATTGTTTGCAACTAGCAATTTCTTGATTTACCACAATGTTTTCTACCCAGAAATCTCATGAATTTTATATTGTCATCTGCAACTACCCTCTGGTAATTGGTTAAGTGTGTAATCAAGCTTGTGCTATTTCTGAGTAATAAAATCAAAAATGTAAAAATAAGAACCTGATAAGAAAGCTCATTATGGGGAATACAAGTATTTGATGAAGGTCTAAACGTTAATAGATATGTCTGGGAATTAACATAGAAAGTTTGTAGTATGATAGATTAATTATATTTCCCTTTTTGCTAGATTAATTATATATCCCTATGGCTCAGTTTTTGATATCTCTCAAGCCAGAATACACTGTAATGAATCCCAACAAGATACAGTAGGAATAGTAAGGTTGTCCTATCTAGCTTAGAGGGTTTATTCTAGGCAGGGAAATTCGTGGGTTCATCCACTTTGTTCAAGGATCCCCATATTTTAACCTGGTAGAGGATTTTTTCCAAAAGCAAACAGAATGAAATACCAAACATTTTGCAATCGTGTAGATTTCGTGCTGAAATCCCCAACATTTTTAGCTCGGCTGTTTCCAGAGAAAACCTGAGGTATTGCTTTGGTGTTGCCTTGGTGTTGTCGTCGTTGTCGCCGGCATGCGAAAACTTTGACAATTTGTGATATCTCTGTTTATACTAAAGGCATTCACTTGAAACTTGACACACTTGTTCACTATCAAAAAGCAACCATTCTATCAAGGGGGATAACTCTAGATGCATTTTGTCGACTATCCAGCACCCAACAGCAGAGCGTAGGCACCATAGGCGGTGCTCTTGTTGAAATCCTAGAGTAAACACTTAGCATAGATTCCTACTACATTTCCAACTAAATCATTTTCAATTGGTTCGAAAATTTTGTCACATTGAACTTGGACAATATATTGAAATGTCTATGGTATTAATGCCCTAAATTTCTTTGATTGTGTTTACTGTTAAAGTTGGACTCTTTCTCATTTGTGGAGTGTACAGCTTTAGGAAGCAAACCAGTAAGATGAAGATATTTGAATTACTTTCTTTCATGTTTCAGTAAACCCGAATTAGCAAGGTTGAGACTTCAAGCAGGGTGCTGTTTGTTGAAGCTTTGTGAGGAATCAACATTCTCAGACTTACTACAAAGAGAACAATTTCAGGCTTTAGCTCTTTTAATTAACGTAAGTATATAGAACATTTCAGGAGAAAAAGGACCTCCTGGGTCACTTGAAACAAATACTTGAAAAAAGATTGGATCTGGGAGAGGTCATTGATTGATTGGGGTTTAACCCCACTTTTAACAGTATTTCAGTCATATTGTTGTGGCTGGAGCACCTAACAATGGATTCCTGGTATTTTTCACACCAGTACTACCACTACATCCTTTCCTAGCCTCCAGCTGCTATCCCACTTATGTTTACGATTATCCACCCATTGGTGAGAGACAAATGTCGGAAAGGATATGTGCCGCAGCTGGGGATCAAACCCATGACATCCCATTATGGAAGATTAGGAGTCTATGACGACAGGGTAAGGGAGGTCAACCTGATACGGTACTTGAAACAAACCTATTGTTATGATTCAAAAAGTCTATCAAGAGTAAAAAGTCTGGTCTGCTTGTGCAGATCACGCAATCAAACCCTTTCCTGTTTTGCAAAATTTAAGACCCATCATAATTCAATGGTTTTGCTGACAGAAAATTCTAAATTGGATTTAATTTTAAAACTGAACATTCAGTAGGTAGAAAATATCCACAAAATAACTTTGCACAGTTTTCCTTCTTGATTAGTGCTAGTGTCATTAGAAACGTTTGTTGTGATACCTCCAAGGGCAAGGTCACAGTTAAAGGTCCAATGACAAAATTGACCTTGTCCTGAACATTACCTCTACATTTATGGATGGATTTGAAAATAACTTGGCACAGTTGTTCTACTTGGTGAGTGCTAGTGTCATGCAAAATGTTTGTTGTGATACATCAAAAAAAAAAAAAAAAAAAACATTTTTACCACATTCTTTGTGCAAATCAGCAGTTCAACATACCAGTTTATCTGAGACAATGTCAGTATTGTTCCCTCACAACTGTTAGGGGATCAAAATTTTATGTCTGGTTTAAACAATTGATTTGAATTGTCAATCAATATTTTGATTGACAGCTGTGATCCATCAATTCTTTGGATACTACATTTAAATATAAGTTGCTTGGTATGTGATGATAACCCAAATCTAATTTTCTATATATTTCAATATATTTTAATCCATTAGCATACAGCAAAAGTTTAGACTGGTCCCTAATAAAAGGAGTTACAGACAACAATTTAAATTTTATGAAATTTTAGATTTTTCAACTGGCTAGGTAAAAAAACTTTGTGCAAAATGAAGAAATTACTTGTTGCAAGCAATTTCTTCATTTTACACAATGTTCACCCGATTGTTTTTCTTGAGGGCTGCCAAAAGCGCCATTATGTGGGAATGTACCAGATTGAATTAAAAAAGATACTTTAAACATTAATCTCTTTATTATTCACAGGACAGCTGTTATCATGTTAGGTTAAAATTTGCCACAAAACTTCACAAGGGTCTCTACTCTCTTAAACTCCCTCTAGAATTCATGTCCATCTTTAGTCTTGCTGCAAACGATCCTTTACGGGAACGGCGGACAAACATCAAAAAGTTTATACAGATGAACATACAGCGACGGAGGGATTATCTGAAACAGAACCCTGGTCTTGGTGGTAAGTTTGTATTCTAGAATAACTTTTAAGTCTCTACTCTAAGAGTAATTGAGTAGCCAATATCTATAAGATTCTTTTGTAAAATCGGGGTCATGGAAATACGGATTTTCTCCACTTGTACCTAGGCAAGTAAAAGATTTTTTTCTGTTTGTCCAGAAACAAAACAAACTTGTACGCCAAAAAGGGAAGAGATCAGTTTTGACTAGGCAATGTTGTTAATGAAGAAATTGCTGGTTGACATTTGACAACAGATATTTTTTTAAAAGTTTTAATCCTTTCCTCTACAAACCTGGGATTTAATGCGCTGTGGTTTTATACTTGAGAAAATATTGTATGGAAAGGGGAAATTGCTTGTAACAAACATTTCTCTTTTTCCAACTATATTTTCTATCACATAGGATGATTTCCTTTCAAAGTATATCAAATTTACACAAGATCTAGGACGCATTTGATCCCCTATGGCGGAACTCATCCTTTCCGACTATTTGTCTCTCGCCAATGGGTGGATAATCCTAGACCTATGTGGGATAGCAGCTGGAGGCTAGGAAAGGATGTAATGGTAGCACTGGTGTGAGAATTACCAGGATTCCATTGTTAGGTACTCCAGCAGCTGCGATATAACTGAAAGATTGTTGAAAGCAGCATAAACCCCCATTCAATCAATCAATCTAGGACGTATTTGAAAATGGGTCACATGGGATCAAAAACTAGGTTCCCAGGTCAAATCTTAGAAAAATCTTGTCTGCTCTCTAGAGGTCACATTTTTGGCTCAAATATCTTTAAACTTGGTCAGCATGTTTTTCTGCATGATATCTAGGACAATTTAAAAAAAGGGTCAAGTGGGGTCATAATCTAAGTCACTAGCTCAGATTTTTGAATAACCTTGTGTTCACTCTAAAGGTCACAGTTTTGGATCAAATGTCTTGATATGTGGTCAAAATATTTGTCTGTTTAAGATCTTGTCTTGATAATTGGTCAGAATGTTTGTCTTCATGATAATCTCAGATTAGTTTGAAAATGGGTCTTGTTGAGTCAAAACCTAGGTCACCAGGTCAAATCTTAGAAAAGCCTTATGTGCACTCTAGAGGCCCTTTCTGCACCAATGTCTTGATTTATTTGTCAAAAAAATTTTGTCGGCATGATAGCTTGGACAAGTTCAACTTTATATCACATGGGGTCAAAAACAAGGTCACTCAGTTAAACTTGAGAAATACCTTGTGGACAATCTAGAAGCATGATTTTTTGCTCAAATTTCTAAATATAGCCTTTTTTGTGACAGGGCTATATTCGGGGAGCATAATCTGTCCCTGACGGCTCATGTTGCATATAGATTGTATATATTAAACTGTATGAAAAGTGTAAAACTGACTATTATTAGAACCACTGAAATTATTAACACCAAACCATACTGAATTAGGTAGATATAATGTTATCAACTTTTCATGAACCATTTATCAATTAGAATATGGGTCCAAATTTTGATGAAGGAGATTTATTTGGGCAGTAATGATAACATAAATCACTGCACTTTCAAAATAAGTGAAAAACTCAATGTTGGAGTTAAAAATTCACTTTGAATCTGTATGAATATTCAACTTTATGAATGACAGCTAACCAGTCAATCTTATTTATTTGCAAAACCAATATCATCTGATTTTTATCCTTGGCCAAGAGGACTTGATTTGAAATTCATATTTTCTGTTCATTTATTCAAAAGGAATTTGTTGATATTTTGATTTCAGGACGAATGTTCCTTTATTTGCCGGATTATGCCATGCCTTACACAATACACTTGTTGGCACATGATCCAGATCTCAAATCTTTTGAAGACGTACAGGCTTTAAAGAATATCAAAGAGTAAGTTTGTGGTTTCATTATAGATGAAAATAGAGGATAACTATTTCTGTGTAAGACTGACTTGCCTTTCAATGAGTGATAATGTACCTTTCGTTGCTCATGAAATTGGAGATACTTTCATTACTTGAAGCAAGCAATTTCTTCATTTTACACAATTTTTTCCCAAATGTGTTTCTTGAGGGGCATCAAAAAGCGTCATTGTGTGGGAATGGGTTATTCATTATCCACAATGTTTTCTACCCTATAGACAAAGATTTTAAAGATATCATTAACTTGAGATTTTTGTCTGCAACTTCTTTGAACTTGAACTGGTCTAAAATTTCAAAAGTGTGGGAATGGGTTAACAAGATGAATGTTTACCAAAACTGTTCAAATGATGCCCCTGTGCGTCAAAGATGGCTTCCAAATAGGATCCAAATTGGGAAGAAAACTCATATTAAGAGCTACTTCTAAACTTCCTATCTCCAATAAAAAAAGAATGTTCTTTCCATTAAGACCTTTATATAGAACTGTTCAGGTGAGCAGCAGAGGGCCTATGGCCATTATGTTTATTGACAGCCGCAATCTGTCAATGGATATGATTTGTGAATTGTTAAAATGTATCAATAATTTTCCTTTTACTTAAAAATGTATGTACATGTATTTACATTTCATGATGCTTATGTAATAGTTGATTGATATTATATATTTTGTAATTGACAGATGCTTATGGTTTATCATGGAACCGCTGGTGGCTCGTAGTGAGGACTACAACTACCACTTTTTCCGACGAATGATAGAAATTATTAAAACAACCAAGGATGCTCAGGGAGAGGATGATGAGGAAGTCAACAAGGTAAACATTAAAGCTTTGGTGTACAAAATTCATGTATACATAGTGCATGTTCACAGGCAATAAATACACAGCAGGAGTTATTGATAATTTGGCTTTTGTATAAGAAATTTAGCTAGACTGAAATATTAGTGTAACACTGTCTTGAATTTTCAACACCAATTTTGTTTGCTTAACCCTTGAAGTGATCTAAATTAAAGAAATGAGTTGCAGAGTGTTATTAAATGTAAATAAAATAAAAATAAAAATGTACCTTTAAGAGGTCATGGATAATTTGTGTAAGAATAGACTAAACATTCAAATTTTTTAAAATGAAAAAAGAAATAGGCCTTTTTTCTCTCATTATATAAAGTTACTTAGCATGCGCAGGTCTAGACAACACGCCTGATTACCTAACATGGTTGCATATAGAAAAGAGACTGTGATGCCACTCTAAAATTAGCCTTTCTGTGACATTTCCAAAAATTTCATGTGTGCAAAGAGAAGCCTAAGATTTGCCCTTGCTTTAGCACAGTCTGTTTAGTCCTACTCAGTCTTATTTTTTTTAGACCCTCAGCAATTGACCTATCACTGGCCCTGCCAACTTACTCTGTTTGCCCTGCCCAATGACTCCCAACAGGAAGTCCGGCTTCAATTTTAAAAGGCAATTATTATGCAAAATTCATAGCCAGTAATAAAGAGTGAAATAGTTGCTTGGTGACCTTGACATTGTAACTACAGCTTGAACAGGTGTAGTTACGAAGTTAAGGTTTCCTAACCAACAAAAATGTTTCACACAAATTGTGACCAATGTCTGAGTTCAAATCTGAATTCCGGGCTGAATGAATGATTTAATTTGTGAATTGATTCTTTGATTGACGGCCGCGATTGGTCAATTATTCATGTTGTACTTTGTAGCTGTCAAGACAGCCCAGTAATTTGCTCTTCAGGTATGAGACACTGTTTGTAATATCAAGCAAAGGCTGAAATGTGTTTAGTGAACAAATCTGAGCCTTCTTATCATAATGCAGTCATTTTTGCGGTGGCCACCTCTTAATAAGCAACCACTTTCATTAAGTGACCTGCATCGAACTTTCCTTTCTGAAAACAAAGGAATTTCATTATATGTTGTTTTTATACGCCCGTCATGAAACTTCATGGGTGTATAGATCTCACCAAGGGGGAGTGCAGTGCACAAGAGCTATAACTCTACCTGGCCTATTTTTTGAGTTATTGCCCTTTGTTGTTTTTCATACTTGAATCTTGTCCGGAGTATATCTCTAAAAGTATAATAGCTAGAATCATGAAATTTCATGGATGGATAGAGCTCACCTAGTAGGAGTGCAGTGTACAAGAACCATAACTCTACCTGGCCTATTTTTTGAGTTGTTGCCCTTTGTTGTTTTTCATACTTGAATCTTGTCTGGAGTATATCTCTAAAAGTATTATAGCTAGGATCATGAAACTTCATGGGTGTATAGATCTCGCAAAGTGGGAGTGCAGTGCTGAAGAACCATAACTCTACCTTGCCTATTATTTGAGTTATTGCACTTTGTTGTTTTTCATACTTGAATCATGTCCGGAGTATATCTCTAAAAGTATAATAGCTAGAATCATGAAATTTCATGGATGGATAGAGCTCACCAAGTGGGAGTGCAGTGTACAAGAACCATAACTCTACCTAGCCTATTTTTTGAGTTATTGCCCTTTGTTGTTTTTCATACTTGAATCTTGTCCGGAGTATATCTCTAAAAGTATAATAGCTAGAATCATGAAATTTCATGGATGGACAGAGCTCACCAAGAGGGAGTGCAGTGTACAAGAACCATAACTATACCTTGCCTATTTTTTGAGTTATTGCCCTTTGTTTGTTTTTTTCACACTTGAATCTTGTCCGGAGTATATCTCTAAAAGTATTATAGCTAGGATCATGAAACTTCATGGATGGGTAGAGCTCACCAAGTGGGAGTGCAGTGTACAAGAACCATAACTCCACCTAGCCTTTTTTTTGAGTTATTGCCCTTTGTTGTTTTTCATACTTTGTTTGACAAAAAATATTCATTCAAAATAACCTCAGTTCTCTTCAAACCCCCAGTTAATATTTAGCAGTGTGACAGGCGTATCTTGTGACAATTTGGCACCTTGTTATAAGTGGATTTCATTTGAATTGTCTCAATGAGTTATAACATAATAGGATGAAGTGAGAATCCTGCAATAATTTATGTATGAAGTTGAACTGATCTCATATATGTCATAAAAATATGTAGTAAGTGACCATTCTCTGAAATTATCACATTTTGGCCGTCCCTTGAGTAGATGCTTAGTACAAGTTTAAGAGTATATTGCTTGTAACCAAACTTATTTCATGGTAATTTTCTAATCTTTCATAATGGCTGTCAAAAGATTGTAATAATATTCAATCAAACAATATACTTGTGAACTGTCATGTGAAAGGGTATCATTAAAGAGTGATCTGCAAAGGTTTTGGAAGCAAGGGGACAAAGTCTGGAAGGTCTAAAAAAAGTGTGGACATTATAAAAAATTGATCACACTAACAATCTAGGTACCAGGGCCAATGGGACAGTGTTCCTATGGTCTTAAAAAACTCAGGACATTTATTAATCTTTGGAGGTAATGGCGCAAAAATATAGACCTAAAATCTTCACTATGGTATCTGCTTGAGGTTGCTATGATTTTACTTGCTATTACCATATGAATATTGTACTCGTATCTCTTGTTGAATTTCTAGGAATGGAAGAAGAGGCAAGAAAGAGGTTTTATATATCTTCTAATTTTCAGAAACTGTATGCAGTGTGTGATGTAGCAATAGGTCTTCTACAGAAAAATTGTACAATTATTGTGCTAAAGGAGACGAATGTTGACCCAGTTTTACCATGCAAGTTATTCACCAAGCCAGACAAGGTAGGGATTGCCAGTGACTTAAAATGAGTTACAGTGTGTTTTAAATTCTAAATAGGAAAAATGTTGCTTGCAACCTTTGAAGTTAGCATGGATAATTTGGTTATTACTATGGCCAGGTTGTTATCTCTGCTGGCATCCAAAAACTTTGAAATTTTGTAATATCTCTGGTGTTACTGAACAGATTCATTTGAAACTCATGATATATGCTTACTACCAAAAATCTATACAATAAAGGAGCTACTCTAATTATATTTTGAACAAATTATGACCCTTTTTCGACCTAGAAATTCTAACCACTTTCAAGCACTTGGAACAGCCCTGTTTTTGTATCCACATGTAGTTTATCTTTTAGAGTCCCATCTCCCATGTTTTGACTTATCCCGTTCCCACACAATGATACTTTCTGACACCCCTTATGAAAAACAATTGGGAAAACATTGTGTAAAATGTAGAAGTTTATTTCACACAATTTTTTCTCCCAAAAAAGTTGGAAATATCTTAAATTTCATGAATGTTACATTGTTGTCTGCAACTTTTTTCAATTTGGACCAGTTTAATTTTTTTTGTCTGGTAATAAGTTGAAACAATTTGTTGTAGAGGACTTTTAGGAAATGATTTTTAGCTCACCTGAGAACAACCTACTGAAGGTGAGCTATTGTGATTGGTAATTGTCCGGTATCCATCTTTCTGTAACAATCATCAAAAAATCTTTACCTGCTAAACCATAAGGCCTAGAGCTTTGATATTTGGTTTATATCATCTATTGACCCTCTACTAAAGTACTTCAAAGGATTACTGTACTCTCAAAATACCCCTTTTCTGTGTGATCCCTGATTTTACAAAGGAAATCTTTGAAAATCTTCTCCCATACTTTTCGGCCTAGAGCTTTGATATTTGGTATGTATCATCATCATAAGATTCTCTAACACTCTTCTTCAAAGAATTATTATGCCATGAAAATTATCTCTTTCTTGTTCGATCCCTGATTTTACTAAGGAATAAAGAAGGATATCTTAAAAATCTGCTTCTCCCAAACCATAAGGCGTAGACTAGAGATTTGATATTAGGAATGTTTCAATGTTTCTTAACCTACCAAAATACTTCAAAGAATAACCATATTCTGAAAAATAGCCCTTTTCTGTGTGATCTTTGATATTACAAACGAATAAAGAAGGAAATGTTTTAAAACCTTCTCCCAAACCATTAGGCCAAACCATAAGTTCTAGAGCCTTGATTATTGGTATGTATCAGTGTTTAATGACCTTCAACTAAAATACTTCAAAGAATTACTGTATTCTGAAAATTAGCCCTTTTTCCGTGCGATCCCTGATTTTACAAAGGAATAAAGAAGAAAAAATTTGAAAATCTTATTCTCCCAAACCATAAGGCCAAGAGTTTTGATATAATGTGGTATGTATTAATGTTATTTGGCTCAAGCTGAGTCTTTTTTTATACAAAAAAGTAGTTTAATTAGTAGATGCCACAGGTGAGTAATTTGGACCATCATGCTGCTCATGTTTATCTTGCTGCAAATAAAGCACCTCAGAACTTAATTTTGTCATGTACGTCTATTATACATCATACAGATTTAGCTATTCTGTTGTCTTTCTTCAGGAAATCGTAAACACACAGCTATATTTACCAAAAGATTTCAACTTTGAAAAGGTAATTAACTTTTAACTTTTATTTACTGCAAAAATCTAAGGTTTGCTTTTCCGTTAGAATCTTGGTTGCTAACATGCAAAAACCTTGACGTTTGATAAGATTTCTGATGATACATATATTTACTTGAAATTTGGAATGAATCTTCACTATTAAAAGATCAGTCTATACTATTAACCCTTTATTATACAAAGACACTCTTTGACACCCTAAAAAAATATGTGGGAAAAGGAGAAACCACTTTTCTCCCAAATTTTTCTACCCTATTTGCTACAAATTTTTAACGTTTAGCTTATTTTGAAATGTCTGTATATTAATTGGGACCTTTCTGAAATTTTTTCATCTAGTTATTGGTTGTCGCTCTGATGCATTTTAGCTCCTCTATTCGAAGAAGGGGGGGGGCTATTCCAGTCACCCAGGCGTCTGCGTAATTCTTTGCGAGTGTCATATTTCAGTGTTACTAATGCTATAGCTCTGAAACTTTGCACATGCTTTTATGGCAATAATATCAGCCTCTAGACACAGATTCAATACTCTGACATTCATTTTAGTTGAATTTAATCTCTTTTTGGACTTGAGAAATTCTTGGCTAAACCTTACTTGCAACTGTCATGTATTTTTAATAGCTCTCTTTCTACCAATGCTATTGTTTTTAAACTTTTCATATGCTTTTGTGAGCGTCATATCATCTTCTAGGCAAAAATTCATTACAATTACATTCATTTCCGTGGAATTTCAACCCTTTTAGTTGAATTTAATCTCTTTTTGGACTTGAGAAATTCTTGGGTAAACTTTAAATGCAACTGTCATATATCTTTAATAACTCTCTTTCTACCAATGCTATAGTTTTGAAACTTTGCACAATTCTTTGTGACCAGCATATCATCTAGGCATAGATTCATTTAAAAACATTCATTTTAGTGGATTAATTTTAGTGGATTTCCATCATGGTTAAACCTTGCGTGCAACTGCCATATATCTTTATATATTTATACCCCACATTTATAAGATCTTGGTCATATTATTGTCGTACGTATGTCTGTCAGCTTGTATGTCCCTCTGTCTGTCTGGTTGCACACATATCAATGCATCATAGGATTTATTGATAGTTTTTTGTTGACTTTCAATTGTTTTTACTATCCAGTGCTAAGAATAGTCTAGCATTGTTGTCCTCTAATAGCTCTTGTTGTGTTTATTATACTTCTTCTAGATAAATGTTGTAATTACAGCCAAACAGAGTTGCCTCTCTCTGTCAAAGGTGTTGAAAATGAAAGTAACGCTTTTAAAAGCCTTTTGTTGCATTCAATTACATATGCAAACTAATTTGAAATAGTCATCTTTTCTTGGTAGAGCCATTTAGCAATGATTTGCTTTAACCCATTACCAAATGGCAAAATTTTAGACTGATCCAAAATGAAGAGGTTGCAGATGAAAATTTAATGTTTATGAAATATTAGATTTTTCAACTTTTTTGATAGAAAACATTGTGGAAAAGGAAGAAATTTCATGTTACAAGCAGTTTCTTCTTTTTCTATAATGTTTTCTTAATTATAAAATTACAGGGATGTAAAAACCAGGGATTAAACAGGAAATGGTTATATTAAATATTATTTATTACCTTAGTCATTGCTGTGTTCAAGGCTTGCGGGCTTGGCTAGTGATAAGTTCTGCAAAAGCTGTCTCAAACTGGTAAAGTTTTGCTAATTTGACATCATTTGGTATATGCCATAATGATAATAATAAAAATAATCCCAAGCCTTTGCAATATGACTCAAAGACTGTTAAAGGTGGCATTAAACCCCATTCAATCAATCAATGTATTGGTAATTGATGCAAACTCTGGATTTTCCCTCGACTTTCAAAACTGGGGGTCATTTTGCCATATTATGACCCCTTTCAAAGGAGATAAAGAAGGCTGTTAAGAAATTTTGGGGGTCATTCCTAAACAATGAGGGTCCAAATTCAAAGAAACAGAGGGTCATGGAAAACACTGCAAACTGACAGATCTCTAGCAATGCCTGCTGAACTCATACATGACAGTTCAATTTAAGTACTAAAGAACATTGTTTTGTAAAATATGTTGTCAAGGACATTGATCCAGTTCCACACAATCCCACTTTTTAACCCATTTCCACACAAGAAAATTTAAGACTGATCCAAATTCAAAGGAGTTGCAGATGACAATTGAAAGTTTATGAAATTCTAAATTTTTTCCACTTTCTGGGTTGAAAACATTATGTAAAATGAAGAAATTGCTTGTCACAAGCAATTTCTTCATTTTACACAATGTTTTCGAAAGCATTCTCTCTTGAGGGGCTTCTAAAAGGGTATTTGAGTGGGAAAAGGGTTAAGCCCCTAAAGAAAAAAACTTTGGGAAATATTGTAAATAATGACAACATTGCTCATGACAAACAATTTTGTCATTATCCACAATGTTTTCTGTCCAAAAAGACAATTAATTCAATCAACTAAGATTTGTTGTCTGCAACTTCTTTCAGTTTGACCAGTCTAAAGAATTATTGTCTGGGTATGGGTTAACATATTAATCGTGTATTTGTTCAGAGTTTCAAGTTCTTTTCCTTTCTGCTTTTAGAAAAAGAATGTAACGGATCCAATTCCTGCGATTCAAAGCACAGTTGCTCCAGTGTTGCCGTATGGTAAAAAGAAACAGGTTGAACAAACTTTGGAAACAATCATTGTTGAAAGCCCTGGACCAGTTATTAACCCTAATCCAACATGTCCAAGAGAGCCAAAAGCAAAGAAGAAAGATAAAAAGTAAGTTATAAAACTGGATGGGTTAACCCATTCCCAAACAGCAAATTTTAGACTGATCAAATTGAAAAGGATTGTAGACGACAAACTAAAGTGGGGTTAAACGGAAAAACAAGCTAAATGAGGTAGAAAACATGCCAGTAAAGGGGAAACTGCTTGTAAAAAGTAATTTCTCCTTTTCTCATGATGAATTACATGGCTATATTTTTTTGGTTGCGTAAATGCAGGCCTCCTAGTGAAACCTTTAAAACCTTTAAAAACGTTTAATTTCAAAGCAACCTTTAACACCGCCAAAATAGCCTGTAACTCTCACTCAAAAGCGTTATATTTGCTCTGGTTGTTGTGCTAGCTTAAAGCAATTAATGGATTTTGTTATGCATTTTCCCTTCCTTAATGTATAGAATAGAAATAAGGTATACACATTGAATAAGATAGGCATAATTCAAACAGTATGTAGCATCAAAAAATGACTCTGGTATGACTGTGAGTTGAATAAAGAAATGAGTAAATTGATGAAAATAGCCTTTATTTACCAGGGTTCTGTCCAGGCCCTTATGGCGTATCGGCCCCGATACGCCTTCATGAATTAAGAGAGCTTGCCGATACGCCTTCAGATCACCGATACAGCTTATTTTCCAGCTGAAGAAAGGGTCAAGCAAACCCTTACACCCTTACTTATTGGTATTGTTGATTTTTTCTCGCGTTTCCCCCTGGTACCCCGCTATTAGTCACCAAGAATGATGGGTACCAATATGTAAACAATGAATTCAAAATGGCGACCCGGTTTCGGAAAATTGTCACTTCGGCTGAGATCGGCCTAGTTAAAAGAAAAAGATGTGGTTATTTGATGTGACAACTATCAAACTAAAGCCATAGTGGTTTAAAAAAAATTTTTTTTTTGAAGGAAAGATTAATCGGGTCAGTTTATTTCATACATTGATCGCGAAAACACACCCTTTTCGCAATCTTTTTCCTTACGAGAATTTGCCAAAATAATAAAGACAGATTTGTGTAGAAGCCATCCAAATTATACTTAGCTCTTGTTTCAACTCAGTTTAATAATTACACACTTGTATCTTCTGGATTAAGTTCATTTATCTTTTTATCCAACATGGAGGGTATTATCTCAAACATTCATACCCTGGTTTGTTCAACGCATTTTGCATTAAACTTGTTTTTAAAGTTTGATGAAAAATATTATTATACTTTTAATAATCACCTTATGATATCTCATCCTCTCATGTTTTTTGCTCAAAAAGAAATAATACTCCCATAAAAATCAAAGTGCTGAAAGCACTTCAAGAAAAGAATGCCTTAGACCAATTAAGGATTTCTTTTTATAAAAAGTAATGTTTTAATAATTATTTGGAATCAGGAAAAGATAATTCACCCTATAATATTTGGTAAACAAAATCTTTTTAAAGAGTCTTAAAGGATATGATTTTCTGACAGACTTGATAAAATGGCCAAGCATGAAAAGCTAATCCTATCTAATAGACAAGCAGTTGACACTTTTTTTTACTCATTCCTTTGAGACTTTTGGGTATATTCTTCCATAATCTTTCTTTTCACATCCTTTTTTATTGGACAATTTAGTGCCCTTTCTAACAAATAGGATAGAGAGGTAAAATAAGCTGAGTAATGTCACAATCGGTTGGTGTCAAAATAAGCCTCAGAGTAGATAAATCAACTTATAATAATTAAAAAGTTGAAGAATATTATTCAAGAACAACTCTCAATAAAAAAAAACAAGATGTCATTGTCAATAATCAAGCTAAAAAGCACTTTTAATGACCTATATTATGTATAGTCAAACCAAGATGTTAACAGACAACACACTGCGCATTTGCCACTACGCCTTCAAAAATTTCTGGGGAGAACCCTGTTTACTCTTTATTATTTTCATATTTTACCTAAAAAGGTCTTTATTTTCATATATTGGAGCATTTATAAAAACCTATATTTTTGTTTTGGCCTGCTAGGAGACCTGGTAAATGGGTTAAAGCATTGTGGATAATGGAAGAAATTGCTTGTATCAAGCAATTTCTTCATTTTCAACTACGTTTTTTCAAGGCTTTTTAGGTCACCTCACAGAAGGTCATGGCGACCTACTGAGATCGTGTTTCGTCTGTCGTCATTTGCTGTGCATCATGTGCTATCTTCTTACATTTTCGACTTCTTCCTAAGAACCTTTAGAGGAATTTCAATCAAACTTTGCAGAAGCATCCCCATAAGAAGGCGCTTCAAATTTGTACATGTCATGGATTTATCTCCTCTGGGGGCCCCATAAGGGGCAAAAAGGGTACATCTTTAAAAATCTTCTTGTCATGAACGGGCTGTTTGATTGGATTCATATTTGGTATTAAGAGTGTTTGGCCAAGGATACTAAAGTTTGTACTAGAAAAATAATATATCAAGAAACGGCCTTGCTGGGCGGTATAAGCTTACATAGTGACAACTTTAAAGATCTTTTTCTACGAATTAAAAGACCTACAGGTCTGATATTTGGTATGTGGCATCATCTGAAGGACCTCTATCAAGAATGAATAAATTATGGCCCAGGGTCAGAATTGGCCTGTTCCTGGACGTCACAATTTTAATATAGGCTTGTATAATGAAAAAATCAAAAATCATCTTCTCCCAAACTGGAGGGCCTAGAGCTTGGGTATTTGGTATGTAGCATTATCTGGTGGAACTCTTACAAGATAGTATGAATTATTTCCCTAGGGTTAGAATTATCCCATACCCGGACCTCTATCAAGATTGTATGAATTATGGCTCCAGGGTCAAAATTAGCTTATTCCTGGATGTAATAATTGTAACATAGGCTTATATAGTCTTCTCTTCTCAAACAGAAAGGCTAAGAGCTTTGATATTTGGTATGTAGCATTATCTGGTGAGCTGCTATCAAGGTTGTATAGATTATTGCCCCATGGCACATTCCCAGACATCACAAGTTTTACACAGGTCTTATATAGTGAAAATTTTAAAAATCTTCTCTTCCCAAACAGGAGATTTTAAAGCTTTGATATTTTGTATGTAGCAACATCTGGTGGACTTTTATCTATTTTCGTGCTCTTTTGACTCGGATGATCGATAAGACCCTATGGGTGTCTTGTTTTTCTTGGAGACGTCTGAAAGCTTCACTGTATGTAAATGGGTTAATATAGAAACAAAGAGAGACATCATTTGGCCAGTTTCAACCAAACTTGGCAGGAATGTTCCTTGGTCGACACTTTTTCAAAACTTGTTCATGCAATTTTGATTCGCAAAAACATGGGGGTTTTGCAGGGTGGGGGTTATAAGAATTAGAAATGAAATATTTCTTTAAAATCTTCTCCTCCAAAGCCCACAGGCCAATTTAGACCAAAATTGTCAAGAATGTTCCTTGGGTAGTCTTGATCAGAATTTGTTAATGAAATTTTTAATAGAAAAATGATTGGGGGGGGGGGGGCTTGGCAGATAGGGCTTATCAGACTTAAGAGAAATAATGAAATACTTCTTTAAAAATCTTCTCCTTCTAAACTTTCAACCAAACTTTACAGGAGTGTTCTTTTGGTGACCCCTTTCAAAACTCTGAGGAAGTTTTGATTCGCAAAAAAGTGGGGCGTGACAGGGCTGGGTTTATTAGAATTAGGGAACTCATGAAATAATTCTTTAATAAACTTCTGCTTCCAAGCTGTTGGGCAAATTGGGACAAAACTTGGCAAGAATGTTCCTGAGCTGACCCTTTTTTAAACTTCTTGATGAAATTTTGATTTTGAAAAAAACATGCAGAGTAGAGCTAATCAGACTTCAGGGAATTCATGAAACAGTTCTTAAATATCATCTCCTTCTAAAGCCTGGCGCCAATTTGGTCTAAATTAGGTAGGTAAAATCCTTGGTTGACTCTTTTCCAAACTTGTTTGTCACATTTTGATTTGCAATTAAAGTGGGCTTGGCAGGGCTGGGCTTATCAGACTGAGGGAAATTATGGAATAATTCTTTAAAAACCTTCTCCTAAACCACTTGGACAATATTGTTCCTTGGACGACCCTTTTCAAAACTTGTTGATGAAATTTGTGATTAAAAAGAATTGTGTGCATTGCATAGTGGCCTCATCAGACTAAAGAGAAATCATTCTCGGGTGAGCGATTTAGGTCCATTTTGGTTCTCATGTATTATTGAATATTTAATGAATGTAGCAATTTGAAATGAAATCATTCCCTTTCAGGAATGAAGATATTCAATCAGAAGCAACGGAATCTCCTACAGCTTCAGAAGAAACAGATGCTAGAAAGCCCACAAGGTCACGAAGAAAAGCATCTGATGATCAAAATAAAGCTGAAGAATTAGATACAAAGGAGACAGAAACTGAAAATGTTGCGCCAGTGAAAAAAAAAGGAAAAGGTCGTGGAAAGAAAGGGGCTGAAGCAAATGAGAGTGTTGAGAATGAAAGTGAATCACAAGAAACTATGGAAACTCAGGAATCTATGCAGGAAGATGAAAATAGGGAATCTGAAACTGAAAATGTAGTGCCTGAGAAAAAGAAGGGTAGAAATCGGGGTGGTAAAAAAGGAGCAAGTAAATATGAAAATGCTAAAAATGAAAGTGATTCACAAGAGACAATGGAGACTTCTCAGGAATCTGTTGAAGAAGCAGAAATGGAAAAGGAATCAGAGGGAGAAAATTCATTGGAAACTCCTTCACCACCTCCTAAAAAGCAACTTTTGAAAAGAACTCAAAATCAGGCCAAAACTCAGCCTGCTAAGTCAGTGAAAAGTAAAAGTGCTATTGAAAGTGAAAAAACAGTAAAGAATAAGGGGAAAGACACTGTAAATGGATCACAAAAAGGAGCAAAGCGAAAGACAGATCAGGAGGATAAGGAAACTGAGGAAACAGCAAGTGAAAAATCACCTCCTAAGAAACGTCGGTTTAATCTCGAAAAAGATGCAGTTCCTGCAGCTAAAATAGGCCGAGGCAAAAGGTAAATTTTATTAATACTTTAAGAGTTTGGTTTGAGTATCATTTCTCTTCAATTCTCAATGCCTTTGTTAAGATATTGTTTTATGTTTTATAAACCTTGTCATACAGAAACTTTTAAGTTCAAGGTCACATGTGAAGATCATGTGAATGGCACTTAACTTATTCCCAGACAACAAAATTTTAGACTGGTTCAAATTCAAAGGACAAGTTCAAATTCAGATGACAATTTAAAGGGTATGAAACAAGCAAATTCTTCGTTTTCCACAATTTTTTCTACCTACAAAGTTATTCATTTTCCACAAAGTTTTCCAAATCGTTTTTTTATTTTTCTTTTTCCTAGGTGCGTCGGAAAATATTGTTATGTGAGAATCGTCAGAAAATGTCATTATGTGGGAATGGGTTAAGCAGGGTCATCTGTGTCTCACACATTTCTAGTCAAAATAATGTAATGAAACAGTGTTAACAGCAAATACATGATTTTTGTCGAGTTGTCTCTATGACAAGTCAGTGTATGTGCGTTAGTCAGTCAGTCCGTCCATCCGAAATTGTTCGGACAATTACTCTTACATTTATGGATGTATTTCAAAATAACTTGGCACAATTTTTCTCCATCATGAGTAGATGTGCTGTTTGAAAGAATTTTTTGGATAGCTTTAAGTTCAAGGTCACAGCTCAAGGTCAAACACTAAAATTGTGCTTGTCCGAAGCATTTCTCCTACAATTATGGATGGATTTCAAAATGAATTTGCACAGTTGTTCTCCATCATGAGTAGATGTGCCATTTGAAAGAATTTTTTCAATAGCTTCAAGTTCAAGGTCAAACACTAATATTGTGCTTATCTGGAGCATGATACCTACAAAACTTTGCTGTCACAACAGCAGTTGTCCTGGGACAACCATCTAGTTGAGCATAGTGATCAGTTTAACCTATTACCACATAATAAAATTTTAGACTAGTCTAACTTTAAAAATGTTGCAGACGAAAAAATTAATTTAAGGAAATTAAAAAAATCTTTGCTTTTAGGGAAGAAAATTTTGTTAAAAGCAAGTTCCTCATTGTCTACAATGTTTCTAAAGCTTTTTTCTTGAAAGACGTAAAAAAGAGGGATTATGTGGGAATAGGTTTAACCCATTCCCACTCAGTGAGGCTTTTAGACACCTCCGAGAAAAAAGCTTTAGAAAAGATTGTGAAAAATGAAGAAATTGCTTGTTACAAGCAATTCCTTCATTTTCCACAATGTTGTCTACCCAGAAATGTGAAAAAATCCAAAATTTCATTAACTGTAAATTGTTGTCTGTAATTTCTTTCAATTTGGGCCAGTCTAAAATTTTGCCATCTAGTAATGGGTTAATGCTGATCAGAATTCAATAAAATGTCATCACTTGATAGGTATACTTAGTTACCAATAAGTGGCAGTTTGTAATTTACCAGTACATCACAGTAAACCAGGGATGTGGTATTCCCATACTTGACTTGTCCAGCATGGACTTTTATTTGTGGACAAGTACATCTCTTATTTGTCCGGGGAGAGGTATATACCAGGGTAAATCTTGGAATGTTACAAAATAGATCTCAAAGACATCTTATTATATATTGGAAAAACATCATAATGGTAATGAAGAAAATGCTGGGTTTCAATGTTTTCTAGCAACTGAGCTGCTCAATATTTTGGCAGAAAAGTTCATTTTAATTCTAGACAATAAGAAAATTATGTCTTACATGGTCGGGGACATGTTATTCCACATCACTGAGTAAACAATGGACCCAGGGTCTATTTTAAAGTTTAGGGGTAAATTCTAAAGAAATGTAAATAGAAAAGGTGATTCATACTGTTGATATAGCAATTCCCAGACAACAGAATTCCAAATTCAAAGATTTTGCAGATGACAGATTTTAGTTTATAAAGTATTTTTTTTGTCCTTTGGGGTAGAAAACATTGCGGATAATGAAGAAATTGCTAGTAACAAGCAATTTCTTCATTTTTCGCAAGAGTTCTCAAAGCTGTGTAATTGTGTGGGAATGGGTTAAGCCGTAATTTTTCCATGCATTTTGTCTTATGATATTTGAAAGGAAATAGCAAATCACAGGTAACGGATTGCTGGTAATGAGTTGACGATTTCAGAGAAATGTGCACAACCATCTTCATTAATCATGTGTAGTCAAACATGGATTGTAAACAACACCAGGTTAATTGCCAATGCTTCTTATTAGGAAATAAAGACGGACTGTTGGCTATCTGTTTGATAAAGAATAATAAATGATTAACCAAATGATATATTGTCTCACTATTGCCACTACAATCTATCACCAAAGTCAGTCAAACACTAAAATAAGGTATTGGTGGAAACAACACCAATAAAAAAAAAATGATACTTTGTTTTTGTTATTTCCACACAAAGATAGAGTTCAGTGAACAGATTACATCTGTATTTCTGTATAGTAATCTGCAAGTGCTATAAGATTCAACATGAGTTTCAGGACAGGATTCTAACAAAATTTTGTGAATTTAATAGGCTGCTGGGGTGGATGTATTTTAGTATAACCTCATTTTGTTCATCCAGTCGTTAGCGTCTTGTTAACACATCTTCTACCATATTTATGGATGAATTGAATAAAATTTTGATAGAATGTTCTTTGTTACCTAATCTTGAGTAGAATGTTTCGGTCTGCCGTTTTAGACTGGGTCTCAGAAAACTTTTTCCCTTCTCTAACTCGTAAGCTATTTGACCTAGGATCTTATACACATCACCAAAGGATGCAACCTATTGTTTGGGGGAAATGTAGGTCAACAGTGCTACTTTAGTGACAAAGCACTAATAGGGAATATAGACCGCTTTCCAAGAATTCCAGTTAACCCTTTCCTGTTCAATCCTTGTTTTTACATTCCTGTTAATTTTATAGTCAAGAAAACATTGTAAAAAGAGAAGAAATTGCTTGTAACAAGCAATTTCTCCTTTTTCCACAATATTTTCTACCCTACCGACTGGTTATTTTTCAAATTAAATCCACTTTAGACTTTCGTCTACAAAACCTTTGAATTTGGACAGGTCTAAAATTTTCGAAAAAACGAAAAGGGTCAATTATCCAGTGGTTGAAAGGCTATCATCTTGTTGAACAGTCCATTGGTTGGTCTGTAAGACAGTTTGTCAGTCTGTAACTTTTTCTTATCTAACCTTCTTTTCCTTGATTTGATTCAAATTTCTTCTATGCACTCAGTACCAAGCAGTGATGAGCACAATTCAATTCGGTTCCATTCATTTTCTCAGCGCTATAGCCCTGTATTGATCTTGTCTGCACGTTTTCTCATCTATTTCTTACCAGAGCATTTGGAAACAAGCAATGATGTGCTTATTCTATTTCATTCATAGTTATTTATGTTCTTTTGAGTATTTGCCCTTTGTAAAAAAAAAGTAATGATGAAGACTATATTCCCAGTGTTTATTCAAGGCATTGAGGGTTGGGGGATTCCCCCACTTATTCAAAAGATCCCCCATATTTTGAACAAAAGTGGGAGAGTTTTGTCTATAAAACAAAGAGCATGAAATACCAAACATACCTCAATTGTGCAAATTTTGTGCTGAAATCCTCAAAATTTTTAGCTCGACTTTTTTCGGAGAAAACCTGAGCTATTGCTATAGCCTTGGTGTTGTTGGCGTTGTTGTTGACGTTGTAGTGCGAAAACTTTGACAAACTCTGGTTCTACTTAAGGTATTGACTAGGAACTTGGCACACTTGTTCACTATCAAAAGAGCAACCTATACTATCAAGGGGGATAACTCTTGCTGCATTTTGTCCACTATCCAGCACCCAATAGCCAGGCGTAGGCACCAGTAGGTGGTGCTCTTGTTGAAATTCTAGAATAGACACTGATTTCAGTGACAAAATGTTTGTGTGACATGGAGCAGTTAGGCATTATTAATTACATTCAGTTTGTGTCTGATTTTATTTAACAGAAAGCAGCAAGTGCCCTCGGACAGTGAATCTAGTGGATCTGCAGAGTCAGTAAACCAGGAAGAGGAAGATGAAAGCAGTTTTAAATCGCCAGCTCCAAAATCAAAATCACTGCCAGCCCCCAAAAAGTGAGTTTGTCTGCATTATGGATGCCGTTTTTTATGCCCTCGTATCGATAGATTGGGGGCATATTGTTTTACCGGTGTCCGTCTGTCTGTCTGTCTGCAAAAATTAACCTGCCAACTAAACACTTTCCTTTAACTTCAACCCTGATTAAGTTACAATGCTTATATTTGGTATGTAGCTAGGTCTCAACAAGGCGCAACTGGGGAAGGTCATTTCATCAAGGTCAAGGTCAAATTTTTAACCCTTTTCCCTGAAACAAAGAAAAAAAACCCAATATAAATCACCCTGTTTTGGGGGCATGGTGTTTCACAAACACATCTTGTTTATACTAAAAAGTACTGTAATTTGCAGATGCCTCAGGTGAGCAATTTAGGACCATCATGATCCTCTTGTTAATATTTTGTTCCTGATCATTTCTGTCTGGTTCCGGAACGCGAATTTCCGGATTATCAGGCACAAGTTATGAACAAAAAATCCATTCCCATAAAAATATCTGCAGAAAATTTGGTTTAACGACGTCCATATAACAACGTCTCGACTGTATTTCTAATTTTATGAAATAGTGAAGGGCATATTCCAAGTGTGTGCATGGATGGATGGATGGATGGATAGATTGGTGTGTTTGTTTAAGTAAACATAATCGTGTCAAATTCTTATTTGGAGTATTATAAGATTATTATCTACATGAATTGATGGATAGTTTGCACAGTTTCCCGCTTAGAGAGTACTAATGTCAAATTCGTAATTCGTAAGTTGTGGTACTCACAAGTTCAAAATCACAGCTGAAGGTCATGTGATGGGCTATCATCTAGGGGCATCTGCAGGGGTCAATATTATCTTTTCTTCAATGGGATCTCATAGGAATTTGTACTTATTACATTAGGGTTTCCTCCTTATAATCAGGGATCCCTATTTAATATACATTAACTCCTTCCCACACAAAAGATTTAGAAAACATTATGGCTCATGAAGAAATTCCTTGTTACATGACAGAAATCTTTCGATGACCTTGATAAAATCTGTTTTTTTTAAATCTTGATTTGTGAAAAAATGTGGCTGTGGCAGGGCTCTGCTTATCAGTCTCGGAGAAATTAATATAAAAAATTTGGAGGCGAGCGATTCTGGACCATTTTGTACCTCTTGTTCTTGCATCTAATTTTGAGAAGGTTCATATTTGAGGATTTGAATGAAAAATAGAATTTAGCCATATTTACATGATGAAATTTTGAATTACAAATATAAACTGTCATGCAAAAAGGGCCATATAGAAAATAATCTGGTCTTAGAATATCTAATCTGACTCATAAATCTTAATGATATTTCAGACGAGTTCAAAATTTGGCCAGGTATGGTCAAAAACTGGTTCACTAGGTTAAATCAAAGAAAAACCATGTGTTCACTCTAGTGGTCTCATTTTTGGCTCAAAAGCCTTGGAACTTGGTAAGAATGCTTGTCTGAATAAGATTTGGACATGTTTGTTAAATGGGTTAAATGTGGTCAAAGACTTGGTAACCTGCTCGCTCTAGAGGTCTCACTTTTGGCTAATATGCCTTAAAACTTGGTCAGAATGTTTGTCTAAATAAGTTATGAACAAGTTAAAAAAAAAGTGGTAAAAAACTTGGTCGCTAGTTCAAATCTTAGAAAAGCCTTGTGTGCACTCCAGAGGTCTTATTTTTGGCTCAAATATCTTGAAAATTGGTCAGAATCTTTGCATGATATGTAGGGCGAGTTCAAAAATGGGTCATGTGGGGTCAAAAACTAGGTCACAAGGTCAAATCTTAGAAAAACATTGTCACATTTTTTGCTCAAATGTCTTGATATGTGGTCAAAATACATGTATAATTCTTCATAAGATCTCAGACAAGTTTGAAAATGGGTCACATTGAGTCAAAAACTAGATCACCAGGTCAAATCTTCAAAACACCTTGTGTCCACTGTAGAGGTCCTTTTTTGGCTTAAAAGGTCTTTTTGTCAAAATGTTTGTCTCCATGATATTTCGACAAGTTCAACTTTGTCCCATGGGGTCAAAAATAAGGTCACTAGATCAAACTTTAGAAATACCTTGTGTGCAGTCTAGAAGCAAGATTTTTTTGCTAAAATATCTCGATATTTTGTCGGAATGTTTGTCTGCAAGATATCAAGTTTGACATCAGATCATATGGGGCCAAAAACAAGGTAACAAGATAAAAGTATAGAAAACCCTGTACTCAAGAGTCTTCATTTTTGCTTAAATGTTTTGAAAGTTTGTCAGAATGTTTTTCTCCATTACCCTATATCTCAATCAAGTTAAATATATTGGTTCACAAGGGGCTAAAAACTATGTCAAAAGTTCAGACCTTAGAAAATTCTTGTGTGTACTCTAGGGCAATATATTTTTGTATCAAGTTCTTTATATTTATTCAGAATGTTTTTTTCCATCACTTTCACATTTGATATTGGGTCACATGGTTAGTAAAGAATGTCACTAGGTCAGATCTTATAAAAACCTTCATTGCTATGAAGTCACTATTCTATTGGGATAAATATCTTGAAACATGTTAAGAACGTCTGTCTAGTTTAATTTCTGAGATAAGACCTTAGTAACAGGTCTGGTTAGGACAAGATAAGGTCACTTGTGCCTTTTATTTCTATAGTCATCAACTCAGGTGAGCGCGTTAGGGCCAACGGCCCTCTTGTTTGATATAGGAAACCTTGCGGATAATAAAGAAATTACTTGTTAAAATGTAATTTTTCAAAGCTTTTTATTGAGGGGTGTCAATAAGCAGGAAAGGGTTAGTACATTTTAATATGACTTTTTACATGATTGGAAAATAATGATTTTAACAAAATCTAGGTCAGGCAAAGTTCAGACACCATCACCAGCCTCATCTAGACGCAGTTCATCCGGCTCCAGTGCACCCACAACTCTAGTGAAGAAAGGAGCAGGAGGAAAACAGGCTAAAAGTCCCAAACCAACTGCCACTGCTACTATCAAGGGAAATAAAAATGTGTAAGTTCACTGTTTATACTATTAGATGGGTTTGAAGTATTTGGTTAACCCTTTCCTGTTCAATCCCTAGTTTTTTTAGCTCGGCTGTTTTCGGAGAAAACCCGGGGTATTATTATAGCCTTGGTGTTGTTGTTGTTGTCGTCGTGCGAAAACTTTGACATTTTTTGATATCTCTGGTTCTACTAAAGGCATTCACTTGAAACTTGGCACACTTGTTTACTATCAAAAGAGCAATCTATACTATCAAGGGGGATAACTAGATGTATTTTGTCAATTATCCAGCACCAAACAGCCTAGCGTAAGCACCTGCAGGCGTTGCTCTTGTTTGTTTTTACACTTGAAAACATTGCGGAGAAAGAATAAATTGATTGTAACAAGTAATTTCTTCTTTTCCATAATATTTTCTACCCTCTGATTGATTATCTTCATTGAATTTTGACCTATCAACAATATATTTGGTTGATATATGGTAAATGAAGCTACTGGTCACAGCCGTAGCACAGTTGTAAGTGGATTATGTATATCCTTTCTGACAATTGTCTCCCACCATTGGTTCATTAATTGTAAACATAAATTGAATGAGTAGCTGGAGGCTCAGAAAGGATGTTGTGGTCCTACTGGTATGATAAATACAAGGAGTTGATGGTTAGGTGCTCCAGCTGCGTGATATGTCGATAGCTGTTAAACCCTAAACCTTGCCTTGATATAGGTTGTTCAGTGTGGTATAAAAACTCACAAACAGGCAGAATATTGATTTATGCCAGAATTTTAATACATTAAATAGATGTAAACAAAAATAGGTATTATCCCATTACCAGATGACAAAATTTTAGACTAGTCAAAATTCAAAGAAGTTGTTAACAATAATTTTTGTTGATGAAGTTTAGAAAATCTCTTGTCTTTTGGGAACAGAAAACATTGTGGATATACAGAAATTACTTGTAATAAGCAATTCTTCATTTTCCTGATTTATTTCATTTTTTTTTTCCCTTGAGGCATCAAAAGGAATCATGGTGTGGCAAAGTGTAAAAAAATGAATTCTTACCAAAAAATTGGGAAAAGAATCAATAAAAGAAATACATGTACTGTTTCAAAATAACTAACCTGTATTTGTGTTATAGAAGAAGAACAAAGCCATTTTCAAATGGAACAAGTTCAGAAAGTGAAAGTTCCCCTAAGAAAGCAGAGGCCTTGCTGCAAGCCATTCAGAAAGGCAATCTTGGAAAGAAGGTATGAATAATAGTCACATTGGCATTTGCTTTCAGAAAATGTGTGAATCTGATTTCCATTTCTGTTAAATAAATAGATAATAGATGCATGCATTACACTACATGCTATTTTCTAATTATTAGATGCGAGAAGGGGAAAATAGTACATTCATTTTTATCCCCGCCATTTTGGCAAAGGGGATATAGCAATATTCTCTGTCTGTCATTCCGTCACTAAGCTTGACCAGAGCATATCTCCTAAATTATATATGCTATCAACTTGAAACTTCATAAGTGGATAGATCTCATTTAGGAGAAGTGCAGTTCACAAGAACAACAGCTCTTGCTTGCATAATTTTGTTGTTATTGCCCTTTGTTGTTTTTAAGACTTGGATTTTGTCCAGAGCATATCTCTGAAAGTATAACAGCTATTATCGAACTCATAGAGAAGAATTGCAGTGCACAAGAAGCCTAAATCTAACTGGCTTCAGTTTGTTATCAAGCTTTTACAGCTGGGATGGCCATGTTTGACATGGTTCTTGTATACTCTTACTGTATTTTGATCGCCATTTTAAAATATGATATACAGTTGAAGACCTATACCTGGAAGGTATGGGGAATTATGAGAAAAGTTTGTTGTATAGATAGTTTGATGTTTAGATAGACAGAGTTTTTCTATGTTTGGCTAAAAATGGTGGCAAAATACCAGAAGTAAACAAGACCATAATTGATTAGTACTTGTATGATTATCTAATTGAACTAACAAGATCACAACAATGTATTTGTTTTTATCATTATATTCAGTTTTATTTTAATGTTTTAGAAAATAAAGATCAATATAATTAAGATTCATGTCTAATTCGGGATACTGATTATTTTGTTTTACTTGAATTTACATCAGAGCTGGTCAACCCATTCCCACTCAGTGATGCTTTTAGACGCCTCTAGGGGTAAAAGCTTTGGAAAACATTGTGGAAAATGAAGAAATTGCTTGTCACAATTCCTCAATATTTTCTTCCCAGAAATTTGAAAAAATCCAATATTTCATAAACTTTAAATTGTTGTCTGCAACTTTTTTTTTATTTGGGCCAGTCTAAAATCTTAACCCCTTTAATTATACCCCCCAAAACTATGTTGGGGGGGGTATATAGGAGTCTGCTTGTTGGTCAGTCCGTCTGTCTGTAGCTTTTTCGTGTCCACTCCATTTCTCTGCAACCATTGGACGGATTTATAGAGTTATGGCCCTTTGGAGAAAAATTGTGTCCGCTCAATTTCTCAGCAACCATTGGACCGATTCAAATTTTACAGAAAGACTTGGTATAAGTCTGACATGTGTATATCCTATTTTGGTTATGGTCCATTGATTTTTGACAGAGTTATTGCCCTTTAATTAAAAAGTCCATTTTTTGTTACAGCCCTTTGGCAGATAGCACTTATATATGGACAAGCGTTGTGAGGGGGTATTAGTCATCTTTGTCCACAATGTTTAGTTTATGTCTGCAACATCTTTGAATTTGAACCAGTTCAATTTTTAGCTCTACTGGCCGAAGGCCATAGAGCTATAGTGATGGCTTTTTCCCGTCCGGCGTCCGTCCGTTAAACTTTTCCTCGTTTACGCGATAAAGTCCACAGTTTTCATCTGATTCTCTTCAAACTTTCACAGAATGATTGTACCATCATAAGGATCGTTCCTTTCGAAAATGGGTATGATCTGGCAAGAAACACGGGAAAAGGGGCCTTATGAAAATTTAATTAAAAATTCAATTAAAAATCCTTGTTTACGCGATAGAGTCCACAGTTTTCAACAAATTCTCTTAAAACTTTCTCAGAATGATTTTACCAACATAAGGATCGTTCCTTTCAAAAATGGGTAAGATCCGTCAAGAAACACGGGAAAAAGGCCTTATGAAAATTTAATTAAAAAATCCTCGTTTACTTGATAGAGTCCACAGTTCTCATCAGATTCTCTTCAAACTTTCACAGAATGATTGTACTAACATAAGGATCATTCCTTTCGAAAAAGGGTATGATCCATCAAGAAACACGGGAAAAGGGGCCTTATGAAAATTCATTAAAAATTCAATTAAAAATCCTCGTTTACGCAATAAAGTCCACAGTTTTCATTGGATTCTCTTCAAACTTTCTCAGAATGATTGTCCCAACATAAGGATCGTTCCTTTCGAAAAAGGGTATGATCCGTCAAGAAACACAGGAAAAGGGGCCTTATGAAAATTTAATTGAAAAATCCTCGTTTACTTGATAGAGTCCACAGTTTTCATCAGATTCTCTTCAAACCTTCACAGAATGATTGTACCAACATAAGGATTGTTCCTTTCGAGATTTGGTATGATCCGTCAAGAAACACGGGAAAAGGGGCCTGATGAAATTTTAATAAAAATTCCATTAAAAATCCTCGTTTACGCGATAGAGTCCACAGTTTATTCTCTTCAAACTTTCACAGAATGATTGTACCATCATAAGGATTGTACCTTTTGGAATCGGATATGATTCCTCAAGAAACATAGGAAAAGGGGCCTTATTAAAAATTAATTCAAAGATCTTTGTTAACACTCTAGAGTCCACAGTTTTCATCTGATTGACTTCAAACTTTCACAGAATGATTGTACCATCATAAGAATTATTCCTTTCAAAATTTGGTATGATCAGTCAGGGAAAAAGGGGCCCGATAAAAACTGGATAGAAAAAGTCCTTGAAAACACAATAGAGTCCATAGTTTTCAACAAATTCTCTTCAAACATTCCCAGAATGATTATTACATTAAATGGATTGTTCCTTTCGGAAGTAGGTTTGATCCATCAAGTTTCATGGGAAAAGGGGCCCTATGAAAATTTAATAAAAAAAATCTTAGTTAACATGTAATGGCCCTAGATTTCACCTGATTGACTTCAAACTTTCACATAATGATTGTACCATCATAAGGATTGTTCCTTTGAAATTGGGTCTGATCCATTGAGAAACATAGGAAAAGGGGCCTAAGGAAAATTAAATTAAAAAAATCTTAATTAATGCTTGTAAGTCCACAGATGAGATGGGGTAGTCTTTATACTCAAACAGAATAATTATACTTTTGTAAAAAGAGTTGATGTTTGCATTAGACCTGATCCGTCAAGTATCACAGGAAAAAGAGCATTATGAAATTTAATTTTAAAATCATTGTACCACAATAAAGTCAACAGTTTTCATCAGATTCTGTTAAAACTTTCACAGAATGATTATTCCATCATAAGGATTCTTTCTTTTCAAATTAGGCGTGATCTGTCTAGTATCATGGGAAAAGGGGCCTTTAGAGAATTTTATCTATAATCCTTGTAACCAAGTCCAGAGCTTTCATTGGATTTTATTCAAACCTTCACAGAATCATTGTACAATAATCATGATTGTTGATGCTGACATGAGACCTGATCCTTCAAGTATCACAGGAAAAGGAGCCTTATGAAAATTTTATTTTAAAAATTTGACACCAAGATAAAGTCTGCAGTTTTCATCAGATTCACTTCAAACTTTCACAGAATGTTTGTAATATCATAAGGATTGTTTCTTTCCAAATTGGGCCTGATCTGTCTAGTATCATAGGAAAAGGGGCTGTATGAAAAAGTATTACCAAATCCTCATAAACACAACAATGCCCTCAGTCTTTATCAGAATCTCTTCAAACTTTAATAGAATGATTGTACCATCATTTGGATTGTTCCTTTGTAAATTAGGTCTGATTGGTTAAGTGACATAAGAAAAGGGACCTTATAAAAATTTTATCACAAAACATCATTATTACAATAAAGTCCTCAGTCTTTATCATTTTTTTCAAACTATCATTAGGATTGTTCCTTTGTACATTGGGTCTGATTTGTTAAGTTTCACAGAAAAAGGGGCCTCATCTAAATTTTGTTACAAAAATTCTTGACACAATTCAGTCCACTGTTTTCATTGATTCTCTTTAACTTTTAAAGAATGATTGTACCTTCATTAGAATAGTTCCTTTTGAAATTTGGTTTGTTCTGTAAAGTATCATGAGAAAAGGGGGCCCTATGAATATTTCACTATAAACTCATTAACACAATAAATTCCACAGATTAAACAGATTGATTGTACCATCATTCCAATTGTTGATTTTGACAGTGGATCTGACTATAGCAAGGGTCACATAAAAAGGGGCCTAATGAAAAACTCTTTTAAATATTCTGGTTAACACAATGATGTCCCTTGATTTCACCGGATTCACTTCAAACTTTCACAGAATGTTTGTACCATCATAAGGATTGTTTCTTTCCAAATTGGGCCTGATCTGTCTAGTATCATAGGAAAAGGGGCTGTATGAAAAAGTATTACCAAATCCTCATAAACACAACAATGCCCTCAGTCTTTATCAGAATCTCTTCAAACTTTAATAGAATGATTGTACCATAATTTGGATTGTTCCTTTGTAAATTAGGTCTGATTGGTTAAGTGACATAAGAAAAGGGACCTTATAAAAATTTTATTACAAAACATCATTATTACAATAAAGTCCTCAGTCTTTATCATTTTTTTCAAATTATCATTAGGATTGTTCCTTTGTACATTGGGTCTGATTTGTTTAAGTTTCACAGAAAAAAGGGCCTCATCAAAATTTTGTTACAAAAATTCTTGACACAATTCAGTCCACTGTTTTCATTGATTCTCTTTAACTTTTAAAGAATGATTGTACCTTCATTAGAATTGTTCCTTTTGAAATTTGGTTTGTTCTGTAAAGTATCATGAGAAAAGGGGCCCTATGAATATTTCACTATAAACTCATTAACACAATAAATTCCACAGATTAAACAGATTGATTGTACCATCATTCCAATTGTTGATTTTGACAGTGGATCTGACTATAGCAAGGGTCACATAAAAAGGGGCCTAATGAAAAACTCTTTTAAATATTCTGGTTAACACAATGATGTCCCTTGATTTCACCGGATTCACTTCAAACTTTCACAGAATGTTTGTACCATCATAAGGATTGTTTCTTTCTAAATTGGGCCTGATCTGTCTAGTATCATAGGAAAAGGGGCTGTATGAAAAAGTATTACCAAATCCTCATAAACACAACAATGCCCTCAGTCTTTATCAGAATCTCTTCAAACTTTAATAGAATGATTGTACCATCATTTGGATTGTTCCTTTGTAAATTAGGTCTGATTGGTTAAGTGACATAAGAAAAGGGACCTTATAAAAATTTTATTACAAAACATCATTATTACAATAAAGTCCTCAGTCTTTATCATTTTTTTCAAACTATCATTAGGATTGTTCCTTTGTACATTGGGTCTGATTTGTTAAGTTTCACAGAAAAAAGGGCCTCATCAAAATTTTGTTACAAAAATTCTTGACACAATTCAGTCCACTGTTTTCATTGATTCTCTTTAACTTTTAAAGAATGATTGTACCTTCATTAGAATTGTTCCTTTTGAAATTTGGTTTGTTCTGTAAAGTATCATGAGAAAAGGGGCCCTATGAATATTTCACTATAAACTCATTAACACAATAAATTCCACAGATTAAACAGATTGATTGTACCATCATTCCAATTGTTGATTTTGACAGTGGATCTGACTATAGCAAGGGTCACATAAAAAGGGGCCTAATGAAAAACTCTTTTAAATATTCTGGTTAACACAATGATGTCCCTTGATTTCACCGGATTCACTTCAAAATTTCACAGAATGATTGTACAAATACTTAGATGGTTCTTTTCAGAACTGGGTACAATCCATCAAGTATCATGTAAAAAGGGGCCATATGATTTTTTTTTTTTTTTAAATATTCTAGTAAACATAATGAATTTCCAATATTTCATCGGATTCACTTTTAACTTTCATAGAATGATAAAACCAACAGTAAAATATCACAGGAAAAGGGGCCCTATGAGAACTTGAATTTAATATCTTTGTTAACACAATAAGGTCAACAGTTTTATTGGATTCTCTTCAAAGATGCCTGGAATAATTGTGGCATTTGAAACACAGGAAAAGGGGCCTTGCAGATTATCATTCAAAACATTATTGTGTATGTGATGAAGATCACAATCATTATCAAGTTGTCTTTTAAATTTCACAGGACAATTGTCGGGTTGTAAGGAAAGTTCCTTTTGGAATGAAATTGATCCATCAGAAAACACAGGAAAAGGGGCTTTATTGATTTTCATTCAGAACAATCCTGTTTATGTGATTAAGTCCACAATTATTGTCAGATTCTGATGAAATATTCACAGAATGATTGTAGGGTCATAAGGTAACTTTCTTTTGGAAATGGAGTGGATCCGTCATGAAACATGGGAAAGGGGCCTTGAATATTGTTGCTTAAAATGATAAAGGGGATGAAGCCCCTTTTTTTTCCTTTATGCATTCTTCTTTGAGCAATTAACTTCCTTAAATATCAGATTTCTTTAACGGAAAACTTGATAACCAGTAGAGCGTCTCAGGCCCTCATGGGCCTCTTGTTTTTGTAGTTGGATAAAATTTATATTTTTGTTATCTTTACAGACAAAAAAAACAGCTGCAAAGGGAAAGAAAAAATAATGGAAGAAACAGCCCATCTTTGTGAAAACTTTTGTATATTGTAAATGAGTTGTTTCTGCTATGTGAAAGTACATGTGTTTTAAGCTCTTATCCGATAAGTCATCATTTATAGCATTATGAATGACCTTGAAGAAAATTGATGGATCAACACCGTTGATAAAAAATTAGACCAATAATATCATTATTTAGACCGGAAATGAACTTTGAACTCCTACATTTATGTGATGCATCTTATTTTTGGTTTGAAGACTTAACCTATTCCCACACAACATGGGTTCAACATGCCAAGGGTTAAACAATTGGTGAAAAATCTGAATTCGATGTACTAGATGCATGTATATTACGCTTTTCCCTTGTCTATATGCACAGTCTCACTTGGGTAAAAACTTTTTGCTCTGACCCAATTGGAAGAAAGATTGCTGTACACTGATCCTTAATTTAACCAACTAACATACAAGAAAATTTTAGACTGGTCCAAATTGAAAGAAGAAAATCTTTGCCTTTTCGCGTAGAAAACATTGTGGGCGTTGCTTTTAGGGTAGATATTGTGGACAATGAAGAAATTGCTTGTTCCATTGCTTTTTTCTTGAGGGGCATAAAAAAGCATCATTGTGTGGAAATGGGTTAAATATCCGGCACTTCCTCGGCTTGCAGTAAATCTGCCACAGAATCGTTCAGTTTGTATGGTTGATATATTTATGATATTGTTGTACATTTACCTAAGATATGTTTGTAAATACTGTAAGAATCAATTCTCAAACTGTTTGCATTTCATTGTTTTTCAAATCATGTTTTCAGTATTTTTTCTTTTAGCTACAATGTTTTAAGGTTTGCTTCTTCTCACAATCTACTATGTTGTAACATAACTTAATCTGAGGAATATTTAAACAAATAAAAATTCAATAGATTGCAGACACTATTTTCAAGTCAATTCATATTGAATTCAGTATCATACTTAAACATTGCCACTCAATTCTGCCATTTGATGCCTTGAAGAATTATTTTTAAGAAAAACATTTTAAGAAAAGGAGAAATTGCTTATTGCAAACAATTTCTCCTTTTCATACAAAATTTTCCACCTTATTTGGCACTTCCTTTCCGATTTTAGAGGATTTTGAAGTTTCGTCTACTACTTCTTTCAATTTGAACTGTTCTACAATTTTGTCTAATTATAATGGGCTGACCAAAAATTTGATAGGACATGTTAATTATGCTTGTTATAAGTAGTATCGTCTACCCTCTATTCTTTTCAAGTCACTTTCTATATTTGAAATAAGTACCACAACCGAAGATTAATTTTCACTCAGTAAAGTCCAATTTAGTTACAGCGAGGTAGTGTGCTTAAATGGGATGAGCAGCTGGTGACTCTGATTGAATGAGGATTAAATGGTGGTATTAAATCAGAGTCATAGTAAGGGTTACCAGCAGATTCAATAAGACTGAAGTATTGTTGAAAGTGGTGTAAGACTGAAGTATTGTTGAAAATGGCGTTATCCGCACATACAACAAACTGCTGTCAGAGACACAGATGTGAATGTTCAAAGATTATTTGTGTGTCAATGGATATCTATGGCAACGGTTACTCATTGGAATTGACCAATCCAGGCTGTCAATCAACGAATCAAGCAACCTATCAAATAATTAATTATACCCCCCCCCCCCCCAAACTATGTTTTTTAGGGGGAGGTATAGGAGTCAGCTTGTCCGTCCTTCTGTCTGTAGCTTTTTCATTTTGACGGAGTTATGGCACTTTGATGAAAATTGTGTCCACTCAATTTCTTAGCATCCATTGGACGGATTTGTTTCAAATTTCACAGAAAGACTCGGTGTAAGTCAGACATGTGCATATCCTATTTTGTTTATGGTCTATTGATTTTTGACAGAAAAGTGGCCCTTTAATTAAAAGTCCATTTTTTGTTACGGCCCTTTGGCAGATAGCACTTGTATACGGACAATCGCTGTTGGGGGGTATTAGTCCGCTTTGCGACAATGTCTAGTTTTGAAAGGAAATGATCTTTGAACTCGAACATAGGCTGATTTTATGCAAAGCATTTTTGTTGGTTTAGCGACTTAAATGGGGTAACCAGTGCTTATTTAAGCTGTGGTTATGATATTTTAATTGCCAACCAATTATTTTAACTTTTTAGCTCACCTGAGCACGAAGTGCTCTTTGGGAGCTATTGTGATCGGTCGCCGTCTGTCTGTCCTTCCGTCCATTCACATTTACAAAAAATCTTCTCCTCCTAAACGAACCATGGAATTTCAATAAAACTTCACAGAAATGATCCTTAGGTCATGCTCTTTCAAAATACTTAAAAAATTTGAAATCCATGAAGAACTCTGGTTGCCACGGCAACGGAGTGAAAAAAGCGGTAAGGCCTAGAGCTTAGATATTTGGTACAAATCATCATCTATTGACCCTCTACCAAAATACTTAAAGAATTATCGTATTCTGAATATTAGCCCTTTTCTAGGCGACCCAAGATTTTACATAGAAATAAAGGAAATCTTTAAAAATCTTCTTCTCCCAAACCATTAGGCCTAGAGCTTTGATATTTGGTATACATCATCATCTATTGACCCTCTACCATAATACTTCAAAGAATAACCATATTCTGAATATCAGCCCTTTTGTTTGTGTTCCCTGATTTGAAGGAAATCTTTAAAAATCTTCTTCTCCCAAACCATAAGGCCTAGAGCTTTAATATTTAGTACAAATCATCATCTATTGACCCTCTCCCTATTATTTATATTTCTAAACCCTTTTCCATACAATGACATTTTTGGACACTCTCAAGAAAAAAAAGAAAACAAGCTGTGGAAAAACTTCGGGGAAAAATGAAGAAAATATTACAAGAAATTTCTTCCATCCACAATGCTTTCTACCTCAAAAGACAAACAAAAATGTCTTCAACCAGAATTTGTCTTCCAACTTTTTTCAATATGAACCAGTTTACAACGTTGACATCTGGTATTGGGTTAAATCATTACCTGATGACGAAATGTTAGCCTGGTTCTAATTGAAATACGTTGTAGACTGCAGTTTTGAATCTGATGATTTTTTTTTTTTTTTTTTAATTTTTTGCAATTTTTTTCATTGCATTTTTTTTGGGGGGGGGGGGGGTAAAAAGCAGGATCGTATGGAAATAGGTCAAATGTTTGAAATTACACCGATATAAAGCAATTGTTGTAGAATTATCAATTTAGTCATTTCTTATCATTTTATGTTCATTTCAAACAGTGATGAATAAAACTTAAATTATACTTAAGATGTTTTGATGTTTTTATTTACCCAAAGCCAAAAGAAGGAATTAGAGTAAAAAATGTAAGATGACGAAAAGGCCTTGTACTTTACATACTGACCAGAAAGCCCCAGTTATAAAAGCCCCATATATGCAAGGATGTGAAAGACATAGCAAGTAAATATAGTCAGAATTGAAAGAAGTTGCAGACGACAAGTTGGTGACAAGTTTCAGACCTTTTGAAGACATTGTGGACATTGCTTTTAGGGTAGAAAACATTGTTTACATTGAAGATTTTGCTTGTAGCAATCGATCATGGGATGTCACGGGTTTGGTCCCTGGCGGTGGCTAATATTAATCCTTTCTGTCATTTGTCAATGGGTGAATAATTGTAAACCTAAGTGGGATAGCAGCTGGAGGCTAGGAAAGGATGTAATGGTAGTACTGGTGTGGGAAATACCAGGAATCCTTTGTTAGGTGCTCCAGCTGCCACGATATGACTGAAATACTGTTAAAAGAGGCATTAAACCCCATGCAGTCAGTCAGTCAACCTTCTGAACCAGAAAGCCAATCTCACTGAAACTTGACAGGGATATTTCTTGGGTGAAGCCCTTCAAAATTGTTCAAATAATTGAAAATTTTGGTATGCATCATCTCCTAGGTGACATCAAGTTTTTTCAGATGATACCCCTTAGGTCATATTTGGGCTCCACCAGGGCACACCCTTTTAACATTGAAACAAGGAAGGAAAACTTTAAAAAATCTTCTCTGGTACCAGAAGACCTGGAGCTTTGATATTTTTTGCAGCACCTCTTAGGGAACCTGTATCAATTTTGTTCAAATGATGCCCCTTGGGTCATATTTGGGCTCCACCCGGGATCATTCTATATTAACATAGAATCAAAGAAGGAAATCTTTAAGATTCTTAATCTTCTCTCTTAAACCAGAAAGCCTAAAGTATTGATAGTTGGTATCTAGAATCTCCCAAGTCAATCTGTACAGATTTTGGTGTTTCTTTACCCTTTAGGTTTTATTTGGGATCGGCCCTGCTGCACTCAATTTTAACAGAGAAATAAAAATGGGGAAAAATCTTCTCTGAAATGAGAAAGCCTAGAGCATTGATATTTGGTATTGAGAACCTCCTAGTGAGCATCTAAAAGGTTTTCATGTGTTTACACTTCATACATATTTGTGCTCTGCACGGGCGCACCCTATTTTTATGTAGAAAATCTTAAAAAATCCGAAACAACCCCACACCCTGTTTTAATTTTAATTCACTATCTAGTTCATTAATCCAAATCTTCCTAGTAATGTACATGCTACTTTTCTGGCGCAAAATTGATTGATTGTATGAATGGGGTTTAACATCACTTTTAACAGTATTTCAGTCATATCGCGGCGGCTGTAGCACCTAACAATGGATTCCTGGTATTTCTCACACCAGTACTACCACTACATCCTTTTCTGGCCTCCAGCTGCTATCCCAGTTTGGTTTACGATTATCCACCCATTAGTGAGAGACAAATGTCGGAAAGAATATGTGCCGCCTCCGGTCTGGCGTAAAATCCCTGAACCTACAATCTGCTGTATTGTAACATAACCTGATCAGATGACAAATATTTAAACGACTAAAAATCCAGGAAAGCAGACACTATTACTTTAAAATTTCACAGAATGAGGTCCGTATTCATTTCTATGTTAACCCATTCCCATACAATAACGCTTTTGGATGCCTCTCATGAAAAACAATTTGGAAAACATTGTGTAAAATGAAGAAATTGCTTGTATAAAGCAATTTCTTCATTTTACACAATGTTTCTACCCATAAAGTTGAAAAAAATCTAAAATCTCATAAGCTTTCAATTTTCGTCTGAAACTCGTTTCCATTTGGTCCAGTCTTAAATTTTGCCGTCTGGTAATAGGTTAAGTCCTAGTTCCCACAATATTGTGATAATTTTCATATAAGAATTTTTTTTGAAGCATTATGGTAGTGGGCAAAAGAAGAAGCTCTCCGTAGTTATAATTCTTCGGGGCGTAAAAAAGATGGGATTGTGTGGTAACTGTTTAAAGGACTTTGAAAGAGGACCACCCAAAATTTCTGTGAAGTTATATTTGGATGTGCCCAGTTGTTTCTGAGAAGATGTTTAAAGATTATCCCATATAGACCATATAAGGAAAATAAGCCACCTCCATAAAACTTATGTTCTTTAGACAGATCCATTTTTTTTCAAGGAATCTGAAAGAGGACCACATGACAAATATTTCTGTGAAACATTAATAAATTTTGCGCGTTATCAAAATTCTTTACCAGAAGAAGGTCTTTAAGATTTTCTTATATAGACCATTTAAGGAAAACGCAAGAAAGTAGACTAGTGGATTATATGTTTTAATTGGGAACTATACAATTTTTTGTAATATTTCTGTTTTTAAATAAAGAGTTAATTGATTTTGACACAACTTGAGACATTTACATGGCTAAGAAGATGAAAATGCAAATACATGTACTTAATGTGACATGATTACAGTTCCTTAACCATATAAACAAACCTTGAATTGTAACAAATGTGATAAATTTTGAGCCTAATCTGACAATAAGTTGACAGAAGATAGTTTACCTACAGTCATATCACATTAAGATTTAAAACAATTCAGAAGGACTCAAAACTTCAAAGATTGTTAATATCCAGGTCTTAGGATATGTACTTCTTCAAAACTTCATGTGTGGTCTAAACTTTAAAAAATGGCGATTTGCAGGATCTTCAGTCCTTTAATTTCATCTTTTCACCTTATATGTCTTTGAACACCACCCCCACCCCCCTTCCCCCAGCATTGGGCTTATCATTGGAAGATTTTTAAAGATTTACATTTTAGCTTGCCTGTGAAAAAAATGTCTCGGGAGAGCTATTGTTGTACCCTCGGCACTAGCCTTCCACTTGGACGAAGTTTTTATGTCTCAATTATACCTAGTGTCATATTACACACACGCACTCAAGAGGTGATATAGGCTTTCATTTGACTCTTGTCCTTATGAACTTTAACCAAAATATTAAACATTCACTATCTTGGTCATTTTACATACACAGTGCCATATTTCACACACGCATTCAATAGGATATAGGCTTTCATTTGACCATTCATCATGAGCTTTAACCAAAACATTTTCTATCTTGGTCATTTTTAACACATGCTCCTAATAAGACAGATTTTCATTTAAGACAAAAACCTTGACCTTGTTGCCTTGACCTTTAACCCATTATAAAAAATGTTTTCCCATAAATATTTTTTTCTATCTTGGTCATTTCTCATCCAAGGGGCCCCATATTCACACTTATTTATAAGGAAATGGGCTTTCATTTCAGACAATGGCCTCCAATGACCTTGATCTTTGACTTGTTATAAAATTCAACCAAAACTTAAACCTTTTCTATCTTGGGTATGGTATATGTTAGGGTACTCATATTTCACACATGCACTCATCAAGAGAGGGGATTTTATTAGTCCCCCACCGGTTACGGGACTATAGGTTTGCTCGATTCCGTCCGTCTGTCTGTCCTTCCGTACGTCATACTTTTGTCCGCATTATATCTCCTAAACCATAGGAACATAAAACGTTATACAATTATAAATAAAGATGAGTAGAAGTGTCATGAATAAGAAGCGTTACTCTGCCACGCTCATTTTGTGAGTTATTGCCCTTTGTTGTTTTTGTCCGGACCATATCTCCAAAACCATAACAACTTCAAACTTTATTCACTTATAGATCACAATGTGGAGAAGTGTCATAAACAGGAAGCGTTACTCTGCCAGGCGCTTTTTTTTTGTTATTGTCCTTTGTTGTTTTTGTCCGGACTATATCTCCCAAACCATAAAAACTTCAAACCTTATAAACTTATAGATCAAAATGTTGAGAAGTGTCATGAACAAGGACGGTTCCTCTGCCACGCCCATTTTTTGGATAATTGTCCTTTGTTCTTTTAACTGTTACATTTTTGTCCCGACCATATCTCCTAAACCATAAATGCAAAAAACTTCAATCTTTATACACTTATAGATCACAATGTGGACTAGTGTCATGTATAAGAACCGTTACTCTGCCACGCCCATTTTTTAGTTATTGCCCTTTATGTCTTTACTTTTACATTTTTGTCCAGAATATATCTTCTGAACCATAACTGTTAGCAACTTTAAGCTAAAACTTAAAGATCACAATTCGGAGAAGTGTCATGTACAAGAACAGATACTCTGCCATGTCTTATTTTCCGTTATTGCCCTTTGTTGTTTTTACTTTAACATTTTTTGTCCGGAACGTATATCTCCGAAATCTTAAGTGCTAGCAACTTCAAACTAATTACATTTATAGATCAATATATGATATATATACTCTGCTATGCCCACTTTTTAGTTTAGCCCTTAGTTATATTCACTTTTATTGTCTTCTCAATCTTGTTTACCTTTATATATCCAAATTTGATTAACCCTTTCCCAAACGGCAAAAAATGATGACTATCACACAAAAAAGGGACCTTATTAGAATTTAATAACAAAATCCTCGTTATCGCTCCACAGATTTCACCTGATTCACTTCAAACTTTTGTAAAGTGATTTCACCATCATAAGGATCGTTCCTTCGAAATTGGGTTGATTCACCAAGTATCATACGAAAAGGCGCTGTATGAAAATTTAAATAAAAATCCTCGTTAACGCAAGTCCACAACTTTAATATGATTTTGTTGAAAATTTTACAGAATGGTTGTACGGTTATAAGGATCATTCTTTTCGAAATGAGGTCTGAACTGCCAAGAAACACGGGACAAAGGACCTTATGAAAAGTTCACTTAAAATGGACTTGTTACCAAGTCCACAGCTTTCATCGGATTTTCTCCAAACTTTCATAAATTAATTGTAACATCATTACGATCATTGATGTTAGGGTTGATCCGTCAAGTATCACAGTAAAAGGAGCCTTATGAAAATTTCATTTTAAAAACCTACCATAAGAAAGTCAATAGTTTTGATCAGATTCTCTGCAATCGCTCATAGAATGATTGTACCATCATTAGGATAGTTCCTTTTCGTCAAGTATCATTTAGGAAAAGGGGCATTACAATTATTTCATTAAAAGGTCCTAGCTAACATAGTTAAATCTAGTTGTATTCTCTTCAAACGTACACAGGATTATTGTACCATCATTTGGATTGTTCCTTTTGAAATTAGGATAGTTCCGTCAAGTATCACGGAAAAGGGGTTGTATGAAAATTTGATCATGAAATCATTGTTAACAAAATTAAGTCTACAGTTTTCATTGGATTTTGTTCAAACTTTCACACATCGCTCCAAATTTGGTCTGATCTGTCTAGTATCACACAAAAGGGGTTGTATGCAAATTTTATTACAAAATCCTCATTAACACAAGAATTTGCAAGTCTTCATTAGACTCTCTTTAAACTGTAATATAATTATAGGACCATCACTAGGCTTGTTCCTTTGTATAATGGGTGTGATTTGTAAATATTCACAAGAAAAGGGGCCTTATATGAATTTGATCGCCAAAACGTCGTTATCACGGCAAAGACCTGAGTCTTATTCATTTTCTTCAAACTTTTAGAATGATTGAACTACCATAAGGATTGTTCCTTTGTAAATTGGGTGTGATTTGTTAAGTTTCACGGAAAAGGGGCCTTATGAAAATGTTATTACAAAATATTCTTGACACAATTCAGTCCACTGTTTTCATTGATTCTCTTTAAACTTTTATAGAATGATTGTACATGTACTTTCATTAGAATTATTTCTTTTGAAGTTTGGTTTGTACTGTAAAGTATCACGGGTAAAGGATCCATTAAAAAATATCCTTAAGGCAAAATCCACATATTACATAGATTGATTGTACCATCATTACGATTGTTGATTTTGACAGTTGGTCTGATCCGTTGAGTATCACACGAAAAGGGGCCTTTTGAAAAATTTATCTTAATATTCTAGTTAGCAAAAAGATGTCCCCAGAGATTTCGCCGGATTCACTTCAAACTTTGAAGGAATGAATGTACAATCACAAGGATGGTTCTTTTCAGAATTGTGTACAATTCGTAAAATATCATGTAAAATGGGGCCATATGAAAATTTTTATTTAGAAATTTTAGTTAACACAATAAAGTCCCTCTATTTCACCGGATTTAATGAATGAATAAATAACCATTAGGAGAGTTCTCTCCAAATAGGGTCTGATCAGTCAAGAATAATGGGCCGCCGTCATAGCGCTGTTGGTAGCGCGTCGGACTGTCATTCTAGAGGTCCCGGGTTCAATGCCCGACGGCGGCACTCATCCTTGACGACTATTTGTCTCCCACCAATGGGTCGATAATCGTAGACCTATGTGGGATAGCAGCTGGAGGCTAGGAAAGGATGTGATGGCGGTACTGGTGTGAGAAATACCAGGAATCCATTGTTAGGTGCTACAGTCGCCGCGATATAATTGAAAGATAGTTGATAGCTGCGTAAAACCCCATTCAAACAAACAAAACAAGAATAATGGAAAAAGGGACATAACAGAAATTCTATTACACAAAAAAAAAATTACATAGTTTTCATCGATTTCTCTTCAAAATTTCACGGAATGATTGTATAATCCCAAGGATTGATTCTTTTTAAAATGGGTAAGGTCAATTAAGTATCACGCAAAAAGGGGTCATATGAGAACTTGATAGAAATATCTTCGTTTACACAATAAAGTCCACATATTTATTGGATTCTCTTCAAATATACTTGGAATAACTGTGGCATTGGAGACACAGGAAAAGGAGCCTTAAGGGTTATCATTCAAAACACTCTCATTCATAAGACAAAGTCCACAATTATTATCAGACTGTCTTTGAAATTTTGTAGGACGATTAAAGGGTCGTAGTGAAAGTTCATTTCGGAAACGAAGTGCATCCATTACAAAATACAGGAAAGAGGCCTTATTGATTTTCACTCGAAACATTCTCGCTTACGTGATTAAGATTGATTGGTTGATTGAATGAGGTTTAACGCCGCTTTTAACAGTAATTCAGTCATATCGCGGCGGCTGGAGCACCTAACAATGGATTTCTGGTTTTTCTCACACCAGTACTACCACTACATCCTTTCCTAGGCTCCAGCTGCTATCCCACTTAGGTTTACGATTATCCACCCATTGGTGAGAGACAAATGTCGGAAAGAATATGTGCCGCCGCCGGGGATCGAACCCATTTTATGCATTCTTCTTTTAGCAATTAACTTACTTAAATTTCAGATTTCTTTTACGGAAAACTTAATAGCTAGTAGAGCGTCTCAGGCCCTCTGCGGCCTCTAGTTAATGGTTTGGGGCTTAAACGTCGTCACTACAGTTTGGTAAAGACTTCAATTTCGACTACCAACTACCAGTATTTACTCTTTGATTTATTGTACTGACAGTAAATTTTGCAAGTTTACGTTTGTATCTCAGTCGAAACGTCAAGTCGAAGATGTGGCCAGCGATCCGTCAGTTGTTGGAATTTATGACAATCTTTGTTTAAAATCTGGATTCACTCTCGATAATGCAGGCTATGTGAACTGCAATTCTGGTCGTCTTTGACCTATCTGTTACCAAATAACGAAGGGGTTAATCAAGTTATCTGTCACGATCATCTATCTCTCGTCATTTCTGGACTAGGACATTGGTGACTAGTACAAGGCAAAGCCTCTTTTTATTTTAACCCTTGTCCTGCTTAATAAATCGTTATTCAAAATCGCATTCAAATCAAAGGGCTAAAGCCACTGGAGGCCTAATATTGTGAGTCATTATCTTTCGTTTATCAATTCCATTTACAACTCTGAAATTAAAAAGTCAAACATGTGGTTTAGACTAAGATCAGATTGCACATATGTGCAGGCTGATCTTAATCTTAGTCTATTCCTCCTGCCAAGGCAGGTTTATTAAGGGTACAGCTTGACAAGGGTTAATTCAAACACATTTTGTATCGGTTTGATTGCGGACGCATAAGAGATCATTATACAATGTATTCATTTTAGTATGAATCCTTCTAAATAACAAAAACAATATTTACACTCGTGTGAGAACCACAAATTTGAATTAAAAAATGTGACAAAGGTGTCCTATAGCCAAAGATTTTTACAGTTCTATTAAGGTCGATGTGCAAAAAATATTGTCAAAATATTCCACCTGTGACAAGCTATTTGAGAAAACGCGCTAATTTTATTTACAGGAATTTCTACTAGCTTACACCTTCCGAACTTACAAATATATTACATGGCCCTAGGTAATGCGCAAAATTGACGCGTTCTTTGACGTCGTCAAAATGACAACGTTCAAATACGACAACGTCGACAACGTGTTAAAAAAGACAATGTCCAAAATTTATAGTGCGTGCTACTTGATATACCTTATATCTGATCCGCACTCAAAGAAAGCTCTACTTATTCATTAACGACAGATAATGATAGAGAGATTGAGATAATTTTGTTGCATGAAGGCGTGAAGCGGATTTAAACATAAGTATTGGTAAGTTTTTTTTTTCAGATTTATACTTCAATCGAAACAATGCTGTAACTATATACTATGGATAATACTTGCAGTTTGTTATTTTTGTGTGTATTTCTTTCTTCATACAATTAAACAACTCTCATTCATTTTGACAACAATTATTGATGGATCGCAGAGTCTAATGTATCGTAGGGAAACGTTATTCTACACCAAACTCTAATTAACAGATCACTGACCCCGTCCACTGACTCCGCTGACCACGCCCACTGACTCCCCTGGCCACGCCCACTGACTCCCACATTAACTTGACACTAAACGGCGTTATTTCGCAAGAAATATGGCTAGTAACATGTAGCAAGAATTAAATTGGCTGTTTAGCGACCTAAATGTCCTGTTTACAACAGAAATATCTGTAGTTACGACTTTTGAGTCACCAAAGCAGCAAATGTACTCCACATTATTGTTAGCCAACTCCGGAGTTCAAAGTTCACTTCAGACGTAAATGTATACTTTGAATGTTTAATGATTTTTTTTTTATTGTCAGGCGCAATAAACTGATTATCAACTATTATGAGCGCGTGCGTCACATTTCCAACCATTACACATATGCGCCAAGCAAAGACTCAGATCAGCCTGTGCGTCCGCACAGTCTGATCAGAGTCTTTACTCTGCGCTCCGTAGAAAGATACTGACCCAAAGCTTCCTTAAACATTCAGCGAATATTCTAATTGCCCCGAATGGCTGTCCAGGGTGCTCAATGTGTGCGAGTCACGCACCTGCGAAATTGTTGGAAATGTCACGCACAGGCTCAAATAATCTTTCGACACAATCTCAGCGACACTGCTTTTTGCGTATGCATTTTTGACCTGTCTCGCAAAAAGAACCGATCTTGTTAAAAGCATGGACCTTGATCAGTCTTTGGGGCCTGTACAGGCAGACCGGGGCGATTCCCTTCTGTTTAGGCAGATTTTCTAATTGTATCATCATCAAAGTTACCATTCATTCATTTTTAAAAAAAAGCCCCGAACGGACTATGCTTGATACGACCTGTTTTCTTTTCAGATATTTGTTTAGCAGATCAATGATCTCAATTGTCTCACCAAGAGTCACATTTATTTCAGGTTCTTCGATAATGCACATCGTTTGGTTTTTATTGCCACTTATTAGCCTGTGTTGTACGTAGACCTACATTCTCCTTATAATCGAGAACTGGGGCCGCAGAATGAGTCCGCTTGTCCCTCCCACTGGCTCTTACGCTATTAAACCCATTCCCAGTCAATTCCGTTTTTAAGCATTTTGAAGAAAAGCTTTAGAAAAAATTGTGGACAACGAAGAAATTGCTTGTACAAGCAATTTCTTCAATGTCAATAATGTTTCTACCCAATAAGGGAAAGTTCTCTAAATTCAACCATGCTTTGCTAGCTTACAGTGTTTTCAGCACTTTGATTCTTATATCTAGGGAATCCTGTTTTCACCGTCCACTTTTTGACTTACGAGGAACTCGAAAAGTAGAAATTAGGCGTACTAACTTTCACTTTTGTAGCTTCTCCGGGTCGAAATCTAGAAAAATAGATGTTTTTGATTTGATAATTGTCAATAAAATTTCGACTAGAGAACACGATTTATTTCGGCTTTTCTACTTTTCGACTTTATAAGTCATTTAGCTACATAACTAGCCGAACTTGTATTAATGAAAGTGATACTATTACGAGTAACGCATAAGTATGTCCTAGTTTGCATTCTTAGACATTTTTTTCATGCTGGGAGTATTGTTTGCGTTCACGGTTGTCATTTCCAGAGAAAGCAGAGGCAAGCTTCCATTCATTAAAAAACTGCGATCACGAATTCCTGGTCGCATAACAACGAATTAGCTCAGGTCATTGTATGAGTAATGTTAACTCATCCCCATGTGAGGAAATTTTAGACTGGTCTGAATTGAAGGAAGATTTAGACAACAATTTAAGGTTGGTAAAATTCTAAAATTCTTTGTGTTTTGTGGTAAAAATCAATATGGACATAGAAGAAATTGCTTGACTCCAGCAATTTCTCCTATGTCCACACTGTTTTCCAAAGCTTTTTTCTTGAGGGGCGTAAAAAGAATGTGTTGTGTGTGAATGGCTTAGATATATACATAAAGTGACTTTGTGAGTAGACTTCGAAAACTATTTTCCACCTAGTTGCTGATCATATTTGTCTTACGAATTTAATATTGTAGCCGGTGGAAGGACATGCTCTTCCTGCCAAGATGCTGAGGGCGTTGGAGCCTGTTCACAGCACACAACGTGCTCGGATGATGAGGTACCTTTACCATAAAAATCGACTCTGTCTGTCTGTCTGTCTGCCTTTCAGTCTCTCTCTCCCTCTCTTTCTTTCTCTCTCTCTTTCCCCCCTCTCTCTCTCTATATATATATTTATATCCCTCTCTCCCCTCTATTTATCTCTCCCCCACTCTCTCTCACTCCCCCTCACCTCCCCTCTCTCTCCTGCCTCTATCTCTCTCTCTCTTCCTATCTCTCTCCCACTCCTCTCTCTGTCAGAGCGACAAAAATCGACCCCGCTGTCTAACCAGGTCGACACTTTGATTAAGGAACATGAATTTGCATAAAAAAGCAGGTCCAGGTTACGTTGAATTTAATCACTTTGCAGATGAGTATAAACCTGATTGATCAAGTAAGCGAAAGGGCACAAGAAGGAAAACAAGTCATTTAGGGGCATTTAAAAGTCTTTCAAAACGTTTACATTTTCCGCTACCGACAAAGATTCGCAGACTATTTAGCGATATACCGAATTCTACAAAACCGACAAACGCCGCTGAGTAGTCGGAAGATTTAAACGTGAAGGTAAATTTGACCGTCGCCTCGCAAATAAGTCACCACCACAACGACAAGCAAACATTAAAGCACAGTCTTATCTGCCGATGCGCCGATCCATCGAGGGATTGTGCCCATCGCCGACACGTCGAAGCTTTCGTAACTTTAGACACAATTTCTCTGTATAGAAGTCGATATATCTAGCTAGTGTATGGAACGTCTATGCCTTAGCCAGATAGAAAGAGTCCCTTTATCGTTCCCCATTTTTTGTCACACATGCGTCAATGTTTTTATATGTAGGTTGATTAATCCTTAGCGCCGTTTCGGAAACATATTCATTTATAAGGCGTGATTATTGAACCTTACAAAAGCTTCGTGTCGATTCTCAAACTACTATCTCGTTGGAACGAGATACGAAGTCAATCAAATCCTGTCTCTATGTCAGGCGCACGAGATAGTAAGTCGTTCCCACGAGATAATCATCCAACCAAACATTTCAAATCGAGAGAATAATCTCTCACCGCACCAAGACGCTCTACTTGTCATACTTATTTAGGGTTTCGGAAAGAACTTTGCTGCAAGGGTTGCCCGAAAAGTATCGGCACAAGTGCCGCTATTGAACTTATCTTTGTGTGTTCGTGTGTGTGTTTTGAAATTTTTTCCCGGATATTGTAGCAATAATCCTATTCTTTAGGCTAGTTAAAATAATCATTCGAATATAAACAGCACGGTTTGAATCATCCCAATATCAAAGTCAAGTCGACTTGAGAACATTGGCGTCACAACTTCGAATTACTTAATTCTACATGAAATAGCGTTCCAGTATGTTTGTTACCTTCGTTTACTTTTTCCTCTTGTCGATATGCAATCATTGCTAAAGATAAACACTGCGTCGTCTGATATGCCCGAGAGCGTTTTCATCAGAGTGATTAAGTAAAAGTACCAGAATTTATAATATACCTCTAAATATTTTTGTATGCCTTCCACAGAGAAAAAAAATCGGAAACAATGAAAAACCCGTATCTGATAGTGTCATAAGGTAGTATACGATGACCTCCCTTTCATTCTGCAGATGACATCACAATGCGAATAAACGTTAGCAGAATAGTAAAACAAGGTGTTGTTTTACTATTCCTTATTTATACGTGCACCATTAACTACCAAGATTATGCTTACTGACACTAAGATGGACATCATCTCGCATCTATCATATTCCTCTGACCCCGCTCCGTTTTATTTTGTATTCATTTGTATTCCATTTTGTAGCATAATAGAATACCATTTGAACGACAGCGATAAATGGTTATATATCCCTAAGTGTGAAAGGAACATTTCAATCACCTGGCCTCACAAATGTATTCATTTTAGTGGATCCGCAGAAATCCATAGGGCATTAGATATGTAGGGACTAGTGAAGAGAAAAACAGGGTTTTTTTTCGTACCTTTGGCAAGACATCGTGTTACCAAGTGCGAAAGCGTGTCCCTCTCACACCCCGCATCTAGGGTGATGATGAATATCGCGCTGCTATTATCCTAGTTTGGTTAGCCTTATAGTATGGTCGTATCTCTCTCTTTCGCTCCCCTCTCTCACTCACTCACACACACACACTCAAACGCACGCACGCGGGCGCACCCGCTCGCCCTTGCGCGCACATACCATTAAATATCATCGAATATATGTATTACGGCGTTTGTCCTGTTACTTTTCAAACAACCCTCGTCAAGGGCCAATTATACTATATGAGTAATAATTTTTTCCGCTGTAACATATTTTTTTGATAATAAAATGTTTAGGTGGTCATTGACTCTAGAACTACTCTGATCTTTTCTTTGTTGAATTAGGTATGCTACATGCAACAATTCACTACAGGGACTGGCCAAAAGCTTTACGATTTCGGATGTTCGGTCAAAATGGTAAATATACTTAACTTTTTATCCATTAATTATGTATATCAAGTATAATTTAGGGGAATAATCCAAATGCATTTTCACTGCTATATACATTTTGAGATGGCAAACTGTCGATGGAATTTGATACCTCAATATAAATAAGAAATATTATCTTTATTTCCTACAATTCAATGCTATCAAATAAAATGTTGCAAGTAATTTATTAGTTTTGCGGACAATTTTATGGATTGTACTTTGTGCTCTAGCACAAAAAAAATGTGTGTGCTAAAAATTTTGTTCATGGAAATATGAAAAGAAACTTTCAGCCAAACAAAACGCTATAATTTTTATAGACGAAACGGACATTAAATTACAAAAATGTGTAATTCGAATATGTTTTAGGACTATTCATTGAGGAAGGTGCAGTAATGATTTATTGCATGGCTTTTTATCACGCCGGAGTCGACTTATTTATGTATCACTAGTACAAGACTAAGAATTGACGACCAAAAATGTGGTAGCTTATAAAATTATCGCTTTTTACACTTTTTGTGCGAAAGACATGAAGGATTGGTCCAATTAGATACTTGACTATTACTGAATCCTCGCTTAATTTATGTTGTTGGAACTTATTAGAATCGTCTCTAATGCGTTTCAACAACATAAGGTTAAGTTAGGATTTTACTCTTTAGCGAATGACTTTTCTTCTTAACTCTTGTCAAGGTGAACCTGGAATATTCCTGTGTTGACAGGGGGTATAGACAAAGATCATCCTGTACACAAATGCAGTCTGATCTTACTCTACACCACATGTTTGTCCCTTCAAAATAAGAGTTGTTTGTGAGATTGATTTTTAAAAGAAACATTGATCCACAGTTTCTGTCTCCAATGATTTCATTCCTTTGATTTTACAGCAATCCCGAAAAGGATTTTGTTCAGCATGGCAAGGGTTAAGGGATTTTCCTTTTAAGAAAGGGGTTTTGATTATTGTCGCTTAATGGACGTGGTCGCTTAAATGATGTGGTCGCTTGAGCAAGATTGGCTGTATGTCTTCTAGAGGTCTTTTCATTGTATATTCCTGTTATATTTCCTTACGGCCTTAAGCAACCGGTCGGTTTGATGTACATGTATTGAAACTAGAGCTCAATTTGATTTGATTTAATCATGGAGGCCCTTTCGTTTGTGTCAAAAAATGTTGTTTTCGAAAGTTGCGCCAGAAAACAATAGCAGGGTTTAGAATAATGAAGTTCAATGACGACGAAATTCCGAAAGATTTTTTTACAAACGAGTGTTTTCTTCCGTAAGCCAAAGTTACGACAAATCGGAAAACTTGCTCTTTTTACTATTAAACAGATTAATGTTATTTCATTTCACTACCAGGTCTAAGACCCACGAGGTACAAAATACATACATGACAAACAAATGGAGAACACAGAAACTAAAGTATATTAGAAAAAAATATGTTATGCTATCATATATCATCAGATGATTAACGGCCTTGTTCAAAATGAAAAACAAGACAGAATTGTGGATTAATAGGAAATTAATCATAAATTATGAGAGACCTAAATGACAAGATATAAGATAAACCTTAATTTTAAGTTCGCTACTTGTGTTATTTAAGTATTATTCAAAATCCAGAATGCTGTAAGCACAATTTTGCGGAATTAACATAGTGACTTAAAATGCAAATTACCACACCAAAAACGCACACCATCACTAACAGAAATAATATACATGTATCTTAGTTAAGACGACAATGGTGCAAAATCTTTAAAACATGCAATCATAACAAATGATATTTGTAATAAGACGACAGCATGCTTGGAATACATGAAAACAAAGAATTGAAGACGACTTATAGACTATTATAAAATTGAGCGCTTATAAATTGGCTAAATAAGATTTATTACATGACATTAGAGATATACAAAATATACAAATATACAAAAGAACTATGGAATAATATGAAAAAAGTACCTGAATTACTTTTTGTGATTCACCATTATGATAGTAAGGACTGTAAATACGGTTTGAATGCGTTTTATTTATGCAAAAGAATTTCGAAAATCTTATGGACCGAAGCGGATAGAATGTGACACAGTACTTGTCACTGAGAACTAAAACAATAGTATGGTTACCACTTATGACCGCATAGAATTTACCGTCGACCCCAAGGCTGATATGGAATTTATAGATAATATATTCATCACAAGATATGGCCACTACGGTCGTCTTACAGCGATACATAGATTTTGCAGATGGGTTTTCGACCGATATGGAATTTAAAACGCATGACTTGACTATGTGTGATTCATTACCAGAAAAAAGTATTATACAATGCTACGGTTTGCAACACTGAAATACAAAGAATTTGTAGTCAAGTAAAGGTCTTATACTCAGATAAGAGTTCATGAATCGACGAAACGTGAATCATGATGATAATAATACCAACAGGGTCATTACAACATAGTGAAAACACAACTTATTGACTTGTATACATTTATGTTTGTATAATCTAAAAATGGTATTTTAACCGACAACGAAAGCTATTACAGGCGTCTGTAAGATAGAGCTGATAAATTATCAACTTTCAAAGTAAACACTTATAAATCACTATACAATCCCAATAAGCTGAATTTATTTGTCAGATGTTCGCTTATAGAGGAATTTATTCCTCCAACCAAATGCTTTACAATATGTATGTACCCGACCTTTATAAGATAGTATTTCCAGGTATTAAGGTGTATTACGTGCGCTAAAAGTGTGGCCACATCTTTTTTATTCAATCGTCCTGTCTCGATACAAAGTCCATGGGAAGAGACTCGAAGCTGGGTCAAACTTATTCTTATTCTCATTATATTCAACTTTTCATAATATGTCTGGCATTTCAGCCCGGGAGTGCTCTTTCAAAAATGCTCTTGATGAGATATTCATTCTACTTGGCCAAATGTTCCTTTCCTGACTACTTAGGAAATAACTTGACACCACAAAACAAAAGTATCAAATGAATTCCTGCACAGAGAAAACCAGTTCTTACAATTTGGTTTCTAAAACATTGAAACAGTGTGCCATATGATACTTTTTGTCAAGAATTTCAAAGTAGGCTAGAACTTGTAGTTTTCCATCTAACAAACAAAAATAATAAACAAACAAAAAATGTGCAGCTTTTGTTTACACTCAAAGTCTTTTTAAAAGATTGCATTTACACTTTATTCTAGAGTTTGTCTGATATGAAAACCCCAAAATTCAATGCCATAATTAAGTACATGTGTATTTGTAATATTAACTTATCAATAGGTTCTAATCAGTGTCTCGGCGAAATACTCGTAAATCTATGTAAATATTTGTACGATTTCGATTGATTGATTGATTGGGTTTTACGCCACTCTTAACAGTATTTCAGTAATATCGCGACGGCTGGAGCACCTGACAAAAGACTCCCGGTATTTCTCACACCAGTACTACCACTACATTCTTTCCTAGCCTCTAGCTGCTATCCGACTCAGGTTGACGATTATCTACCCATTGGTGAGAGAACAATGTCGGAAAAGATATGTTCCGCCGCCGGGGATCAAACTCATGACATCCCATTATTGAAGATTAGGAGTCTGATGCGCTACCGACTGCGCTATGACGGCGGCTTGTACGATTTAGACATTGCTTTCAATTGTCACAGATCTCGGGAATAATTCTAAAGATAAAAATATTCCAGCTCCGCGAACGAGCCTTGAGATCAATCGATTGGCATGCAAGGTATTTCACTGAGCATTATTTGGTATTTTAAAGATCTGTCACTTTACAAAGTTTCTGATCTAAGTTATTAAGCGATTTTTCAAACTAATTGTAAGCAATACCACATTTGATTTAGTCACTGTGAACAAAAAATTGATTAGCCCCCCCCCCTCCTGTAAATTGAAATATAATGTAAAAAGTCAAAATTTTGATAAGAACCTATGAATCATTTTCTTTCTTTACACAAAAACAATGTGTTAAGAGATATTTCCTAATGTATGTTAAGCTTAAATATATCAATGCTAATTTCAGCTGTTTTTAACGTTAGGTTATATGGTTCCCTTGTCGATACGTTCAGCTACGTGTTACTGTAACTTAATAATATGCATATTCTGTCAGGGAAACTATCTTGAAGACAGTTATCTTAAATGGAAACACATGATTGTGTCTCAGGAATATTACAGGTAAACAAAATAAACGAAACAAAACCAAGCAGCATCCCATTTGTGATCAAGAAACATAAAGTATACGTATTCCTTTAAATTGAACACTCGTATTATAAAAAACATTAAGTTATATTTTTAAAATGAACATATAAAGCATCTTCAGAGGTCGTTAGAGTTTGCAGTATTATATCATTAATTTATTCTAGGATTAAATACAATGATTTGTTTAAGAAAAATTCACATCTTTTTTGTTTACAAATTTTGATTAATTCTAATTCAACGATTCTTTGCCTAGAAGATACTCATTATCATCAAACTTTCATATAATGATTTTCGTCGCCAATATCGGTGGTATGTACATTATGTAACCTCTTATTCTGAGTAATTAAGTCCAGTATCCACATTCAATTTGAAGTTTATCCTTTAAAGGTCTATAAGTTTCAAGAAAATAAATATTCAATAATCAAATGTCAGTTAATATTGTTTGAACTTTTTTAAAAGTGGGTGTTCCAAATAGTATTTTAACCACAGTTTATTAGAGTTAGCCATAAGCGTATATCATTATTCATTTTTTTCTTAGAAATTGAAAACTATTGTTGAAAGCAAACCTCTAATGAATTCACGGACAAACAAGTTTAAAGTTACGTAGTTAAATACTTACTTCTAAGTGAAAGGTGTGTTGAAATATTTGATTTTGCTGTGGTTATGTTTCATTTGGCTTCTCAAACCTTATACCTCTGGACGTCTTACCTTTATATAAATAAACAATGAATAACGAGCAACAACATCAACAACAATAAATAAAATTGATGAAACAAAAACAACAACAACAACAATAACAAAACAACAACATTATTTATATACTATGCCCTTGAAAGAAATAAAGATATAAATGGAATAACTGAAAAAGGTGAGGTATAGGTATGGTTCCGTCATCAAATATAACTTAGTGTTAGATACCCTTTACGCGAAAAGCTTTGATAAGACCAACTGAGATGATTTGTTTAGAGAGGATTGTCTGAAAAAAGTATGTTGTCGCGCCAGCATAAAAAATACATATGATTTTTAAAGAAACACTCGAAAATCGATTACTTACATAAGAATAATGACTTACGTAAAAAAACGTATGACTATCTGGATGATTAAAAGTAGTTTCGTATTTCAAGATTCAAATGTTTTGATTAGCTGAAAATTTGCTTATATACTATCGTGAACAAAATTTCTGGCATGCAACTATTTTTATGCTTTAGCACAAAGTAGGACCATACAACTAGTAATATATTAACTTTGTTTTTGCTTGGTGCAAATAAATTGTAGGAAGTGAATATTTTTTGTTGTTGTTGTTTTCATTGAGATTTTAACCTAAAAACTTAATCACACTAAAGTATGAATCCACTTCGCGTATTCATACTTCGATGAAAAAACAATAACAACCTAATAATTCTTTTATTATCATTTTTTAAATATAGTAAATATTTATGGGCGTCGTCAATTGTCTGCAAATATTTCTAAAAAAAATTAGCCGAAAGGTTCAATTGTGCGATCTAGTTTTGTCTAAGATACGCAAAACAGATAAACCGAATAACGGAAAACTTGATATGAAGTGTATTAACTTTTAATTATTCTTTGATGTGTATTAAATATTTTGAAAGGTGTGTCCCACTGAACCTGGGATTTTTGTTGGAAAGAGATCCGAGGACCACCATACGCTGTGTTACGAATGTTGTAATGAAACAGACCTGTGTAACCAATATCTTACTTGTCACACAAACACCGTTAACCCAGGTTTTACTTTTTGATTTCACATATACAGTAACCTGCATTATCAAAGATTCTCATTTTTGCACAACGTGCTAAAAGTGGGCTTTTGTGACAAGCCAATGCCTTACGTCTGTCGTCCGTCGCGAATCGACGATTATGAAACTTCCTATTAAATGGTGCAGTCTAAAAAACTACATAATAAACCCACCTATGCGCGCGGAGTAACTAGTTAGCCCCGAAATCTCATTTGGTAATGCACTCGTCTTCAAAAACCGAGATCGCGGGTTCGGTCCTCGGGCTTAGCCAACTAATTGTCTATCGGATGATATGTTAAACCGAGGCCCCGTCCGAAAGTTCTATCCATCGAACAGGTTATAGTGCCAGACTAATTCTTCTCAGCAGTTTCGGCCTATATCTTTGCACTATCCCACGTAACAACTTTATGGGGCGTCGCTCTGTGGGCATATGATGCAGTAGCTACGACAAATAAACGGAAGTAAACACACACGGAATCAATATCACGGATTCAATCTCTGGGCCTACCGAACTAACAATCTGTTTGCCTTTGTATTGGACGTTAGCTCGAGGCCCTGTGTATCGGCGCTATCAATCGAGGACATTTAAGAACCAAGCGGGCTTCATCTAGATCTTAAATCCTTACACTATCCTCATTGCAAGAAACGTCTCCTAGAAACTGCTTAGGTAAGATATCCTAGACAAGCAAAAGTAATAAAGTAGCTAGTGCCTAATCTCCGGTGAGCGCTCCTCTGGTTATAAAGCTGTGGCTCGTCGAAAAAACCAGTTATGCGCAAATTAATACGGCTGAACTAGGTCGTTCTAGTTTATAACGAAAATGGCCGTTTTACCTACCTATACATTTATTCAAAACTAAACCTACATGAAAATATATGTGTGCTTGACGGACCGACTTCTAATATTCGTCTTGCTAATTATTATAATTTTAAATGATGGTCAGACTGAGCCATTGCTGGTCGGGATAAAAATCACAATCGAACAAATTTTAGGTTGTAAATCACGCTCGGTAATCTCGGGATCCATCTCTTTCTGGAGAACAGTACAAAAAGGAGACAATGGTACTTCCGATATGGAGCCAAGGACCGGAACTGAACAGGAAAGGTAAGGAAAAACAGTGCGTCTCGCGTACAATTTGATCTCCTATTAACTTATGCATTTTCCCAAAACGTCCAGAGTTTCATACCACATAGAAATGATTATATTATCCGTTGGCGGTGTTAGACTTCAAAAATAATTCCGTTTGTGACCCGATAAACACGAAAATGCGTTTTGAAATCGTTCAAATCCATGTTATCAACAGTTCTGAAAGATTCAAGTGGCGATGACTGTGAAATGAATGATAACGTGTGAATATAAAATAATGTTACCACAAAGAACTGCGTTTTCCTACCCATTTTAAGGATTTTCTTAGCCAGGATGCGGTGCGGGAGACAAGATTCAGAGGCGATGCATATAAAAGAATACAGTGAATGATTCTCTAGGACTGAAACTTTATGAATACTACAGGACACAAAATGAACGCGTAATAATTCTTGTAAATCTATTCTAACGAAGCATTTCCGAAGAAAAACAAATAGCTAATTTGAGAATTCAGGTCAACACAAAATTTGAAAAATACGCTAGGTTCTTAGAAATATGATACGCGGAAGTAGTTCAGATCTGAAATAAACGGACGTTCTGTGCCTTATACGCGGTAAAAGCTCTATTACAACACCGGGGATTGATTAGAATTTTCACACTTCTTTAAAAAGGGGTGGGTGTAATTACAGGCTACAGATGTTATGACGGAAAAGTAGGGGGCGGGGACGTAGAATTACTTCGACTGCAAAGAGCAGATCAAAACCAAAGGTGGATCATGAATGAAATGAATTTACAGTAAACAAAGTATACAGTTAGTAACATCATGAAATTGACATTCACATCGAACTAAACCACTCAAAAAATCACTCACACAGCGCTCCAACCATTCATTCCAAGCACTCACTCAAACCATTAAAAATAGCTAAAAATAGTTCAAAAACATTTAAAATCGTCCAAAATGAGCAGCATTTCATTCAAATCGATAACAATTTTTCCACAATTTTTATTGGCTGCTGTGGGTTTAAAGCCTCTGATTTGTCCGTGAAGACACACAAACACAAAATCACGTATTTTTCAATAAAGGGGATATATAAATATCGCACATTTCGTCCAATTTGGACGAAATTAGCGATCTTATCTTGGATTACACCCCTTTAATTTCATTCAAAACTCGCTCCTATAACTCATTTAATGTCATTCCGAAATCATTCCCAAATCATCCAAAAATTGTCAATTTCCCAGTGTTATTAACTATAGCAGTAAATTTTTTTAATCGTTAGACAAAATCTAGGATACAGCGCCCTCTAAATATAAAGAAAAAAACTTAAAGCAACACAATTATCCAAGCACAGAAGAATCACAAAAGCGAAACATTTGGTTGAGAACAGTTATATTCGCCCTCTATTGAAATCACTGTGGCATAGATTTGTTGGGGATTGGGGTTTATTACAGGCTATAAGTTTTCAGAAAATCATACAGAAAAGGTCGGTTTTGACGTCCGAAGAGGGGGCTGGAGTTACATAAGAGTAAGGGGTAGGAAAGCGCAGTTAATAGGAGATCAAATTGTTCGCGAGGTCCACTGTTTTTCTTACCTTTTCCGTTCAGTTTCGGTCCTTGGCTCCATATCAGAAGTATCATTGTCTCCTTTTTGTACTGTTCTCCAAAAAGAGATGGAGCCCGAGATTACCGGGCGTGTAAATGTCAATTCTATTCTACAATGTAAACTTCTAAGATACCAAATTTCGAGTTAAAATGTCTGGATCCAATTTCTGTTTCAGATATTTGTTTTTCGGACTCGACTGATAGCTGGATACGCCCCCCCCAACCTCTGACAAGTTAGTTCGACTGGGATGTAAAACAATATAATTTTGTAAAATATAAATTCAGTGACATTTAGTAGAAGGCAAAATATTTACTTGCGTTTATGTCGGCCATAATTGGTTCAATGTTTGAAAATGCTTTGGGTCAGCATTCTACTTCCGGTCCAAATGAATGATTTGATAGACCATTTGGTATTTTGGTTGAAAAATGCGATCGGTTACTATCAAGATGAAAGTTTTACACGAGTTGGGAGGCTAATTAAACGTGAATCAATCTATACTGATCCTCTCTTTTATTGAAACATATTACTAAGACCGTTCTTATATTGATGATCTGTGATAAATAAATCATTTCAAGGAATTAGACCCTTGTACCAGCAGCACACAGATTTATACTTCTTTGAAGAAACAATTGGAAGAAAAGAATACGTATACAAAATAATGTTTGTCAAATTCAAAATATTTTCTTATACATTTCTATACCATGTCTCCTCGAAGACGTAGGATTTTGATTTTTTAAGCAAAATATATCTGGAATTATTCTTTTCGAGATGAAGCGATACTGAGACCCGCCCCTCCCCCTCCAAAAAGCATATAAATGTACGCGTTTTGCGACACTGCGAAGAGTGCCTTTTGTCAACAAAAAAGGACACGTATTATACTTTTGCTAGTCATATACCTCGTTTGTAATTGATTAATCGTTGGCACCGCACATTGACTCCAACTGGAAGTTCCAATTCAATTTAAGGGGCATTATTTTACAAAATGTATGGCCAGTAACATGTAATAAAAACGTAGATTTGTTGGTTGGAGACTTAAACGTCGTACAAACAAAAAGCCTAACAAGAATAGGGACTAATGTTCAATATTATATTCGGGTCTCTGTGAATGATTTCATTGGTTGACTAGTTATCTAACTGGCATTCGCGATCGGCCGATTGATTTCGAACAGTCATGTACGTCGGTAATTTCTTTATTTTCTTCCCGATTAGAATCCAAATTACCATTAGAATGTTCAGACATTACACCAACGATAAAGAGTAGCGGTGTTTACATAATCTACCCATTTGGAATCGTAGACAGACCTGTACATGTACATTGTATTGTTGACGACATGAATCGGATATGGACGGTAAACTATTATGTTCTTTTTCAACTTTGTTGATTCTAATAAACAAAGTTCGTATGTGATTTTGTTAGGGTACTTTCTATCTCTTTTCTGCAAGCCTACATGTACGTTGATGCAATATAGCCCACTCTATATTTGTACACTCTTTTGTGTTCTTAAAGTCTTTAATGTTTCGATTATTTTGAATGAAGATTCGGATAAAAATGTAAGCCACTTCCTATTGCTGTGGTAACATCTTGAGTCTTCTGTGTTTAATGTGCCATTGTAATGAATGAAGTACATATGTAATTGTTTAACATTATATCCAACAAAATAGGGGGAAACGTCATGTGATAGGCTCTGTGTACTCAGAAACAGGATTTTTTTTTCATATAACCTCTGTTATGTCTTTAAAATGCACACAGTTCAGCAGTGAAAAATTCATTTATCGTCATGAAATATACTGAAGCGAAATATGGAATCAAGTGATTTGACAGTCGTACAGTCCAGATATCCTTATTTGTATCTAAAGGAGCTTTGTTCAGATTATCAGAACATTTGGGAAACAAATAGATTTTTTTATGTTTATTTTAATCATCTACATTTTATGTTAACTAATAAACTTAAACAGCCGAAACTTTCTCAAACAGAAACGACGTCGATGTTAGAATAAGATAAGGTTTAAGACTTTAGAAAGAATGTTCTCGAGGATAGAATTGGTAAAGATTAGCTTCTTTCCTATTTCTGGAATGAGAATTTAAAATCCATCTTTTGATCCAAATTTTATTTGTTTTCCTCTTTTGATTAGTAAAATGCCTTTATTACATATTTAGTTGAATAGATATGAAATGTTTTACTATTTTCTGCATAAGTCGGATATGAAGAATTTATGAAATGATTAATTACAAAGACGCGACTTCTCACGAGAAAGGTGTTTTGGTGTGTTTGTAGTCGAATTCTTTGTAAAGCATTAATTGCAATTCCTCGTCAATGCATTAGGCTTAATACGCGTTCTTGTTCTTTCAATGATTGCTAGTCAAGCCCTCACACATCCGACAACGTAGTTACACAGAGATAACTAACGACATGTTTGAAAATGTATTTTTAGAGAGATAAATCAAGGGGTAAATCCTGACTCTGACCATATATTTTTAAAATAGAGCCATTCGATATCTCGGGCAAATTACCATGTCGGATGTTTCTAAGTCAATTTAGACAAAACCTTATTACGTGGTTCATGCTCATGCCCTGAATAATTCAGAGAAACTAATAATGTCGTTATGATAGTATAAGCTATTTGTCAGTTGTTATGAATATTTTCTTAATATCGGATTTTGATTTGGAGAAAGAATTATGTGTACTCAAATTTAACGATAAAATAACGACATTGATTGTAACTAATAATAATTGACTGTATACTAATGTATAGACAAAATTGACCTCTGATCAAATGTCAGTTTTGTCTAGACAGGTAAAGACGAAATTTGCCTTTGATCACTTACTATTATTTGTACATCGATAGTTACATTACTTGCAGTAAAGTGCAACCTACACAAAACTCTGTTTCCATTAGAGCGGGGTATATACCATCGGTAATCGATACTATTTATCCATCTTAATATCTTTTATTATAGGTAATACAACAACGATCCAATGGCTCTGTCAATTTCTACCGAAACTGGATATCGTATAAAAAAGGATTTGGGGACCCTCGTGGAGCTTATTGGCTAGGTAATTATTTTAATGTTACGTATTATATACACAAAATATTTCTAGTAAAAATATATACATTCCACACAGACAAAATCGGTCACGACAAAAAAAGTGTCTAATACGGTTCCATACAAGGTAGTCTAAGATGACGCCATTTTCATTGTGTATATGACGTCATAATGCAAATAAACGTAATCAGAATGGTAAAAGAGAAGGGAAAAACTTTTAGAAATACAGATTTTTTTTATTTTTATTTCATCGAATTTATTTGATAAAACGTCGGTATATAATGAACGACATATTACGATTGCGAAACAACATCTTGTATTTGCTTCTCGCTGTGGTTACCACTCGACTTCGGTCTCCTGAAATAAAAAAAAATCCTCCGCAGCTCAACCCAAATGCAAGATGTTGTACCTCCATCGACAAGTAATATACCTTATTTATTCAATCGGGTAAAACTCGAATCGTTATACCAAATATGGTATAGAGCTAGAAAATTAATAAAGGATAGCTACCCGTGTCCACCGCACTCCGACAAGGCAGTTTGACAGAGATAATAAACGGTGTTATTCTGCAAAGACGTGGATGGCGAAACAAAAAGTATATGGTTGTTAGGGAACCCGAATGGCGTAAATGAACCTTAAATGAGATTTAGATAACACATCTAACTTTCAAATAAATTAGTTTTTTAAAATGAATTTCCGATGTAAATACTGATCTTTTATTAAATACCTTGCTGTGAAATCTTGGGATTTCTTAGTGTAATAAATTTTGATATCGTCACTTGAGTGTCGATAACACTTTTCAGTTTCACTCTCCGTAATAAATCTTTAATCATGTATTCATCCACACTTTCTTCAATAGACCTTCTCTCTATCAAAAAGATTGGTTTTGATATTTTATTGAAAAAATAAAATAATAAGGTATATAATAAATAGAATAATCAACTGGTTATTCCAGATATGAAAAAATATTTCACTCGGATGCGTTGTTAGGCGTTAAAAAAAGTCGTGCTGCGCAATCGTATTTTTTCAACGCCTAACAACGCATTCTCGTGAAATACTTTTTCATATCTGGAATTACCAGTTGATTATCCTCTATATAAATTACTTGGCCAAATCGCTGTCTTGATTGACAGCGGTGATACGTAAATCTCACTGAAAGATCTCCGGTTGATCCAGGAATAGCTTGACTGGCAACAACTACAATTCTGGATCGATTCATTATCTTAGATCATTGAAAACTTGTATCATTTCTTCAAGCCTGAGCTTCTTTTCTATTAGCTGAAGATAACTTATATTGAATATTTTTGTTGTATCGGCGCGATAAAATGTCTAGGTGCACCAAACATTTCAACATGTTTTATTTATGATACACTTAACAACTTGCAAAAACTACTACAAAACGTGTTGAAGCGATCCACTTTCTTTGAATGCAGATTTGTCATTTATGAATAGCTTTTAAATGATAATACACTTACGATCGATGAAGTTTTACTCAATATAGAGAAGGATAGTGATGACTATCCATTCGGTAACAAAAACAACAACAAAATGAAAACAGTTTATTGGTAGTACTATCACCGAAGCTTCAATCTAAGCATTTATAGTACTGAAGTACCGAAGTACTGAGCTTTCTTCAATTGGTCAAAGGATAATTTAATTTTTAGTTTCGTCTATCAAGAACGGGCGTTTGGTAAAAAAAGAAAATATTCATACCTCATTGAACAAAATTTTGAGCACGCAGCTATTTTGTATGCTTCCGCATAAAATAGTTTCATACAAAAGAGTATCAAACTCGTGAAGCTTTTTTTTTGCTTGACGCTTATTCGCGTAATCAAACAGTGTAATTAGGTTTTCCGGGTCATACCCCTATGAAAACATATCACATTATCTTCATCTCTTAAATGGAAAATTCACATAGTCAAGTTTAACGTAAAGTTTTTGCATAAAGAGTATTCTTTTTTGTTTATTTTATTTAACCCTTTCCCTTTTTTTGAAATTTTATACTGGTCAAAATTCAATGAGGTTGCAGACGACAATTAAAATTGGATGCAATTTAAAATGAAATGATCCTATGTGGTAGAAAATATTGTGGGAAATGAAGATTTTTTTTCTTTTTCAACAATATTTCCTCAAGTATAAAATCAGAGTAAGGTGAAATACCTGGTTTGTACAGAAAATGGTAAAGGATGTGCTCGAGCCGAAGTCAAATATCAAAATGACATTAACATTATCTTGAAGAGGAGACGCTTGGCATGGTTAGATCAGAAGAATGAACGTTTTGTTCTTAGGCTACTTTTATCCATGATTTTTTTCTCTTGCGTAAGGCAATGATGCAATACATCTAATATCATCGAGTAGCCACCACGAATTAATGATCAACGTATCTGACTTTGAAAACGCTCGTAAGTATGCAGAGTACAAGACCGTCCATATTGGCGACGAACATAATGGATACAGACTATTTGTTAATGGTTACTCTGGTGATGCGGGTGAGTATAATTCATACTTTAGGTTTCACGCATAGGTGGATACCAATAACGGTTGAGTAACTTCTGGTAATCCACAAACGAATCTTGTAATTTACTAGATTACGCATTTATTTGTATACGAACTTACAAGACTTTCCAATAATAACTATTTCATCCAGGGAATCATTTTGGGAAAATAGACCAAAGCACTAGAATTACTGAAGCGGCAATCCTGAAATCGTAGGTCTAAGCCAAAACAAGGGGGTCAAATGTCAAAAAATCACTCCAGGTGTTTTTCATAAAATCTTTGACAAAGAATTAAAATATTAGCAACTATGATAATTTTAGCAAGCCTATGCTGAGCACATGTTTCAGGTTATTAGTCTCCCACCGGTTACACGAACAGGAACCGTTACTCTACCATGTCCACCTTTTGAGTTATTACCCTTTCTTGTTTTTTTACATTAACATTTTTGTAAAGAACATAAGTGCTAGCAACTTCAAACTAAATACACGTATGGATCACAATGTGGAGAAGTGTCATAAATAAGAACCGTTACTCCGCCATACCCAGTTTTGAGTTATTACCCTTTCTTGTTTTTACATTAACATTTTTGTAAAGAACATAAGTGCTAGCAACTTCAAACTAAATACACGTATGGATCACAATGTGGAGAAGTGTCATAAATAAGAACCGTTACTCCGCCATACCCAGTTTTGAGTTATTGCCCGTTGTTGTTTAACCCTTGCATTTTCGTCCAGACCATATCTCCTAGACCATAAGTGATAGCAACTCCAAACTAAATACACTCATAGATCAAAATATTGGAAAGTGGCATGTACAAGAACCGTTACTCTGCACTGCCTTTTTGGAAATATTGCCCGTAGTTGTTTTACCTTTACATTTTTGTCCTGACAACATCTCCTACACCATAAGTGCTAGCAACTTAAAATTAAATACACATATAGATGACAATGCGGAGTAGTTGCATGAATAAGAACTATTACTCTGTAACGGCCATTTTTTGAGTTATTGCCCTATTTTGCCTTTAGATTTTGTCCAGAAAATATCTCCTAAACTATAAGTGCTAGCATCCACTTATAGATCATAATGTGGGGAAGTGTCATGTAAAAAAACATTACTCTATCATGCCTATTGTTCTCTGGACCATATCTCCTAAACCCAAGGTGCTAGCAACTTCAAATTTTATCACTTATAGATCATAATGTTGAGAAGTGAAATGTTCAAGAACTATTACTCTGCCATGCCAAACTATTTGAGTTATTGCTCTTTGTTACATTCACCTTTATTGTCTTCTCAATCTTGTCTACATTTATACGTCCAAATTTGGTTAACCCTTTCCCAAACGGCAAAAAATTTAGACTATGCCAAATCAATAGCTGCTTCAGACGAATGTTGAATAAATAAATAATGTACATTAATGTACAGAGACTATTGAAGAAATAGGTTAAACTTTAAATATAAGCATTTTCTTCTTTTCTCTCATTATTGTCCTAAGCTTACTCTTAGAGACGTCAAAACCAGGTCTGGTTTGGGAAAAGATCAACTGTAGTTTTTAGCCTGAGATTGCGTCAGCAATCTGAGGCTAAAGTCACAATGCTAAAAATTCAAACCCATGCATAGTTTAATGTGAAAACATAAAAAACATCTATCGCAATCAATGTGATCTTCTGCCACATGCAAAGTAGATCGGATCCGGGCTAATTACATGACCGCGAGTATAAATTAATACGCCCGATTGAGGCGAGAAGGACGAAGGCGAGATATGACTCATTGAAAGCTTTCGGCTCGATGTACAGTAATTTCGCGTGAGTGTTCTGAATTTGGCGGGATGCCAAGTGCAAAAAACATCCAAGAGTTCATATCTATCCAACATAAACAATTTAAGCTTTAACGGCAGTTTCATCAAATTTATGAAGAAAGACGCAATAAAAAATCTTTAAAGCCGTCGCGGCTCCCGTAGTGGATTATCAGAGGGCGCCTTTGATGCAACTGAATACAAAATCAACAAATTTCTATTTCACTGGTGACAGCTTTTTATTAGTTGCCTACAAGTGGCATTTTTGGGTGGTGAATGATAGATTAATTTCTAATAAAAAGGACAATTGACGCATGACTTTGACCGTCAGTCAGACCTCTGTTAATACTAACAATCATAAATTATCTTATTTAAGTCAAAGTCTTTGATCTACTAGACCTTTTAAATCAAGATTTTCAATTTAAATTCTAGTATTTATGACCTTATTTTTCTATCTTATTGTCAATTAAGTGCAGATTCTCAAGAATTTGAATGACATAATCTCTCCGAGCAAAGACCAGTGACTTCAATTATGGATGCATGTCCAATATACCTTAAATGTTGGCTAAAATTTAAATATTTCTTTTTTTCATTATAATTGATGAATTTCTGGTACTATAATATTCATATCAATTGATAAGTTTGTAACAAATAGAAATTTACAATATAATTTAAAATGTACAAATTTAAAGTTCAAATATGTGAAAGCCAAAGAGTCGGTCCAACGTCATACAATGACGGATCTTGACTTCAACCTTTGCTAGGCTTGAAATTGTCTTACACCTTTGATCGTTACTGCAGTATTATGAAATAGATAACTATGTAACAGCTGTCTGTATCAGAAGGATCATAGATAGGCATAAGTTTGTTTCCTTCTTTGTTTCAAAAGAAATATATAAATAAATATGTTTGTTCCTAGAAAAACAGTTGTATTCATGAATAAATATTCATATTCATGACCCTGTTTCTTGATCTGTATTCGTATTCGTCACTTTCTGTATCGTTACAGCCCTAAAGCGAAGCTGTCGATTTTACGCACGATTTGAGTGTTTTGTTTAACAAATTAATTGGTCATTCATAGGATCATATTCGCACTGTCTGAAAAAAGTTTAGTCGTGCTCGGACTTTGTGTCTATATATTTTTACCTCCGAATTCTACCCAAAGGATGCAACGTCTACATACCGCTTTTGAGAGGTGTACATAATCATGTTAACCTGGTAAACGACCACCCGCCCTCTCTGGCTCTCTTTATCAGGAGATTATAAAGTGCATATTTACATAACGAAATTGGTCTGTGTGGTAGAATATTCACATCGCATGCAAAAGACTCCTAGTTCGAACCTGGCTACCAATCTCTCTCACTCTCTAGCTCTCTCTCGCTAGCTCCACTGGCTGAAAGCCAACGACCTTTTTTCATGATGTGGTGTCCGTCGTCCGTCCGTCGACTTTTACTTTAAAAATCTTCTTCTCAGAAAGTACTGAACATTATTCAACAAAACTCAACAAAAATTCACAGGAAGGATCCTTGGTAGCCTTTACTAGATCCCTTCAAAGCATTTTGATCGGGTGAAAAATATGTAACGATATATACATGTAAATATATCGTTACAATACCTCAGCGGGATGAAAATTATTGCGGGCAGGTTGTGTCCCCTACGCACAAATTGGCAGATCTGCGGATAATCCACAGTAGATTTCGGTACAAAGTGGCACCTCCGATATTCCGACCATAAAACTTTTTCTATCCAGATCATATATCTCCTGTATACAAATCTCAGGCTTTCAGCGCTTTGATCTTTAATCCGGTGGGGGACTTCTGCATTGCATCGCAATACGACATTCACTTGTATCATTCTGTCAATTTCGGAAATCGGGTGGTGAGTTCAAAAGACCCAGCCGATGTCGAAGCGCAATTGGGACGTATCAGACTCCCAATCTTCAGTCATGGGCTGTCATGGGTTCTATTCCCGGCGGCGGCACGTATCCTTTCCAACATTTGTCTCTCACCCATTGAAGGCTAATCGTAAACCTCAGTGGGGTAGCAGCTTGAGGCTGGGAAAGGATGTACTGGTGATACTGGTTCTAGATGTACCAGAAATCCATTTTAGGTGCTCAAACATTCGCGATACGAGGGACGATCAGAAAATACCCGGACGTTTGACTCGTTCTCGAAAACCATTCAACATTTAAAAAAATCTTTCTACTCTTTTTCAAAATATTCTCCACCTACGTCTACGCACTTTTCCCATCTTCATGGGAGCGTTTGTATTCCCGTTTTTAACCCTCACGTAGACCTATGTTTTAGCTACAGTGTAACAGCAGAAATCAAAGCCGCCCTAGTCTCTCATTTCTTTCAAGCAAGTATTTTTTCAGTTCTAGAAACAAATAAAAGTCATAGGGGGCGAGGTCTTGGCTAAAGCGAGTGAGACAACATATGCCATTTGTAAGAGTTGATAACATCCACAGTAGCTGCGGCTGTATGGGAGGGAGCGCTATGCTGGGGGCGTTTTCTGTGCTAACCTGTGACGCATTTCTTGAGCTTTTCAATATTACTTCAGAAAGGTACTTGGTAGTGACAGTTTGACCTTTTGGCATGAAATGAATAAGTATCATTCCTCATGAATCCCAAAAGACAACAAGCATGACTTTGTCAGCAAAAGGATATAGCTTAAACTTTTTAGGGGTGGGAAACTAGCTCGTTACCACTGCTTTGACTGAGCTTTTGTCTCAGGTGCGGATTCATGTACCCACATCTCATCTCCAGTGATAAAATGGTCTAAATTCACGATTTGAACGACTTAAATATTCTTTTGTATTGGTTACTCTGGATGCCTTTTGGTCAACTGACATCTGACTAGGAACCTATGCTACATCCTCCAACGTTACCCGACGATTTCTGTTTGATAAAAGCTTTAACATTTGGTACTTTTGTTGGTTTCATTGCCTCAGCTGGCCGGCCTGTCACGTGCCTGTCACAAACACTTGTTCTGCCTTAACAAAACTAAGAACCCCTGTTGTAGAAGGTTAAACGTGATACACATTTATCAATATTTTCTTAAGCCTCTGAACGTTTTGGAAGGTCTTTTCACCTAATTCCTCTGACAAAGAGTCCATGATAAACGAAACACCAATCGTATATAAGAGTATAAGATACTCGAAAGTAAACTGACCACGTTGTATGCGAATGAAAGTAGTTTTCACCTATATATAATGTGTGTATATAGCTGAACCTTTCTTATAAAAGCATTTGTCAATTTTTTTCTGGCTCCTTTATACTTATACATATCGGCTCTTATACATATCGGCTACCTGTTTTGTAGTGGGCATGAATAAAAAAGTTCATCACCTACGCTACAGCAATGAACCAAATGCAGGAATCGTGCGACCGCGTTCTATCAACCCAAAATGTATAAGCAACTTTGGACCAGAGGGACAGATTGAAAGTAGATTTTTATTTGTCTCTTTACACTTGAAGAAAAGTATCACTGCATGCTAAACCAAAACAATAAAATCTGTTTCCTGTGTATTTTTTTTCAAAGACTTCCCAATGTCATCCGTTTGTGATATTTGCACACAAATTATTTCCGACAAGATTCTTGTTAAATCGATGAATCGATTAATTTCTATGTTTTTCTTGTTAGAGAGAATTAAAACGTTAAGGTATGATAAATTACTTTTTCAAATTGAAATCGGTTACGGTATATGACGTCATGTGACGTATAAAGAAATAAAGACGTATTTTTAAACAAAAGCTGCTTCCAATAAACAGGGCAAATTTCCTCAAAATTCGACAGGAATGTTATTTAGGAGGTCTTCTTCATTAATTGCTAAATTTAAATTCGTTGAAAACTCTGGTTACCATGGCGACAAAAGTGAATTATTTAAGAAAAACATCTCCTCATGATCTAGAAAGCACAAAGCATAATTTTTTGCATGAATATTTGCCTCTTTTATAATTGCTAGAATTACTATCCACGGGTCCCAAGGATCGGAGCCCCAGGAGGAGGGGCCTGATGCCTGCAAAGATTTAATAAAGGATTTAAAAAAAGAAGAAACAACTCCTCTCATATAAGGGGGCTACATAATCAAGGTTTGGCTGAAATCTGTATAAGGCGGTCCTCTTTCAAAATAGATTATGAAATTCGAATCCCTTGAAAAGCAAGCTATCTGGATTGGAAGGCTTTTCAAAATTTGAAATAATGCCGCTTTGTCTGAAGACGATATTGCAATAATCAAACTACATTCAACGGCTAACCTCTATCTTTCTGCCCTTCCCTCCAAAAAGCAGTTCTACATTTTACATACATGGACATGTAAGTGCAACGTGGTTTTTGAGATGTATGTCAAAACACCTTGTTTAAAAATGTAGGAATCATTTTTTAAACAGACAAAAAACATACCCCCAACACTCAAAAGAAAACAAACCAAATAAACAAACGAATAGAAACAACAAAGGGTCCAAGCAAACAAATAAAACAAACAAAAACAATAAACAAAACAAACAGTACCCCAATATCCTAGAGAGAGAGAGAAAGAGAGAAAGAAAAAAAAAGAGAGAGAGAGAGAAAGGGGGGGGGGCAAGGGAAAGGAGGGGGAAAGAGAAAGAGGACGAAAGAAAGAAATGAAATACAGATAGATAGATAGACAGACTGACAGAGTGACAAAGAGATAAAGAACGACAGAGAGACAGACAGACAGATAGACACAGGCAGTACGAGGGACATATATATAGAGAGAGTCACCCACGTAGATGGACCGACAGACAGAGACCGTGAGAGACAGACTGAGAGAATTCATCGCAATTAAAATGGATATCGGCATGAGCAAACAATGACATGACATTTTAAAGATCTTAAAATAATGGTTCACATGCTGACCCAGTTGTACATTTTAAAACCGGTTTGAAATACTGTATTTTTTATAATTATTATTAGTTTTTTGACGAAAGCACCCTCGTCGAGATAAATTTGGGGTCCGTTTTCATACATGGCGTGCTCCATTGTCGGTATGGCCCGACAACTTAATTAGCTGCAAATTCTAAAATAAAGTTCTGACTGCTATACATATTCACAATTATACTTTCGGAGTGTAGATATTTCAAAAAGCTTAGGTTTCGTCAAAGTATGGGGAAGATTGACAGTGTTAATTGACCCATCGTGGATGTCAAGCATGAATAAGCTGTAATTACGACGTTTAGATCGCTAACCAACCATTCTATTTATTTGTAACATGCTACTGGCCATAAATTACGCAAAATAACGCTGTAAAATCGAAGCTGAACTTCCTTTCGGGGTCGATGGGAGGGGCAAAAGTAGTAAATGGGCGGGGCCATTAATTGTTCAATTATTTACGTATAACTGAAATCACATATCTTATTGTAGATGTCGCATTTCAACTCTCTAATTGACGGATTGCTGGCCCCGCCCTCTGACTCCGACAGGAAGCTTAAAAAAAAGTATGGCTAGTATATAATATGAAAGAAAAAAGTAAAATTGGTTGTTGACGACCTAAACGCCGTTACTTTACCTTAAATAACTTGCAGTTACGACGTGTAAGTCGCCAAACCAACAAAATTGGCAGACATAAATGACTATTGGAGTTCAAAGTTTACTTCGGATCTAAATCAATGAGTTGATTGGTTGATTGATTCTTTGATTGATAGCCGCGTAGGCCTACTTTGATTCAATTTGTGATAGGTGATGGTTTGAAATACAATTCGGGATACAGATTTACGACGTTCGATAAAGACAACGATGGTGCAAGCTATAATTGTGCAACACGATTTAAAGGCGCTTGGTGGTTTAATTATTGTCACTATATTCATTTGAATGGTGAGTATCTCAGTGGAAGACACAATAACAGCTGGAGCGGCGTTATGTGGTACAGTTTTAGAGGCGACACATATTCTTTGAGGTCAACTCTGATGATGATACGGAAACTGAATTAAAGAACGATGAAAGGATAAAGACGGTGTTTACTTATAATCCATTGTACCCATAATTTTTTGGAGGGGATGGTGACAATTTTTGGAGGGGGGGGGGTCGTGTTGCGATAGCGATACAACATCTTGTATTTGCTTTGAGCTGTGGAAGGAAATTTTGATATTTCACGAGACCGAAGGTGGAGTGGAATATCACATTTTCATCTGCAGCGAGAAGCAAATACAAGATGTTGTATCGCAATCCTAATGCAATATACTATTTATAATATGCTTATATTTTTAGCTAGCCTGAGCACGAAGTGCTCTAGGTGAGCTATTTTGATCGGTCATCGTCCATCGTCCGTCGTTTGTCCGTCCGTCCGTCTGTTCGTTCACAATTACAAAAAAATCTTCTCGTCCTAAAATTACCACGGAATTACAACAATACTTCACATAAATGATCCTTGCTCATTCAAAATACTTCAAAGAATTGAAATCCATGAGGAACTCTGGTTGCCATGGCAACGAAGAGAAAAAAAATCTTCTCCTCCAAAACCATAAGGCCTAGAGCTTTGATATTTGGTATACATCATCATCTATTGACCCTCTACCTAAATACTTCAAAGAATTACCGTATTCTGAAAATTAGTCTTTTTCTCTGCGATCCCTGATTTTACGTAGAAATAAAGAAGGAAAAGTTTAAAAATCTTCTTCTCCAAAACCATAAGGCCTATACCTTTGATATTTGATACAAATTATCATCTTTTGGCCCTCTACTAAAATACTTCAAAGAATTACCGTATTCTAAAAATTAGCCCATTTATGTGCGATCCTTGATTTTACATAGAAATAAAGAAGGAAAACTTTAAAAAAAACATCTTCTCCCAAGCCATAAGGCCTAGAGCGTTGATATTTGGTATACATCACCATCTATTGACCCTCTACCGAAATACTTTAAAGAATTACCCTATTCTGAAAATTGGCCCTTTTCTGTGCGATCCCTGATTTTACAAAGAAAAAAAGAAGGAAATCTTAAGATATCTTCTTCTCCCAAACCATAAGGCCTAGAGATTTGATATTTTTTACAAATCATCATCTATTGACCCTCTACCAAAATACTTCAAACAATTACCGTATTCTAAAAATTAGCTCTTTTATGTGCGGTACCTGATTTTACATAGAAATAAAGAGGGAAAACTTTAAAAAAACATCTTCTCCCAAGCCATAAGGCCTAGAGCGTTGATATTTGGTATACATCACCATCTATTGACCCTCTACCGAAATACTTTAAAGAATTACCCTGAACTGAAAATTAGCCTTTTAATGTGCGATCCCTGATTTTAAATAGAATGTAAGAAGGAAATCTTAAGATATCTTCTTCTTCCAAACCATAAGTCCTAGAGCTTTGATATTTTGTATAAAATAATCATCTATTGACCCTGTACTAAAATACTTCATAGTATTACCGTATTCTAAAAATAAGCCCTTTTTTATGCGATACCTGATTTTACATGAAAAATAAAGAAGGAAAACTTTAAAAAATTCTTCTATTCCCAAACCATAAGGCATAGAGCTTTGATATTTTTTACAAATCAGCATCTATTGACCCTATACCAAAATACTTTAAAGAATTTCTGTATTCTGAAAATTAGCCCTTTTCTGTGCGATCCCTTATTTTACATAGAAATAAAGAAGGAAAAGTTCAAAAATATGTTTCTCCCTAACCATAAGGCTTTGATATTTTGTACAAATTGTCAGCTACTGACCCTCTACCAAAATACTTTAAAGAATTACCGTAATCTGAATATTAGCCATTTCCTTTCGTGATTTTATATAGAAATAAAGAAGGAAATCTTTAAAAGTCTTCTTCTCCCAAACCGTAAGGCCATTGGCTTTCATGTTTAGTGTGTAATAATACCTATTGACCCTGTACTAAAATACTCCATTGAATTACTGTATTCTTAAAATAAGCGCTTTTTTGTGCAATCACAGAAAGGAGTAATGAAGGATATCATAGAAAATGTTCTCCTTCTAAACCATTAGGCCTAGAGCTTTGATATTTGGTATATACTAATGCCTATTGACCCTCTACTCAAGTACTGCAAAGAATTACCGAACTCTTGAAATTAACTCAATATGGTTTGATCTTAACTGTACATAGGATTAAAGGAGAAAATCTTTAAAAATCTTCTTCTCCAAAAGGATTAGGTGTAGGGCTTTGATTATTTGTATATTATCCCATAAAGCCTTGAGCCATCATACTCAGGGGAGCGATATAGGACCAACATGGTCCTCTTGTTTTGAAAAATGAAATCGATAAAATAATAAAAAAAAATCTGCATAAATCTGTACATTTAATTCCACCCTCCTTCACCATTCTGATAACGTTTACATGCATTATGACGTCATCTACTGAATGAAAATGACGTCATCTTAGTCTACCTTATATGGAACCATATTTAACACTGTTAGATATGGAGTTTTTCTGACGTGTCCATTGCTAAAAATATTGAAAGGCATATAAGACTCTAAGAGAGACCATACCGCAGTGGTAGCGCGTAGAGTCCTGGTCATGGGGTCCCGGTTCAATCCCCGGTCGCGGCGAATATCCTGTCTGACATGTGTCTCAAAACAATAGATATATAATCGTATAAACCTAATTAGAATGGGCAGATGGGGGCTCTGAAAATACCCCCCCCCCCCCCCCGAAAATAATTGGAACAAGCAATTGCCTCATTTTGCACAGTATTTTCTACTCAGAAAGTTTAAAAAATCTATAGTGTCATTATATTCAAATTGTTGTCTGCAACTCCTTTCAATTTTGACCAGTCTAAAATTTAGCCGTGTGGTAATTGGTTAAGGAACAAAGTACCCTAAACTCTATTAGTTCATATTCTAATGCGATCTGCGCGAAGCTTAATAGAATAGGTCATCAGCACGTACAATGCGTGTAGAGTGAGCAATTGCTTATGAATTCATCTCTTTTTTCAAAACTCGTCCCCTCTTTTTTTCTGCCCCAAAAATATAAAAATGTTCATAGGTAGGTAGAGATGAAACTAAGATTATTTTCGTAGTTGAATCTTTAGGTCAGTCAATTACGAGAAACGCGAGCGAGTAATCTCGACGTATGTAGATTTGATTTTAGGTATCTTAATGTGTATGAGCATCAGCAAATTAGTATTTACTTAACCCATTCCCACATAATCCCTCCTTTTTACGCACCCCAAGAAAAAGGCCCTGAAAAACATTGTGGATAATGAAGAAATTGCTTGTATCAAGCAATTTCTTCAATATTCACAATGCTTTCTATCTAAACAGACGAACAAATGTAAAATTCCATCAACTTGAAATTGTCGTCTGCAACTTCTTTCAATTTGGACCAGTCTAACATTTTGTTGTGTGGGAATGGGTTAACACACTGAATAACACCGGCCTTGTTTTCTACAGAAAACATTAGTGAACGGAACCCTTGCTTCTTAACCCTTGTCATGCTGAATAAAATCCTCTACAGAATTGCATTTTAAAGATCAAAGGGCTGTAACACTGGAATTGTTGGTTCATAATCATTTTCAAAACTTTAACTTTTAAACAACTCTGGCTCAAAAGGGACAAGCAGGTAGTGTAGACAAAGATCAGACTGCACATATGTGCATGCAGATCTTGGTCTGTACCTCCTGCCAAAACAGGAATATTCAGGGTTCAGAATGACAAGGGTTAACGAGGGTAAATTTACTGACCCGATCTTGACCTTTGTGTAGAATTAATCATTATTCTCATGAATACGATTCCGACTATACTTCGACAATTGTCGTTCATGTTCGCTCAAGTTATGGAGTTCCTGACACAAAACAAATCACATCAGTTGTGTTGAATTTGTGAACTAGTTGTGATATCGAAATAGGTAGAGCGCATGTCTGCAAGACTGAAGTTCTAAGTTCGAATCTTTACTAGGACACTAAAGTGTCTCTAGTTTTAAGCTTATCTGAGCACAAAGTGCCCAAGATGAGCTATTTTCCGGCGTCTGAAGGCTTCGTCTTGCGGCGTGAGTTCTTCAAAATGTTCTTTTCCTTCTGAACCAGAAAGTCAATCTTAAAGACACCTTACGGGTATGTTCCTTAGGTGAGGCTTTTCCAAAATTGTTCAATGAATTGAAATCGAACAAATAAGGCTGGTTGCCGCGCAACAGAAGGTTTAAAATAATGAAATTTTGCATAGCAAGATTAGGACAGTCTCTCCAGTCGAATAGGCGGTAAAAAATATCTGACCACGTGGCCAGACGGAATTAGTTTTATATGTAAGAAGGTATCTGATTGACAGTCACAAAAATCGCAGTTGACCTTCGAAAATGAATCGTACAGAATCTTCCTATTGATAAGGGTAGAGATATTCGAGAAAAATATGATCTCGATATCCCCCCCACTCGTTAGAATTATTATCGCGTAATTAGGCAATCCCATTATAGATTAAAGCATAGACGCATAACGCATTATGATCACAATATCACAAAATAACAACTCATATATTGTCAAACGGTTAAGTAAAAATTCTTAATCGGTTTATCAAAAGATTTTTAAAGAAATAGATACTTTTTAAACAGACCACTTGTATGTTAGACCGGCTGGTGTAATCATTTGAAACAACGACAGCAACCACAACGACAGCAGCAATAACAACAACAACTTTCTTCTGTTTACACAATGCGGAGTCTGACCATTGTTGCTTCTTTCCGGCATTCCAAGATGTTCCCTTTCACCCGATTTGCTACTCAAACATTTTCCAAACTTTTAAAAAGCAGCATGTGCAATAGAATATAAAATCAAGCGATCTTTAACTAATCTTTCCATTTTCTAAACAAGCAAAAATAAATTTATAGATGCGGGAAATTTAGAGGTTCTTCTCAGTATATATGCATTTGCAAGAGAAGTATTTAAAGTAGTAAACATGTTGTTAAAAAGAATAAATTGATATGAGCTTGTGCGCGACATTTCCAACCATTACACATGTGCGCCAAGTTAAGACTCAGATCAGCCTGTGCTTTTGCACAGTCTGATCAGAGTCTTCACTCTGCGCTCTGTAGGAAGATACTGACCCAAGGCTTCTTTAAACAATCAGCGAATAATCTAAGTGTCCTGAATGGCTGTCCAGGGTGCTCAATGTGTGCGAGTCACGCACCTGCAAAATTGTTGGAAATGTCACGCACAGGCTCATATGCAAAATGTTTACTTGACTTCAGTCAAGTAGTTTGAATGAAGCGACACATGGGTTCTTTGACTTTGACTCGATTGCAAGTACTTTTAGGGTCTCGCTACCAAAAAAGAAAAACACCACCAAATGACGTTCCTCTGCAGACGGATCTGGAATCTCAACTTCAACTTGACCAAGTGCTTTGCATTCTGACACAAACTTTGGTATCTGTCCAGTACACGAGTAAATATTTAAAGCCATTGTTCTCTGGTTTGGTGTCGTTGTTGTGTAAACTTCGTCTATTCGGTGACCCCTTTTAACAGATGTCCCCTCCGTAATGAATGGGCTAAATACGCCTCTACATCTTGGCTTTTCCCCTGGTATTTTCCTCGATTGCGGATGTTGGGTGACGTCGAAATCCGGAGCGACTTCTACACCATAAGTGCATTGAAGAACGCGTTCTGTAATGGTCTCCGGCACTCGGCCATAGATGACGGCGCCATTTAGCACTGATAACCCAGCATCTTTGGGTACCAGTATCTTCAAGCTATCTCGTTGGAGTGTCTTCCGGAACTGACTTTGGACATAAGGTGACTCGGAAAACCCACCGACCATTAGAATCATGGACACTCTTTTGCCAACGGGTGTGGTCTTGAGTAACTTCTGAATATGGCCTGTAATACAGTCGGTTGCCTTATCAAACAGTTTGGCTACCAACTCTGTATCAATTCTCATTTTATCCCCAACAAATCCGATTGATTTTGCATAACTTGATTGTTTGACGAGCTCTTCGAAAGATTCTTCGTGCTGTTTCTTGCAGATTTCATTGAGGGAAGCTGGAAATTTAATTGTAAACTTCGCCTTCATACCAACGTCAAAGGTTCTCTTAACACACTCTATCTCCTTCATGAAGTCAAGATGGTCGTATTTCTTCGTCCTTTTGAATCTTGCCATCACTGGACCCCCGGCTATACCAACCAAGAGCTGCCAAAAAGCGTTGTCAACAGCGGTACCTCCCCAAGGACCTCCTGTCGCTTTGTAGATCTCCTTGATCTTGTGATCGGACAATTTCTCGTGAATAGTGATGTCAGCTGTTCCACCTAAAACCGAAAGAATATAACCCCATACAAAATCAAGGAATATATCTACCAATCAAATCATTCATTCAGCCCGGAATTGAGATTTAAACTCCAAAATTGTCAGCCATTTGTGTGAAAGATGTTCGTTTATGTCACCAACCAACCATTCTATTTTTTGTTAAATGCTACTAGCCATAAATTTTGCAAAATAACGCCGTTTAAAATCGAAGCGTGACTTCCTGTCAGAGTCAGTGGGTGTAGCCACAGGAGTAAGTGGGCGGGGCCAGCAAATAGTCAATTTGTACCTTGATCTCCTTGAAAAGAAGTTTATTTTGCATTATACAGGATGACAACCAGATAGATTTTTTTAAAAATTTCTTCTCAGTTATCATTTTTTGGCGCACCCATTCTATTTAGGGTACATTTTTTGCATCTGTAAGGCCAAATGGCATATTTGCCATGGACTGATTTACTCCAAGATGAATTCACGACGATAGATAATGGTCCTGATATAATGTCACAAGACTTTAGAAATACCATTATCTTGACAGACATAGGACTGTAAAGACTTAGCTACCCAAACTTACTTTGGATTGGATGGTTTCATTAGTGTTCGTATCATATAAAATTGTAAAGTTATTTGGACCTTGATTTATTTTTCTGTTTTACAAAATATCCAAACATCAGGTTTTAATCTATTCGAGAAAGTAACTTTTAGTTGAAATATATTTTTTATAGGTTATAGTAGTTCATACCCCCAAGATCTGCCACAAGGTAGACTGTGCCTTCCTTAGCGTCAGCAAATTTCGTTTGGTTCCCTGCACAAAACTTTTCTACCGGCAAATACTGACAATAAAGAGAGGCAGCCTCGGGCTCAAGTGCTATCTGAAGATGTTCCTCTTCAACACCAGCCTTTAAAATAATACATACATTATTCCAGGTACACATAATAGATTGTGAACCATATTATTCGTTCAGAACTAGATTTTGTTAAAGGATTGGGGATTTTGTTTTATTTTTCTTCTTGGACTTGACAATATGTTTAACGTACAAACTAATTTACATACCTCATTCTATTGGCAAGTTGGTAGCCAAGCAATTTGCGATGCTTATTTCACATATCAGTTCCAGAATGGGAGATGCCCAGTGCGATTCCAAGTTTTAACAGTTTAAACAATTGTTGACGCGAGAGGAAAAGAAAACATAAAATAATTCCAACGAACCCATCCTTAATGCTTTTATGTGGTATAATGTTAGATTCTTTGTTTCATGTTATTTTCTTGTTTGAATTCGTTATCTCATTTCATCAGTATGAATATATCATGGTTCCTTCTTCGGAGTCTTTCATAAATTGAATTTGGTGATTACAATTAAAATTGACTTTGACTGTCAATTTAATAAGATTTGTCATTCATTGGAGAAGATTTCAAAGAGGTCTATCTGCCATAATCATAAGATTGTAAGTAGTAATCAAATATCATATGTCATAAAAGTAATATTTGCTGTTTCATTTTCAAGAATCATTTGGGACGAACATTTTTGATTTTAAGATGTCGTACGTGTATTTTCGTCAGTCTTTTCGTCATGGTGACAATAGAATTTATTTTGTTGAATTAATTTTGTAAGTGATAACGATTTTCCTAGAAGTGCAATATTTGGATTAGCCGGTGTAATGAATTTTTATATAATTACTAGTTTACTTGCACTACCAAAATCAGGAAATACTTTTCAAAGTGGGCCGCCAAAGCATCACTGGAGATAAGATTTTCGATTGTACATCTAAAATTAGTTTAGCTTTTTTTCTACGTACATCCCAAACATCAACAAAGAATATCCATAACTAGTTTTAAAACATTATATACAAACGAACAAGATTAAAAAACAACAACAAAACAACATTGATTGGAAAGCAAGGTAGCCTAACATTCAACTTGTAAATGCTACAATCAAGATCCAAAATAGCGAAATGGAAGGGGAAAATGACATCAACGGGTGTTTGAATAAGGGAAAGATTTGATGATAAACAAGTTTAACTCATTCAGTGAATAATCTAGGTTTTGGAGTCAATGAGTCATCACATATCTGAAGTCAATGAGTCCAATAATTAAATCAATGAGTCCAGCATAGAAGACG